>LPNX010582646.1:42041-57035 GCA_001517045.1 Pseudotsuga menziesii | reverse complement strand
GTTTAAACTACCAAGGATGGTTCTCAATTCATGTCCCATGGTTTGATGTGAAAAGAAATAGTCTTAGACCATAACATTTATTTGGGGCTCATAATCCATTTGTCGAGCCATAAGCCCCTACTGGGGATAAAGCTTTGTTGGTGTGGTGTCTTTGGATGTTAAATTGGGATATTTAATGTGTGCAAACAAGTTAGGAGAATTATAGAGTATGGTTCTTGGTGAAAAGGTCATAGATCCAAATGATTTTTTTGTCGATAATTAGATCTAGAAACACACTTCATTCTTTCTTTGATTGGAGGTGTGTGGGGCTATGCACTCAATGATCATAGGCAGATATGCAATAATTTTACATTGTTTGTGAGCATGAACTCCTTCTACATAAATAAAATATAGCATCAAACAAAATTGTTGTCACATGAATCATGATCAATGAAATTGACGTTGATATATTTGACTTTATGTCTGACGTTTTCTGAACATAATCCCTAGCTCTAAACCTAGTAGAATTCCTAGCGCAGTTCCTTTTGAAATTTCTGGCATTATTCCAGGTGCTATACCTGGATCTATACCTGGCGCTATGTTGGATGTTTTCTAAGCGAAATTCTTGGCTCTATGCTTGGCTCTATGTTGAATCTTTTTCCTGTCAAAATTCATGGTGCAATTCTTGTCGCTAACCCTGGATTAATATATGATGCTATGCTATTCATGATGATTTTTGGAAGCTATTCTTAGTGTTATATGGGATGATTTTGTGGACACTAATTGGGACGTTAATTGGGATGCTAATTGGGATGTTAATTGGGATGCTAATTGCGATGCTAATTGGGAGGTTAATTGGGATGCTAATTATTGTCCAAAATAGCGCTAACTTTTAAAAGGGACGATAATTGGGATGCTAATTGGTACACTATTTGGGATTCTAATTGGGATGCTAATTAAGACGCTAATTGGGGCGTTAATTGAGATTCTAATTAGCATCCAAAATAGCACCAAGTTTTAAAAAGGGATGCTAATTGGGATGCTAATTGGAATGCTAATTGGGATTCTAATGGGGATGCTAATTGGGATGCTAATTAGCATCCAAAATAACGCCAACTTTTAAAAAGGGACACTAATTAGGATGCTAATTAGGATGCTGATTGGGACGCTAATTGGGATGATAATAAGGACGCTAATTGGGACACTAATTGGGATGCTAATTAGTGTCCAAAATAGCGCCAGCATTTAAAAAGGGATGCAAATAACGCCATTAAAAGTGCCATCCCATTGAAAATCGTCCACTTTGTCCAAAAAATGATAAAAAATACACTAAAAGTGATAGTGGACGCTAAAAAGGAAGTTAAAAGAGACGTTAATCACATGTTTTTGTAGTAGTGATAAAACCATAAACGAAAATTAAATACATATAAATAATAAGTAAAATGTAACATAACAAGCATCGACAAATGTCCGCATTTAGTAAACAGGCGGAATAGCCAAACAAACTAGTACAAGTAATATAACAACATAAGATAAACATAACATCATTTGATAGGAAACAAAAGCAAGTGGAGGGAAAAATAGTTTACAACACTTAGACAACTCATTTTCATTCTGCAAAAGTTAAAACAATGTCCTTAAAATGTAGCAGTTAACTAGCCTACAATTTTTTTTTTACGATTTTTAGGGACATTACAAGTGGTATCAGAGCCCAGATTCAAACACTAAGAGCCCTAATGGGTGTTACCAAACATTCGTTGCAAAAATAAATTATATTTGAAATTTTGTTAACTAATAGGAAATTATTTGTTATTAAAAATTTTACATTGTAGGATTCAAAGAACAGTTCAAATCATGAACACAAAAGAAGACAACAGCTGGCAAGGAAATCTAAATAACCCCACATGGGAAGGAGAACCAATGGTTGAATTAAATTCTAGTATACTGAAAACCATACTAAGTCTACAAGCAGACTTATAGAGTTTCAAAGGTGATAATTTGAATGAAAGAAAAGAGCAGAAAGAAATCAATGAAGCTTTACTTCGGAACATGACAGGAGGAAAACCGCATGGACAGCCTACTCATTCAACCAACAAATCCAAGAAATATTTTTATCATAAACGAGCCAGCATCCCAAAAGAGGAAGGAAAAAAAGAAAACACACTTGAACCTCCAGAAAGATATTAATAGTCTTTCTAGTGATAATTCCCTTTCTCCTTGCAGAAAGAAATAGAGGAATGATGACAACCTTTAGGGATAGTTTAGAAAGATAAAAATCCCCAACCTATGAAGGAGATATTAACACTGGGAAGAAATCTAGAGATTGGCTTCTAGGTATGAGAAAATACTTTCGAGTACACAACTACTCTAGTGAGATGAAAGCTAGTATAGCAATCTATAATTTAAATGGAAAAGTCGCTAGATGGTGGAGAGACCTAAAGCATGCCAAGAAAGATGAGGGAAAATAAATCTGATGGAGTAACTTTCGCATAATTTTTCAGGAGAAATACATGTCTGAAATATTCTTCAATGGGAAGGTGAAATAATTTCATGAGTTAAGGATGGGTTCCATGAACATGGATGCTTTCATTAACATATTTTTGGATTATTACATTACGTACCTTACATAAAGGATGAGAAAGTAAAAATACAACATTTTTTAGGATGTCTTCCTCCCAACTTTCGAGAGAGAATTGAATTTGACATGTTTAAAGCTCTGGACACCACCCTACACAAAGATAGGCTTTTCTATGAGCATGGACATCTAAGGCAGGATAAAATCAACATAAGTTGAGATAGGTCTAGGACCTTCTTGGACAACCACAAACCAGGTTTCAACCCACCACCTTACAGAAAATAGACCAACAACTTTCCATCCAATAAAAATTTCAACAAGATAGCTACAAAGCCAAACGTACCAGCACCAAAATCCAACATACCAGTAGAAAATGGGGGAGGCAATGTTGCCCTGCTGTAAATCAAATGCTGTAAATTCCAAGGGCCCCATTATGCCTGAGACTGTAAGAACAAGACTAATGGAGTCTTGCACAACTTACAAAAATAACAAATGGTAGAGGACATAGATGGAACACCAAAGATTTATGCAGTCTTGGATGGCCAACGGGAAGACCATCACACTAATATGTTCAAAATAGAAGGTAAGGTTTCAAACACTTCTATTTCAATTTTGATTGACCCCGATTCTTTTCAAAGCTATGTATTGCCTAAAATTGTTGATTAATGTAAACTAGACAAAGTTAAACATGAGAAACCATGGTTGGTACAATTACCCACAGGTAGGAAACAAAAGGTTTCTGAAATAATTAGATATTGTGAAGTAAACTTGAATGGTTTCCCTACTAGGATAAATTAGAACACATTACCCTTAGGATCGTACCATGTACTCATCGGCATGGACTGGTTGGAACACCACCATTTCATGCTCAATTGTCTAGACAAGTCAATCTTGTGCACTAATAGCCAAGGGAATCAGACAAAATATTCAAGGCATACCTAAGAAATATTATGTTAGGCATATATATGCCCTACAAGTAAAGAAATGCATTAGGAAGGGCTCCAAATTGTTTGCAGTGAACATCCAGGATGTAGAAGCTCATATAGATCAGCACATCAAGGAATTTCCAATTTTCATAGACTTTACGGATGTATTTCTTGAGGAAATACCAGGATTACCACCGAAACGAGACTTAGATTTTTCCATAGAATTGACACCATGGTCAACTCTAGCTTCAAAATCCCCACACCGCATGAGCGCACCATAGTTGGTAGAGCTCAAGTTGCATTTGCAGGAGTTGATTGAGAAGGGTTATATCCGACCTAGTTTGTCTCCTTGGGGAGCACCTATACTTTTCGTAAATAAGAAGGATGGCACGATGCGAATGTCCATCAATTATTTCCAACTTAACAAAATGACCATCAAGAACTATTACCCACTCCCTAGGATCGATGAATTCTTTAATCAAGTTGAAGGAGCCAAGATCTTTTCAAAGATCGACCTGCGGTCCAAATACCATCAAGTACGGATCCGTGATGAGGATATTTTTAAAACTACCTTTCGTACACGATACGGCCACTATGAGTTTGTAGTAATGCCATTTGGAATGACCATTGCACCCATGAATTTTATGTGTATGATGAACAATATATTCAGTAAATACCTGGATAAATTTGTATTGGTCTTTATAGACGACATCCTAGTTTACTCTAAGAGTAAAGAGGAACAGGAGGAGCATCTCCGCATACTAATACAGGTGTTACGAGAACACAAGCTTTATGCTAATTTTAGTAATTGTGATTTTTACAAATCACAGATACAGTACCTGGGTCACATCATCTTCGAGAAGGGGATAGCCATTGACCCGAAAAATATTAAAGCCATAGAGGATTGGCCTAACCCTATTAGTTTCAAGACATTAGGTCCTTTTTGGGATTAGTCAGTTACTACAAAAAGTTCATTGAGAAATTTTCGAGGATTGCTTGTCCCATGACCACTTTGCAAAAGAAGGAAAACAAGTTCTTATTGACCACCAAGTGCGAGGAAATTTTTTAAAATCTTAAACATCTTTTGATGATTGCACCGATAATACGAATTGTGGATCCCATCCCGGTGGGAATTTCGTTGTTTGCAGAGATGCAAAAAAGGAAGGTATTGAAGGATTCCTCTTGCAGAACGACTGTGTGATCTGTTATGAGTCATGAAAGTTAAAAGAACACAAACAAAACTATCCCACCCATGATCTTGTGTTAGCAGCCATTATCCATGCCTTGAAGATGTGGAAGCACTACCTCATGGGGAAGAAATTTCTTCTAAAGATAAACAACATGAGTCTGAAGTATTTATTTAATCAACCAAATCTAAATGCGAGGCAATCCAGATGGTTGGATTTCCTTAGCGAGTACCATTTTGAGTTAAAGCATATAAAGGGAAAGGAGAATAAAATTGTTGATGTGTTAAGTCAATGAGCTCATATGTTATATGAGGTAACTTTAAGTCAAAACGAATCATATTTACACGAGAGCATCAGAACGGCTAATGGAGTTGACCATTTCTATGTTGAAATCCTCAAGAATATCCAAGAAGACAGGTTGTTTCAACAAAAAAGAGAGTATAAGGTAGACGAAACTGGACTGTTGTGGTCCAAAGAAAGATTGTATGTTCTAGAAGGAGGGGACATCAGATCCAACATCCTCACGAAATTTAATCAAAAACCCTACTCGGGGCATCCAAGATATCAAAAGATGATATCTGCAGTAAAGAAACACTTTTTATGGCCTAAGTTAAAGGCCAACGTAGCGTTGCTTATCGCAAAATGTCAGTAATTTCAGCTAGTCAAATCTGAGCACCAACATCCTTCAGGATTGTTGCAGCCATTACCCATTTCGGAATGGAAGTCGGAGGTCATTAGTATGGATTTTATTATAGGTATACCAAAGAGAAAGAAGAAAAATCATTCTATCTTTTTTGGTGGTTGATAAGTTATCAAAAGTGGCACACTTCATCCTAGTAAATTCAACCTACAAAGCAGTTTACATTGACGACATCTTCTTAAAGGAGATATTCATATTGCATGGGATACCTAAGGAAATCATCTCGGATCGAGATACAAAGTTTACCGGGAACTTTTGGAGATCCTTATTCTTCAGATTAGAGATGTGGTTAAACTTGAGTACTACTTACCACCCACAGATAGACAGGTAGACAGAACGGGTAAACTCTTCTTGTGATGTATGTCATGAACAACCCCACCAAGTGGGAGGATTATCTGCATCTCACAGAATTTTCATATAACAACAGATACCAGACCTTTTCCAAGATGATTCCCTTCGAGGTACTCTATGGTCAGAAGTGTAGAACACTGGTTACTTGGGATAGCCCGATGGATGGGCTCATGTTAGGGATCAATTTACTAAAGGACTTGTAACAATTGGTCACCAAGGTCCAACAGAACCTTAAAGAAGTGCAAGACCACCAGAAGAGTTATGTGTATAAGAAAATAAAAGATAAATATTATCAAATTGGCGACCATGTTTACTTAAAAGTAAAAGTAAAAAATATCTCATTAATATCAGGGAGGTGCAGAAAGTTGGCACCAAGATTTTGTGGACCCTTTGAGATACTAGCCAAGAAAGGGCCAGTGGCATATGAACTAGATTTACCTGCTCACATAAAAGTTCATAATTTTTTCCACACATCCTTATTAAATAATTATGTACATGATACTAAACATGTAATTGATTGGTCCTTGTTACAGGTGGAACTTGAAGGGGAGTTTGTACCTTAACCCCTTCATATACAGGACAAGAGAGAGGTGAAGCTTAGGAAGCACACTATAGTTCAGTTAAAAGTGCAATGGAAGAAATTTGAAGCCAATGAGGCTACTTGGGGGAATGAAGCCACCATTAGAGAGGCTTACCCCACCTTATTTCATGGTTTCATTCCTATTCCCTAGAACACTAGGGACGGTGTTGTTCTAAGCAGGGAGAGATGTAATATCCCCACTGCACATGACTATGATGATTTGTTTGATATATTGGGCGTAATCCAAATGCATATGTTTTACTTAGCATGTACATGATTTCATGTGTTGGGTGTGGACCCTGAAGCACATGAGTGATTGATGTTTGTGTTGAGTGCAAGCTCTGAAGCACATGAGTAATTGATTTTTGTGTTCAGTGCAAGCTCTGAAGTACATGAGTGATTGATGTTTGTGTTAAGCGTGAGCTTTGGAGCACATGAGTGATTTGATTTTTCTGTTGAGCGTGAACTCTGAAAAACATGAGTATTTGATGTTTGTGTTGAGTGTTAGCTCTGGAGCACATGAGTTATGAAACATTTGTGTTGAGCATGAAGCTTTGAAGCACATGAAAAGATAAGAATTGGAAGTGTTGGGCATAATCCCTAGAGCATTCCAAATTGATGTTGAGCATAAGCTCTGGAACATTGTATCCTTGGCCATTGTATCCCTAGGTGCATTATACAAGTTCATCCTAGCATTAGTGTTGAGCAAGAATCTCTGGAATTGCACTAAGTGTAAGTCCCAGTTTTTAGCGTTGAGCGAGAAGCTCTGGAGTGCATCCCATTGCAACACCATGTCTCCAATCTAGAAATCATCGGGTTTGGTTCTCCAGTCAAATATCTCTTTCATCTTGTCCTGAAATAGCTGAGTTATGTCGAAAATATGCTCCCTTTGCTATTGTAACTCAACTAACTATTACATCCTTCTCTAGGTAGGATGAGTTTCAACGTCTTCCTCTTGCAACAATCTCATTACAAGAAAGCTCAGGGAATTAGGAAAAATTACGTCTAAACCATAGACCAGCTGGAAGGGTGAGGTGCCTGTAGACTTATTCACACTAATTATGTCATCCCATAAAGCATGAATCAGCTTAGTGTGCCAAGCCTTTTTATTTTCCTACAGCAACTTCTTTACGATCCCCATCAGACTCTTGTTTGTAGATTCTGCCAACCCATTTCCCATAGGGTAATAGGTAGTGAAATGCCCCAACTATATTTGGTATTTGAAATAGGAGGTGGCCATTTTATTTGAATTAAAATATGGGGAATTATCAGTGATTATTTTCCTGGGAACTTCAAACCGGCACAGTATATGTTTCTCCAAAAACTACATGATTACCATTTCGGTAGCCTCTCTTGTGGGGATAGCCTCGATCCATTTGTTGAAGTAGGAAGTAGTAGTTAGGGACCACCTGTGCTGCCTTGAAGAGTGAGGATTAATTTCTTCGATAAAATCTATCCCCCATTGCTAGAAATGGGCTTCTACCTGGATGGGCTTCAAAGGTAGTGAAACCAACTTTTTCCTGCCTTCAAAAATATGACATTTATGGTAGTTCACCACATTCTTGTGAGTATCAGAAAATATTGTAGGCCAATAGAATCCTACCCTCATGATTTTATTCATCGTGGTTTTCCAGTAGTGGTGCCCCCCACACTCTCCTGCATGAAATTGTTCAATGAGTCTCTTGGACTCGTGTTCGTCCACGCAGTTCAGCAACACTCCCCCTGGCTCTTTCCAATAAAAAATTTTGTGTAGGATGCAGAACCTCATTGCTTTATGTTTGAGGAACCTAGCGTGAGTTTTATCCATGCCTTACGGGGCATGAAAATGTTGTAAGACAAAAATGAAATTAGTGTACCATGGCGATGATAGAAAGTGATCACCTACTGGGGGACCTGGTTGCTTCTAAGGGTTTTGTTCATTAGCTGAAAATTCAGTGATCATGTGCAGACTGAGAGAATCACAGTTGAACTGGGCCATAATTTTAGCTAACCCATGACCCTTGATCAACTTCGTGGGATTGATTTCTAGGTCATTCTCAAGCATAACTGCTATCCACTTTCCCCTCCATCCCTCCAGATCCAGTTGGGTTAGAATGTCCTTCACAGCACTGATGGGAATGTGGGTGATAATATGGTAATGCAGGATATATACTCTAAAATATTTTAAGTCCTGCACTAGAGCATACTCCTGTTTGTCCAGGATGTTGTACTTCAGAGGAGGATCTCTCGGAGTCTTGTTGTAGAACGAAATGGGTTTCTCATATCCTTCATGGTTCTTTTGCAGTAGTACNTGTTTGTCCAGGATGTTGTACTTCAGAGGAGGATCTCTCGGAGTCTTGTTGTAGAACGAAATGGGTTTCTCATATCCTTCATGGTTCTTTTGCAGTAGTCCTCCTGCCACTGTGTGGTCGGAGGAAAACGAGAAGATGAGAAACTCTTTGGAAAAATAAGGGCTCCTAAGAACGGGCGCTTTAGCTATGGCCCTTTTTATGCCTTGTCTGGATTCGGGCATCCACCTAATTTCTTGGTCTTTTCCTAGCATGTTATTTATATATTTGACTATTTCATCAAATGCAGCTATGAATATTCTCAAGAAATTTACCTTTCCCATAAATGATTGGAATTTAACCTTGTTCTGAGGGAGCTCAATTTTGTTGATCACTTTGACCCTCTTAGGATAGATCTCGATGCCCTCCTTGCTAGATTATATGTCCCAACAACTTCCCTTCTTTCATAACGAAGAACGAATTTTTAGGATTCAGGGAGATGCCAAACTTTCTACATTTCTTGAACGTTTTCAATAGGTGGGCTACATGTTCTTCATCAGACTTGGGAAAAAATTGATGTCGTCCAGGTAGATTACCATAATTTTCTCCTTTTCATTACCATCTAGAGTGGAGATCCTCTGCGATCCCACTACTCTCTATAAGATATGGTCATCCTGGGGAGGGGATAATGATCCTTCAAGGAAGCTCTGTTCAAATTTCTGAATTCGATACAAATTCTTATTTCCTCGATCTTATTTCTAACAGGGACCATAATTGCCACCCAGCATGATAATAGGAGGGATGCAATAATTTAAGTGTCAAACAGCTTCTTGACATCCTTCTCTACCAGGGGCAGCATCTTGGGGTTCATCCTTATAAGCTTATGCTTGAACAAAATATCATCCTTTTTTATTGGTATGGTATGTTGGATGATACTGGTGTAATAAGATTTTAGGTCCTTGTAACTCCAGGAAAACACCTCTGAATATTCCTTCATCAGTGAGATATATTTTTGTTTGGATTTGGGCGAGAGGGTCCTCCCTATTTTGATGATCCTAGGCTACTCTTTTGTCTCGACATTCACTTCCTCGACGTCTTCACAATTTGGGACCAAATAAGGTTCTCTAGATACATCATTAGGATCAAAGAGTTTCTCTAGAGGGACTAGACCTCTAGGGATGGAATTACCTTTCGGTTGCATAATATCTTTGCCACAAAGGTTATTCACATACTATTGTTGGTTTTCACCCTACTGTATTTCTGGCCCCCAAACCTCCTCAGCTTCAACGCTCTTACTGTTTCTGACGCCATTAACCTCCTCATGTTGGGGAATCTCCTTTGGATATATAGTCTAGCTTTGTAAGGGTTCTTGTGTGAGGGGTGTCTCTTCCTGAAATTTGTTTTCTTCATCAATAGCCATTCCTTGAAATTCCCCAGTGAGAGTGAGGAAGTTGTGAATCTTCTTATCATCCTCAAAGACCTTTAAATTATTGACATTATCTAGGAGATAGGGCCTATGCCTTAGTTCAATCTCATATTTCCCTATAGGGTGAATAGGGACCCTAAAGGCTGCTGCCGAAGTGGCCAAGGAGTCGGCCACGAAATTATTCACCCTGGGGATTAGATTGAAGCTACATTCTTTGAAACATTCAATGAGGTCATGGGCAGTGTTTCGGTAGAATCTCATCCTGGGATTGCTGGCCTGAAACTCACCCATCATTTACTTAATTACTAACTCAAAATCCCCATGCAACACCACCTTTTTTACCTGGATATCCTTCAAATCCAAAATGGCTAATCTCATAGCTTCATATTCTTCTTCATTGTTCGTACAGTCGAAAGAAATCTTATAAGAGTAATTTATAGCTTGCACTCCTAGGGGTCTCACCCATACCTTGGCTCCTACCCCTTCCCTGCATGCTGACCCATTGAAACTCACGTCCCACACCCCTTCTAGCTCTTCCTGCGTAGACACGAAGGTGGCATTTTAGAAGCAGGAACTTCCTTCACTTCCCTCAGTAAGGAAGATAGCATATCCCATCTCTATTTCCGCCACATATATGGGGTGATTCTCTGGCCTTTCAGTGTTGGTTACCATATATGCCAATTTTTGTTCTCTGAAGATCCTTCTTTGTATCCTGAAGACATGGATAGTGGAATATGACATATCCATATGGAGGGAACCTTTGAGCTTGGATTCCCATGATCTTGACAACAACATTCCAAACTTTGTGGGAATGTCAGCCACCACCACGTCCATGACCAAGGTTTTAGCAGGGATTTGAGTCAAAGAGATGACCAAGTCTTTGATCAGGCCCAGACATTTGACTTTATTAAAATCAAAGGAGAAAAGGTCTTTGTAGGGTCTAGTCACGTCCAATCCTAATTCATCCATGATTATCCTGGGCATTAGATTGTGGGAGGATCCTGAATTAAGCATGGCATTATGCAAGATGGTATTATGTATGTTCATGCTTACATAGAAAAGAGGGACTTCTTCATCAGAAGGTTCATCGACATGGGGGCCAAATAGGATAGTGGGCCTATCATCTTGTAGATTCAGGCTATCAAATATGACAGATATTTCTCTGGGAGGTTTTAACACCATGGCGATCTTGGAATGATATTCTGAATTCTTCAATAGTTCAGTGAGGGGGTTGAGATTTTTATTTTTTCAATTTCAGCCTTTAGACTGAAAAAAAAAATTTTCCTTGATCAAACCTCCTGGGATTGTCTTCTCTACATTCCTTCCCTTTGGGCTCTGGAACATTCTTGGGGTTATCCCTTGGAGGCGGCTCATTTTTCGTCTTGCTGGTGGAATATTTGTTTCTTGTTTCTTTATTATTCATGACAGGGACATCTCTATTCCTAAAGATTATTTTTCTCTGTGCATCTAGAACAGCGAGATGGTACCCTCTCTTGAATTCATTTGTCTGATCATGAGGTATCTCTCCCTTTTCCATACAAGCATTGTCTTGCTCTTCTTTGGTGAGGAAGGTGGTGGGAGATTCAATGACTAACTGATGGATTTCTTCCTCAACCTGATGTTTTCCATCCTGATCCATGAAATTCTCTTGAAATGGAGGTCTAATAGGGGGATCAAGAGGGTTCCTTTTCCTATTCTGGATGGCTTGGAGCCTTCTGGCATTCTAATTCCTATTTTACTGCTCTTGATTCTCCCTGGGAAGTGGCCTTCCATCCACAAAGAGCCTTTCCATAATTATTTCCATGGTTCCCTACATTGTGTCAATTCTAGCCTCTTGTGAGCTAGAGGTAGAGGGATGCTCAAGTTATTTGTCATTCTTTTGCTCTCCTTACTCCCTCCTCCATTCTCCTTCATCTCTTTTCTTCTTTCTTGTGGCTATCAAGTTCACCTCCGCCTTTATGGCATCTTTCATCATAGTCACCAAGGAGGTCGATCTCCTTTCACTTAACCACAAGGAGAATTCACCATCGAAATATTTCACGTATTGAAGCTGGGTGGAGCCGATGGGAGGTTTGAATTGAGAGGGAAAGGAATTATACACTTTCATGAACCTATCCAATAATTCTTGGCAAAAATTGCTCTCCCTCCTCCTCGTGGAATGGTACTGAGAGAGGTACCATTTCAGGTTCTTGTGATCTTCCCACTTGTCTTTGAAAGCATCGTCGAAGGCTTGATAGCTCAGAATAAAGTCATCTGCGAGGTTTTTGTACCATTTTATTGCTTCCCCAGCGATGGTTTGGGAAAATAATTTTACTTTAACATCATTGTGGTCCACTTATTCTAGGTCCACCCAGTCTGAAAACCATCCCATGTGTTCCTCAGTTGCGTACCCCCTTTCCCCATTGAACTGTTTGAGTCTTGTGGTGTATCCCAGAGGGAGGTCATGAAGGACCACAGGGAGGCGTATAGGATCAAGTTTGTTCACCATCCTCAGGGGTATAACGGGGTTTATCAAGGGGACTAGGATTGGTGTGACAAATATTGGCAATTTGTGAGAGGAAGGAGGGATGTGGGGGGTCATGAAATTTGGAGATGGAGGTGATTTTGTTCGCAAGTAGTGGGGGAAAAAGTTGTGATGGGAGATCGCCTTATAGCAACGAAATTTAACAAGGATCGATTAGTGATGAACATAATGCAGGCTAGGACGGATAGGAGCAGGGAATCCTTAACCAGAGGTCCTAAGTTTGAGGCAACGAGGCAATGTAGGGAAAGTCAAATGCAGAGGCGTTAGATGCAAAGTCAGAAAGGTTGGATTCAGATTTAGTTCTGGGAAAGGATAGTTCACACTCTTCATTACAACATTCAGATATATCGCTAATTGAGATAGCACCTTCAGAAGGGAAAGACAAATTCTGACTAACCTTTGTATCCCGTTGGCCTTTCGGATCAAAATTTTTGGATCAAAGACCTCTTGAAAGGATTCTGCATCAATATTTCTCCTCGTGTGGGTTCTTCTAGCCACCAATATTTCCTAGTGGAGTTATCTTCATTGATTTCATGGTGTCACCAGATAATGTACAACCAGTTCTGTGTCTAGGACCAGCTGCTCAACCGGGTCATAGATCTAAAGAAATGTCATTTTTCTCGAGGATATAGTAGCAACTAGGTCCCTGACAACAGCGCCAAGATGTTAGAACCCCATAATTTCCGTATGGTTGTGGTAGGAATTCACAGGGGTAACCATTTCAACCAGCCTTTAGACTGCATTCTACCCAATACAGTCAAAGGGGGCTCTCTCTTGTCATAGAGGAAAGAAACACACATATATAAGTCTTTGGACAGCTCGCAAAAGGATAGATTTCTGATGGTAACCGAATGTTGGTAGATTTAAAATGGCAGAACACACAGATAGGAAAATCAATGGGAAATGAAGTCAAATCTCAAATCAATCAAGGGTATTATAGAAAAAATGAGAAAGGGAATTTCATTTATATTCTGAGGAAAAGTAAGTGTCACAAAAAGTCAAATATCTTGAAAGGGTGGTAAGGGGAGAAGGGGAAAAACCCAGCGAAGCAAGAGGCACTTATCTATGGATGAATCTCTTGCACCTCCTTTAGTAGAATAAATAACAAAGGCTAGTATCTGTAGTGGATCATTTATGATTAATTCCAAAACATTTACCAGAAACACAAAACAAATGCAACGTCTGATATGAGGAGCGCTTACCTGAGAGAGAATTCCTCATATGCAACTAGAGCGCATTAGCAAAAATACACAAAAATGAAAGTGATAAAATAGGAAATATAGACTGAATGTTATCGCTGTCATGAATCTCAGAAATGTGGGAGCATATTTCTCATTAATACTTCCAAGAAAGTTACAGAGACAAAAAACAAGAGAAGAATGATCTCTGAATGAAAATTCCAACCCTTTCCTCATAAATTGAGGTCATGTTTATAATGTCTTGGATCTCAGGACCAACCCCGAAACAGAGCCCAATTTTGTTATAAACTTTAGGAATCAAATCACAACCCATCATTTGAATCCTAACTCAGCCAGGAGACCCGCCATGATTCTTACTCGAAATCAGCCTTACAGTGCAGTGGCCACATTGGTCCAAAAATGGCAATGCAAGATATGACAGGCATGCTCATTTGATCTTATGGTGACACTCCCTAACGGTTTCAGTTTCTTAGACAAGACCCACGTCACCAAATATTACTCATTTCTCCAACCGAGATTCGCATCTGTGCTGGTCCTTTTCCCTTGGGCACCTTGTGTCATGCAAAATCACTCCTGGTCGTATATTTCCTCTATGCAATAGATCAACCGTCACGTGTCTTGGCCCTTTAGGTGATTCCGTGATCGTTTACCTCATTAACTCCCTTGCACCTTTTGTCAATGAGTCCATTGTGAGTCATTGATCTGAGCCCCATCAAATCTCTGTCATTGAGAGGTTCAACACCCCTGAGTATTTCGCAATGGCTTCCTCCATTGACCATTGTGCGTTTTTTCCTTGCGAAACCTACTTCCACCATAGACCAAACACGCCCTTAGATCATGGCCATTCAGAAGCACGGGCCCTACTATCGCTTCGCAATGCTCCCTCTTGCTAACCGTCGCGTATGTTGTTGTCGCAAAACTTGTTTCGATCATAGATCAGGGACGCCTCTAGATCTCGGTCATCCATATTTGAGGGTCCTATTAGCCCTTCGTGACTCTCCACCTTGTTAACCATCATGCACCTTTGCTTCACGAAGACCATCTCCACTGTTGATTGCGAGCGTTGAAGAAAAGCGACCGTCGATGTTTCAAGGCAGATATGAAATTCGCGATCCTTCATAGTTTTATAGGCTGCGCAATTTCTTCTTCGAGAAAATTTCACTATTGTCGATCTGTTTTCGTTGTGCGTCGGCATCGTCGATTTTTCAGGGTCTACGGGATCGAGTCAATTTTTCATGCTTTTCATGTTGATTTCTCCTATCCACTTCGTGACATTTTCG
>LPNX010582646.1:0-41582 GCA_001517045.1 Pseudotsuga menziesii | reverse complement strand
TATATATATATATATATATATAATTTATTTATTCACCTGAAATTAAAATATTTTTTATAGTACTATTCATTTCAGTTTTAATTATTGTGTTTATGGGTTGTATTAATGTTTGGGTAGGTGCACAAGAGCAACATCAATTTTAAAAAGTACCACATATGATTATTTCAACAATGGCTACTGACATGCAGTCAAATATATATACTATATTTTTTATTTTTTTTATTCCATTATTTATCTGAAATTGAAATATTTTTTTACAATACTAATCAGTTCAATTTGAATTATTTTGTTTGTTTGGATTAATTTTGTATATTATAGATGTCATCATCTATTCTAATATTTGATCATCCATACATTTAATTACCAATGTGCTATTTTACATGTAACATTTGACAAGAACATTGAAGAATGCAATAGAATAAAAAAGTTTATTTTATTATATATGAATAGCATTGCCTTTGTCATACAAAATAGGACAACATACAAATAACAATAATCAAAATGTCAACATGCATGTAATTGTTACACTTATTGGTAACCCATTTTTTTCAATTTGGACACTATGTCCAGTATATTATTATACAAAATGTCTATTTTTTATAGACAAATATTTCAAAATATACGACTAGCTACAATAGCTTGCATTAACATCAAAATTAAATATGGCTCGTCATTCTTTGTTGGAATTGTTATCAGTGCTTGAGACACTTTCATCAATTGGGTTATTTGGTCGAATGATTTGTTTATTGGCTCAATTATTTTCCTCTTCTTCAGCTTCCATCTGCAAACATAAAAATAAAGTGAATAATGAAAAATAAAATAAATAGTATACATGAATAAAAATTGAAAATCAACATACTTGCATAGTAATAATTGATTCATGAATGATATACATTCTTTCAAAACCATATATCATACCTTCTATCAACAATTTTTCTATTGGATCCACTCCATACTTTATTCTTCCAAGTCTTATGTCCCGTTGCAAATAATAGATTTAATATAAGTTTATTAATTATAAAAATGAGAAGTAAAACAATATAGATACAAAATACAAATTTAATTTTTTATACGCCAGCATATACTCACAACCTTTGCTTAACCCAATTTCAATCAATTATTCAAATAGATCCTCTTTGTATGTTAACACATGTTTCAAAATATCCAAGGATTGTCAATGAAAACAAAAAAAATTAAATATACAAATCACAACCACTATGAAATATTAATTTCTTATAAGGAAATCGCAAATACTCACAAACTTTGCTCTCAAACCCCATTTTTCCTTCTTATCGTGTCTTGTGCGTTGATTGGGTTCCATTTTGTTTTCTTTTTTGCAACAAAACAATTGAAATTAATATTTAATGTTAAATTAATTAATGAGTATGTACATAATCCTAAGAATCAATTATTGCAAACATTTGAAGCACGTTGTTGTTGATATGCCTCCTCCTGTGATGCAATTATGTCCATTTCCTTGACCATCTCCTCATACACTTTTTTGGACACCCCTACTGGAACATTTTGCATATCACCTTGTTCATCCTTAGGGATTTTCATATTCTTCCTAGAAATGTAAAATGACATTAAACAATTTTTCTATTAATATGAAAAATAAATAATATAGCAAAATTAAAATTATTGAAGAAATGATGCTTTGTAGTAGTTATACATACATATTATACATAAACATGTTTAGGAATATTAGTTTTTCAATGATTCTTTTTTGTTGTTGTATGTTTTTGTTATTGCAAATATGATAGGTCTCATTGACCATTGCTCTCAGAATGCCTCTTGTATTTTATATATGACCTGATTTTTAGAATCATTTTATTGGTTTTTGTAGTATAAGTGAAAATTACATTTGTACGTTCTTTCCACTATATCCTTCATAGTATTATAAAATTATCTTCCCCTTTTATTAACTTACCAAACCACTCCATATGAGCTAAGGACCAATTGATCATCATTTGCATCTTCCATAATTTCTTTTTCTTATGATAACATTGACTTATGTTGCTATCAGTTCCTGCATAACATTCAACATATGTGAATTAGATTATTTGAAACATATTAGTGAATATTTTTAATTACATTATCACTCAAATTTGAAAAATAATTCATATTGAATTCTTCTTTTTTCACCTAATTCATCCCTATGCAACCTTTCCATCAATGTTTTATGTTCTTCTAGACTTAGATTGGCATCTTATTGAGCTTCCTCATTTTTTGGATCTGCATTTCACACATTAACCAATCCATATTAGTGAATTTTACAAATAATTCCAATAAATTAATTAATTAAAACCACTTTCCTTCTTCGTAATTATGGATGTGCTACTATCATGTTGATTAAAGTTGTTGTTCAATTAATTCATACCATGCATTTTCTATCAATAAGAAACATGTACCATTAAATACAGAAGCTATCAATATAATATACAAATAATTATAGACCTTCAAAATAGAAAACAGGTATGATATCGGTGCACATTGTCAAATAGAATGCACCAATGCACTTATATAACTAACGCACTAGTGTGTTAAACCAATATAGGTGCCCCGTGAATGGGTGAAAATTATTGACAATTTTATGGAAATAAAAAATGGTGCATTCCTTCTGTTATCGGTTTTATATTTGTATAAGTGCATCGATAACAGAGAACTAAGAAATGAAAAATAAGAAAACATTGTGTGTCGCATGCCATTACTGTTGCGCTCTATGTAAATGTGCGTTAGTGTGTTCTTGTAATAGAAATGAAATCATTTTTTGTAGAAAAACTTTAAAAAAAAACTTTACAAGGACAACATGGTTACATATTCGACCCAAAATATGGCCCCACCTCACCCTACACTTTCTATATATATTCACAAGCTCAACAAATATAAAAATTTTAAAGGGTGAAATCATAACATAGGGATTTAAACCCTAATGTAAAATTTTGCAGCCACATAAAATGAAAAGAAATAGCTAGAGAATAATGGTTGCAACATTGAAGGTGAGTATGAAGTTTTTTTTCTAAATCTAGTTAAATTTTAAATAAGATAATGAGATAAACAGTAATTTTTACATACTTTAAATTTTTACTATGCATGATTTTGTTTGATTCACCATACCTAACAAATTTTGATCCTTAGAATAATCCAGTCGCTCCAAACACCTTCCACATAAGTCTCTCTTCCACAACTCTCCCCTAAATTTTTAAGAAAAGAATGAATTAATGTTTAGGTTTTTTGCTATTAAACACAATTTTGAAATAGTTTTCGAACTTAAAATTGTCGTCATTTTTCAGTATAGGCAAAAAATGGCTTGCGCGATTTTTTTAAAATTTTGAGTGTGCTCTTGTTAACGCCGCACCAGTGTGTGACTATATTATACACACCAGAATCCTGCAACTTTAAAAAAATGGTATGGATTAGTGCACATATAATTATGTCACCTAATGCACTTATGTTAGCAAAATGCACCACGATGAAAAATGGTGTAAAATGTACGTATAAATATATGTTACTAAATGTAGCAGATATACTCTATTGTGGTGGATTTTGTGGATATTATTTCATGATTCATTTATTGTTGTTAAGCACTGACCTCCCACAACTTTTAAATAAAAATCTCATTCATCGGTGCACGTAAACATATGTCACACTGGTGTGCTTGTGTTTATAAAATGCACCTAAATGAAAATTTGTGTAAATTGCATGTATAAATGTATACTACATTAATGTAGTGGATATTTTCTACATAGGGGGATTTTGTGGAAGATCCTTAATGGTGTGTTTATCATTTTTAATAATCGATGCGTCCACTTTATTGGAGCGCATCGGTGCGTGTATATTTGACTAGATGCACCCATTTAATTTTTAAATTTTGTGTATTTTGGGGTCCACTTAAAACTATGTATTCATCTAAAATTTTATTTTAGTATTCAACCACACCAATTACAATATTTCATAGTATATATATGTTTCTTAAACTCCCCTTTATTCTTACAAAATATTTTATAAACTATATTGGAAGCTAGATAGTAATATAGTTCTTCAAAAAATTTAGAACTATAGAGGTGTGTATTTACTGTTGATTTGGATCAAATAAAAATTTTGTAGTATCAAATGGCCAATTCTTTAAATTCTATCTCATTCCATCATGTTTAAATTTCAACAATTTCTCCCTTTCCAGCTCCAGCAAGTTAGGTTTTATTTATATTTTGACTATTTATTTGAATTTATGTTACTTATCCATGCGAATCTGAATATCACTATATTATTTATTGTAGGATCTTGATTGAAATTCGAGTTCGAATGCACAAGACATTCGACTAGTTTTAAAACGTTGAAAGTTCTTATTAGGAGCAAGATACCACAAGTAGTTTGTAGATGAAAATGGGAAGTCGCTTTACCCTACCAATTGTAACATGCCATCTTCAAGCCGCAATCTTGGTTCATCAAGGGTAATTCGTCATGAACTATAACTCTTTTATGACACCCTAGTAGTTTGTGGTTGTTTAAAATGTCAATGGTTGGTGGAACCCTTGGTGTTTCACACTCACCCATTACACCAATGATATATTACCCAATGATGATGGTCTAATACCCCCTACTACAGTAAAAAATCCAATAGGTGACATAGAAAAGACGTACTAACACTTCCCTATGCTCTTTTTTGAAAATGTTGGAATCCAAAACAAGTATGGCTCATCCTAAATTAATGAACCCCTATGATTATGTTTAGACAACTGAAAGTTCTAGTGATCCAATGTATGATTTGAATGCCACCAAACCCATGTCTACTAGAACATCCAAAAATTTGCATGAGTTGAGAGAAAAGTGTCCAAGTACACATCGAGGTCCGTCCAATTGTTATAGGACGGAAGAGATGATTTCTCCCTTGCTGTGAATTTTCAAAGTAAATATCAAACTTCTTACAATCACACTTTGGATGGACTTTGGTCATCTTCTCTACCTGTGCCTAATGTTGGGATCGAATTCTCCTTTTTTGGTAATTGTTTTATGATTTTCAAGTCTAATATTGATGCTACAAATCTTCGGTTTTTTATCCTTTCACATATACTCGTTCCTACCAAACATTCAGTAGCACTTATACCATTTCGCAATCCTATCTATTGTCAGTTTGATTGCTTGAATATTGTTAAATACAAGCATAGCATTTCCATGTATAGTATGTTCATGAATGGTTTTGTTTCTAGAAAATTTAATAGGAAGAACTTGTTATATATAGATGGTCATTCATTCACTCATGTGAACATTGCAGGGTTCATAAATAGTTCTAGGTATTGTTTATTTTCTGCAAATTGTTCATTTGAGGAACTCTTCTATGACCAAGAGTTCTTTATGAAAAGGAAAGTGTCCAGATTTGTTTTTGTACATGTAATAGTATTTTATGTCCTAGTGACAAGTTTTTAATAAACTACAATTTCCATAGGCCACCAATTGTTCGTCATATATGCCTTGCATTGGGATTACCCTTAGGCATTCCCTTGGCGAGTAAGACTAAAAAACATTGATAAATTGTATTTGTTAATTTTCAATGAGGGTTAGGTTAATGTATTGCTCAATTTGAAATTGATAATGTTTTATAAATTGTTACTTTAATTTATAAATTCAATTTGAAAATGTGTTGCTTGATTTTAAATTTGTATATTTAATGTAGAATTGATGTTAATTTATCGCTTAATTTGAACGTTTTCTTTATAAATTGTTTGCAGCGTAACATTTTCTATTGGAAATGATTATCATGCTTCTATAATAATTGTTTTGTATAATAATAAATCAAACCAATTACATTGTGCTTACTAACAAGATCGATGTAATGTTCAGTATTTTTGAAATCATATGTATGATGATGAGTGACCTACCTATGATCTTCTGTTGCACCCCAGAACAATGTGAAATCGAGAGAAGGATGAAAAAAGAGCACAACTTGGAAAGGAAGCACACCAAGCATGGTTGAATCAACCGCCTATTCAATTTCCATTGTTTCTATCCTCACTAATTAGGAATTCCTACAATAATAGCAGTTCTTCACATGTTGGAAATGGAGACAATAAAGTAGACGTTGGTATGGATGAGTTATTATGACAAAGGAGTGATATGGATTCAATGTTGTTTCATACATTCTAGGACAATGAGCTAGGGGATTATGCTTGTATCAATCAATCCTTCTTTGAAAGCCTTTGTAATGCCCCACTTAGGGATAGTCAAAGTAATTGAATGAAATCATTCTGTAATATAAATAGATGTGACGATTTGATCCTAAGGTATAATGGTTGATGTCTTTCGGTAAACTAGCATTGTGTGATTCTCATATCAGGATCTAATATCAATGATAGATATAGTCTCGATACTGTGACCTCAGAGGATGCATTGGAAATACATAGACAATATCCATACTTATTCTAGAAATTTAGGGCAAAGTTTATTGAAGTGGGGGTGTATGTAACACCCTGTTTTTACCCTAACTCTTAAGATACATTAGAGGAAATTTCAATTCAAAATGGGCCTCCTAAAATGAACTAATAAAATAATAAAATAATATTTATTAATTTTGGAGGAAGAAAAGAAAAAAACTACTTTTTTGTTTGTATTTTTGACATATCTCCCTGTGTTTTTACTCAAATTTCGATCGGGAGAGCTCGTTGGATCCGGAATTAAATTCCGCATCCAACGAGTACCCACTCGGAATACTTTTGATGGACCCCGCTACCCCAAAAACAAGAAATACCTAAAAAAAATGGAATGATGACATTCTCCCGATCGAAATTTGAGTAAAAACACAGGGAGATATGTCAAAAATACAAACAAAAAAAGTAGTTTTTTTATGATACCTATCCCCAAATTTATATTAAAAAGGTGTTTAAGACCTATACGGTATTTCAAATTTAAAGTAATTTCATTGGCTAACACATGATGACATGGAATTTGAATAAAAGTTAAAAGGCCCATTTTGAGTTGAAATTTCCTCTAATGAGAATAAGTATTAATTGAGAGCATTCTATGGCGAATGACCCAGCTCTTTGTTTATTTAAAATCTAAAAACTTTGTATGGACGTATTTTTTAGGGCATTCTATTTCAGAAGACCTATACATGTGAGAAGTAATGCATTATTGATGAGATATGACCTATGAAGAATTATTTGACATATTGATGAGTAAAATTATGATAATGAAAATGATGTCGAAATTTGGTCAATTGTGAATGCAATGATATTATGATTTTAATTGTGAATGAAAAATCATGTGAAATTATCAGCAAGGATTAAATGTTATATAGTATTTTACATTAATGAAAGATTGACAAAATTTATGTAGCATGTACTATGATGTTTTGTCGAGTGTGACAAGAAAGGAAGGTGCATGAAAAACAAGAAAGCATCAGTATGCAAAGACTCTAGTTGAGTCGACGAGTATGGAAGGTGATATCAATCTTGTATATAATATGATTGAATTGTTATATGTTTGATGCAGTGGCATGCATGGACTCTGAATGAGTCAGGAAACTTCGACAGTTGAGGTCAATTGATATTTTTGTTATGGTTGAAATATTATTATGAGATTTGATGCACAAGTTCTTATATGTGCAGGTGATGAGATATGGTTTCTAATTGAGCCAAATCAAGTGACGGGGCTAAAAATTATGCATGTAAGTCTAGAAAATTGGATGAAGCAATGAACTTTAAATAGATTGAGGAAAACTCAAGTTCATCAGATGCATGTGTCGTGAGGGTAGGTCGTGAGTCGGTTGCTCACAAAGATTGTACTGGGGGGGCACACAATAAGGATTCATCCTTATTCCATAGAAACCACTTTGATATTCATAGGGTAGGTGAATTGAGGTAACATTGGCTCAGTCGTCATAACCAACTCCTCATTTATGGGAACTATCAAAAGGGCATGCTGGGAGCATAGCACCTTGATGATTCTGGTCACGACGAGAATGCAGCGGTAATCAGCATCTAGATCTAGAACAACAGAATTGGAAGACTTTCCCTAGAATGGGTGGAGATATGGAATAAAGGTATTTTGATGAAAGGTGTGGTTTTATTCTACAATACTAACTCTTCATTGATGTACCTGCATGATCACATGAGACCAACACATAAGATAAAAGAGCACCAGAAAATCTTCCACTATCCTATGCTAGAGACTAAGGAATCTAACAATAAAACATATGATATTAACACAATATACTTTATGGGAAAGGAACCAATTTTGCATTAGATAAAGAATAAGAAGTTGAAACCTATTCCTTAGTGTCAATAAGCTACTTCACAATGCCAATTTCTTGTCCCTAATAGCTCCAAGTTTGATCCTCCTAAGCTCACCCTAATGATCTAGGCTAGAATAAAAATGCACCAGCATAACCTTGCTCTCTCCCTCAACCATGGATATGAGCCTTATTTTATAGGCTTTGGGAGGATAGGGATGGTTTATGAAATGGTGGGTGGCATGGATAGGAGATCCTAGAAGGATGCATCTCGAGCCCAGGTGGTCCTTGGGTGTAGGGATAAGGGAGCCATGAATCCTTCCTTCGAGAAGCTTCATGGAAGCCTCTCTTTTTTACCTTTTTACCAAGGGCACTGCTTCTTCCTCACTATGATAGAGTAGTGCAGGGTAGAACCATTCCTTGTACAAAGGGTATAGGTGGTGCCACCACTTACTGCCAATATATTATAGGAGGTGCTGAAGAAAGTACCACTCATTGACAAAACGGGAGGAGCGGTGCTAGATTTTGATATGTAGGATTGATATCTGGATCATGATTTTAATTCATGACTTGGGATTGAGGGAAAAATATTGTTTTTGGGGTCTCATCACATGTTGATGATGAGATTTATGTGTAATAAAATTCCCCCTAAAGCATGAGGCTAGAGGGATATGATAGGCAAGAGCTTTGAAAGAGCAAGTTATCACATTGAGGCAAGAATCAGCTTGATCGGATATCAACAACTAGGCATCTGCAATACATCAATACTTTTGACTCATGAACAAATGTGTCCTCATCATGGCTGTAGACCCATACAAGGTAGATCCATGAGAGAGATTAACAACCATGGCTACTAGAATATAGTGTAGATCAATGTGATAAAGGACTCAAACTTGGGACATAGCTACCAGAAATAAATTATATATCTATGTCAATATGAACACAAATTCGAGCATAGCCACAACCATACATATGTGGATCCATGCTGGGACTTCATACAATATACTCCATCGCAACCTGGGGAGAAACCTATGAGTGCTTTGACAGATTCTCAGGGTCTTCATCTCACCTTCCACAAAGTACAATTATATCCATGTGATTACAATGATCTGAAGTCAAACATGGTAGAAACCACTTGATTACCGGTCAATGATGTGAACCATTAACAAGTGCGAGGGAGATGACCATTAATTTCAATGATTCCCAAGGTACCCTAGTACAAACTACTGAATGTGAATAGATTATTTCATGTCAAACACTCAATCGATTCTATCGATCAAAGGTGAACGATGTGAACCTATGTCTCAAAGCGAGAGAATCTGCCATTTAGGCATACAGATCTCAAGGTCATAAGCTTGTTTCTAAGACTAATTCCTGGATAATGAGCTGACATCGATAGAAATAGTCCCATCGAAGGAGGGCCATGATGAATCCCACATTAATGACATGAAACTCAGAACAAAATTTTGGAGTGTTGTAGATAATGTAACCATAGGATTGACTCAAAAGGTACTGACACAAAGGCTATTTTTTATTGTAGAGGTAAAATTTCAACTTCCCTTTGAACATCAGGCGGCACGTCAAAAGACTTGGCAGCATTGACTTGACGAGGAGGAAAATTATGCGACAATGGACAATGCATTCTTTTGAAAGAATCAAAGGAGTGACATGACTCATGAAAGTGGATCGACTTAGAGACAATCTGATTTACCCAATTGACTGAATGAAATGCAGACAAGTGCCATGTTCAAAGGTGATGACAAACTGCCATATTATTTGCAAAAAAGAATTGATTCTCTTCCCTTAATTTTCCTATCATGATTGATGCCTGCCTCTTTTCATTTTTACGAGTTCAAAGAGGGTAACAAACACTTGTTTTAGCTTGTCCCTTAGACTAGTCCAAACTGATATGTTTTATGAACCTAAGAAAGGATTGGTTTGTTCCCAAAAAGGGTCTCTCATTTTTTATTTTAACGAGTCCATTAAAAGTTAACTCGGCATTGTTTATGTTTAGAGATTCTGAATGAAGATAGAAGAAGACTCCAAAGGGGTCATTTTTCGTAAATAGTCAATCCGATCCGAAAAAGAGATAAACTACTGTCGAAAAGATGACTCTTCAAATAATTTTACGAGTATGAAGGAGACAAGTACTTGAAAATATTTTCATATTTAGGGAGTCCAAAAATAGTTTAAAGGAGACTCCATTAGGTCTCTTTTCACGATAAAAGGTTTTACAAGCCTGAAAAGAATCAAAAAAAGACTCGAAACTTTAATACTTAGGTTTTAGGAGCATGACCAAAGTGTTGAAACAAATGCTCATGGACCTTTTCCATTTTTAGAAGTACAAAAAAGTCAAAAACAAACTTACCCATAGACACTACTGCTTATTTCTGCCCCTGCAAGACCTAAAAACGACCATTAGTTTCCCAAAATATTCGAAAAATGACTTTTATGAACTATAATAAAGGGTATTTTTATAAAAAATGATTTAAAAACATTAAAAACCCCTAAAAACATGTTATAAAAGCTAAGTGAATAGTAAAAACCAATTTATTTACTATTTATCAAACCTTGGAGAGAATTTTGGGAGACTTGGAGCCAAAACTTCAATTGGATATTGCAGGAGTATCAACTGTTCATTTTTCACATCGTCGGATTCAGGTAAAAGTTAAACCATTCTCTTTCTTTTCATAGTTTCCATTTTTTATTTGGGTCAGGATTTGGAGCCCCATGAGTAACCCTAAATCATGTTTTGAGGGAACCGCCTCTAGCCTTTACAGGAAGAGCGGTGCCCGATAAGAATCGTGGGGTTTCAGTATTTCTTAGGTGGTGGCACCGCTATGTCTTAAAGGGACAGGTGTGGTGCCAGCCATGAGGTCCAGAAAACACATGTCCCAGCCAAAATAAAAGCTTACAAGCATTTTTGATGATTGGATATGCTTCTAAATGGTTCTTTAATGGTTTTTTGTAGGTTCATTTGGTGAAAAATGGTTATTTGGAAATAAATACAACATGATAACGACGATGCTCTCACCACAAGAAATGTGGGTTGTATAGTTTCCTTGAGAGGTTGTGGCCTCTTAAAGTTCTTTCATACCCATAGTATGGTCTCCCATGCATGGTTACTAGAATACATCCTACGGAATCCAGAATAGCAGCATTTCAAGGTGGGACCTCATATTCTAAATATAGAGGTGGAGGATATATATTTTCTAATAGGACTATCTAGACGGGGAGCCCCTATTTCTTTGACTAGTGTTACAGCTGATTTTACCACACATGGTTGAGTGACACTTTTATGGCCCTCCCTGTCCCTCTGTAGACTCTTTGGACCCCATGGACTATTATTGTACCTTTGATGTTTCCAAGATCATCCCTAAAACTACTCATTATTTGTTGTACGTGACTTTTAATCCCTTTCTAGCGTATATACACGGATATTACCCTTAAACCCGTGTACATCGGGATGTGTGCAAAAGGCCAAATATTTTTGGAGTTTTCCTTGATGTGGATCCAAATCACTTGTATCTTGGCCTTCCATATGCCTTGAGATCACTCAGATTTGACCTTCCATTACCCCATTGAATCACTATATAAGGAACCCTTTGGATACATTGAAAAGGAGAGGAATTGAAGAGCAAGAAAACTATAGTCCATTGTTTTCGTAGCTTGCTTATACTAGAGTATGCATCCCTTTGTCCCTTGGAGAACTTTGTTTTTTTCCCAAGCTTGCCTTTTCTTGTGAGCTTTCTATCAAGAGATGGAGGATTGAGATGGTGGAGGCCCAGGTGGAGGACTCATTTTCTCTAGTTCGTTGTTACAGCTGATTTTACCACACATGGTGAATCACACTTTTATGGCCTTCCCTGTCCCTCTGCAGACTCCTTAGACCCCATGGACCATTTTTTTACCTTTGATGTTTCCAAGATCATCCCTAAAATCATGCAATAATTGTCGTACGTGACTTTTAATCCCTTTCTCGCATAAATACATGGGTTTGACCCTTAAAACCGCGTACATCGGGATGTGTGCAAAAGGCCAAATGATTTTGGAGTTTTCCTTGATGTGGATCTGAGTCACTTGTCTCTTGACCTTCCATATGCCTTGAGATCACTCGGATCTGACCTTCCATTACCCCATTGAAGAGCTATATAAGGAACCCTTTTGATACATTGAAAAAAGGAGGAATTGAAGAACAAGAAAACTATAGTCCATTGTTGCCGAAGCTTATACTTGAGTCTGCATCCCTTTGTCCCTTGGAGCACTTTGTGTTCTTCCCAAGCTTGCCTTTTTCTTGTGAGCTTGCTATCGAGAGATAGATGATTGAAGTGGTGGAGGCCCAAGTGGGGGACTTAGTTTCTCCGATTCGTCGACATGCTGACAGAGGTTGTCACTAGTGTAATCTCTATTTTATATCAATAGAAATATCTTTTCCTGTCCAATAATGTGTATTTAAATGAGTATTTGATCCATGGATGCATTTAAATGCTTATATGTTGTTGATTATATATGCTAGAGTAGGTCTAACACAATTATATATAGCATGCTTGTCTTGTTTGATGAATGTTGAGGAAGCAATTTATCAATACAAGTTGGAGTGGAAAGACTCAATGGGGATCTACATCAACCATTCGGAATAAGGTACGAATTGAGATCCTTTAGTGTTAGATATTTGGTTTCTCTTGCATATAGGAAAGGATTGATTTCTAGAGTCAAGTTGTCTGTTGTGGTACCCCAAGCCATAGGAATTTCTCTCCGTAACAGAATTGACGACTCCATTGGGAAGTTCCTAGTCATTTTTCCTTTGGGGGTTTTTATCAGCATTCAATGTTCTTGAATTTCTCTAATTTCTCTGTTTCTGAGTCAGGTATGAGGGCATGTTTTCCTAGTAGTGTCTGATAGGTGTGAATTTTGTCTCAGCTTATCTGTTTGCCTTCATTTTTATCTCTTTTTCTTCCTGTACATGAGTTTTTGCCTCACAGTCGTGTGTACACATGGTTTTGACTGGGATATCCACGTATATACGCGGGTTTTCTGCACACAGTCACATATGCCATGATTTTTTTCTTTTAGAGGAAGATTGAGTGTTGCTGAGTGAGTTTTGATGACTACTAAGTCTCCTTTGATGCTTCTAGAGTCTATATACACCTTTGTTTCTGACCAGAGACGCTTTTTAGGGTAAATTTTTTTTAAGAATGTTCTTGTCATTGAATTTTCTATTTTTTGTTTTGGGGTTAGTGCATTAGGTCTCTTTTACCTTAGTGCTTTGCGTGGGTGTTTTTTGATAGTGCTTGTAGAGTTTGGGGCTAGTAGAGTCATTCTTTTGCTTTATTATCTCATTTTTATTCAAAAAATTCAAAAATATTTGCTTCTTTTACATCATGATGCATCATTGCAATTTGTATTTTGCAAGGCACTTGCAGTAGTTTTGCTTAGAAAAGTATTAGTCAGGCTTTCATATAGGAATGATTGCATTTGTCATTTGAAGAAATTTTTCATTTCACATAGTAGCATACCCTATTTTTCATTCGACACAATGCATTTGCATTGATTGTTAGGTGTGCATTTTACTTCATGTTTACGTCATAAAACCATTGGTTGCACGATCATATACCTTTTTTGAGTAATAAAGCCAATAAAATCAACACTTAATTAAAATGGATTACACTATTTTCTTTGATAGGGAACACTAACAAGATTAGGTTTTAGGTTCTTGGAATAGTTCATTGTGAGTAAATTCTCCAAGACCACTAAACAACAACATGTGTGTGTCTGTCCAGGTGAGAGTGTGAAATTCTTTGGTATAATTAGTGTTTCTCAGGATCCTCCTCTTACAATGGAGGTAATCATGAGGCAGTGTGAGTGGTTATTGATTGGGATGACCCCTAGTCATAACTGAGTAGCACCAAAGATATTTCCAGGATTGTATTCGTATCTGGGGCCTCTTTCGATATTTTTGGGCTTTGCTACCCTACCCATACGGTCAATCCTGCCTGCGACTGTCTGCCTAAGAATTGATTATATTGAGGTGACCTTAGTTTCCTTACCTAGGTTATCGAGGGGGTACTTCACAGGGGTTATTCTACAGGTGTCCCGGCCAGGTTCGGGTCAGATAGCACAGTCGCTATATGCGTTGAAGCTGAGGGCCACAATAATTGGTTACGAACCTCTGCTTGTTGTGTATGGGAGTCTCAAGCCTCTCCTAGGTGAGACATACCTGCTTCATTTGGGAGCTCACATATCCTACCCTTGTTTTCTTGTGATTGGCTTTAGATTATATAGGTGTATGCTCTATGCACGATAGCTTGCTTAGGGTTTACATAATTAGAAGAGTCTTTTTCATCTTTTTGAGTCATTGTGGATTTGGGTGTGGCACTTTGCCATTCTCGTTATTTAGCAATACTTCCGCCTTCTACATCTCCTCCTCCTTTGGGAGAGAGAAACAGACAGTCTAGGCGGACTACTTCTCACATTGATTCACAAACGATGGGAGATCATGAAGATGAAATTCCTGAGTTGTCTTCTCCACCTCATGAGGTTGGGGAAGAAGATTCTACTATTGTATATGATCCTTCACCTAATATACCTACACACTCTAGGGACGATCCTTCACATGATATACCTACACACTCTGGGTATGATCCCTCATTCACAGGTCACCGGTATTGGCTTCCGAGCGATGAGACTCATCATGAACCTGCGAGCACTAGTTATGTTAGTTATGGCATGTCTGGTATCCCTACACATGATCCGGTGCACCATGCCGAGTCAAAATTTGAACCTAGAACTACGCCTGGGGGCATTCCCATTCCTTTCCATGCGGAGAGATTTGGGAGCATAAGTCACATTGCACCCTCCATCCTAGCGGTGGAGGCTACATCACACGTTCATCATAGACCTGGTGTTAGTAGTCCTATTAGGATACCAGAACGATGACGAGTGACTATAGGAAATACCACTTACATCGTTTCGCATGTCCCTACGTCCTCTATTCCTAGTTCTTCGAATGTTATTCCTCCCCTCATTCACGTGGTCCTTCAGGCCAAAATGTTACTACTAGTCATGTTCATACTGCTACAACTCATGTAGTTGTGTCTCAGAGTCAAGTAGCTCCTGTTGTCTCGGGAGGTCACATTCCTACTTCTGGAACGTCCTATGGTCTATCGCAGGGAATTCCTCATATTCCTACTTACAGAGTCTCTCATGGGACATCCCATGGGACATCTTATGGAGCTTCTCATGGACAATATTATGGAGTGCAGTATGGACAAATTTATTCACCTTATGGGTATGGGTATCAACAACCTGCTTGTTCCCCGAATTATGGCTCTGTAGCTCCAAATATTCAAGGTACACCACATTATGGTGCTTCCATGCCACCCTACACGGGTCAAACGGGAGGAGGGCACTATGGCCATGGTCATGGTGGTTACGGTAATTAGTCTTATGTGAACCAAAATTATCAGGGAGCGTGGCATCGACCTGCTCAACCTAGGATCCCTTTCCTTGCAATGTTGAATTTGCCTGTCTTGTCAATACTAACGAACGATCCGGTATCTTATGACCCGGCTTGGTCGGCTGTCCCTACCAAGATTCCCTTGGACATTCCCAAATTTGAGGGAAAACCAAGAGAATATCCTAGTGAACATGTTACTACATTTCACCTTTGGCACTCTTCTAATTCCTTACATGAATATTCGATCTGTTTAAGGCTATTTCAATGCACCCTCACTGGGCTTGCAACGAAATGGTACATAGAGTTACCTAGGGGAGAATTTTTTTTGTTCGATGGCCTAGCTATGACTTTTATTAATCACTTCCAACTTCCAGTGCATTACGAATTTGGTACAGAACTCTTGTTGACATTTCGGCAAGACAAAGCCATGCATATCTCAGACCATATCCAAGAGTGGCGTAGACGAAAGAGATTGATTAAAGCCTTCATACCGCCGGAGTTTCTCCTTAAATCGTTACTGCCTTATATAGCGAAGGATGTTTCTACGTCCAGAGTTTAGAACAAGGAATAAGCCATTTTTAGGGCGCATGAATTGGATTTGATTTATGCTCAATCCAGATTATTATATGAGATTATTCCTAATGCTTCGCGTTCTAGTTTCGACCCTAAGGTCAAACCTAGACCACATGCCGATGGCATTGTTGTTTGTACGAGTACCAAACCTGTGGATTTGGTTGTAAAATAGGTGATTCAATTGTCTATCAACCAATCTGCTTCAGTACAAGCGATAACTTTATCTCAACCCACCCAAACGATGAGTGTTCTTTTGGTACAATCGTTGAACCAGAAGGGTAACCAGCAACCCGAAAGGAAAAAGAAGAATCGTAAAAACAATCGTAACGGTGGGAATAGGAATGAAAATGCCAATTCTGATGACAAGAACGCCTGCAATGCTGGGGGGGACAAGAAATATAAACGTAAGGTTAAGTTCCCTTACAAATTGTGTAAGGATGACCACCTCACTCACTTGTGCCCTCATATAGAAGAAGCCTCGAGGTTCATAGCATAAGGCCCAGCTGTGCTGACCAACCCTTTACCCCATAATCAAAACATGAACTTGAGGACCCATGATCAGTCTAGTGGAGATCAAGATCCGCCGAAAGCTAGTAGTGGTCATGGTTGCATCAATATGGTGCGTGGTACTAAGGTTGCAACTCATGCAAAGGACTATGGTTCATCACAACCTGACCTTGGAAAGGAACCTGCTCCACCCGGGAGTCGTTTGCGTATTGAAAACCCTGTGGATAAACCTGAATTTGCACCTCCCATTCCTAAGGGGGTCCTTAAGCATTCAGGTCACAATACTAATGCCCGAGCTGCCCAAAATTATTCAGTTGTCAAGGATTTGGGGCACACTCCTTGTGCGATGTACTTCAGAGTTGTCCTTTGCAAAGGAAGGCTTTGCTTTCTGCCCTTGGTGTTAACAATGATAACTCTTCCTCCATCATCAAATATGAAACCGTGGGACTACAGCCTCTCTTTCCTTACTATGTGTCTCTCTTGATTCATGTAGAATGTCTTAACATGATTGTCAAATTCACTGTGATTGACAAAGGCGCTGCTGCTTCTGTGATTTCTTTGGCATGTTGGAAGGGTTTGGGTTCCACCAAGTTGTCTAAATCTGCTTCCATGTTGACTACTTTTGATGGTAGATCATTTTGACCACACAGAATTCTTCCTTCTCTTAAGGTCAGCTTGGGAGGGAAGACCGTCGCGATTGAGTTCGAGGTGGTTGATGCGCCCCTTGACTACAATCTGTTACTGGGTAGGAATTGGATGTATAGTATGCAAGCCATAGCTTCTTCTCTATTTCGAGTTGTATGCTTTCTATTTAATGGGAAGATAGTTACAATTGATCAAACGTCATTTAAGAATCTATGTATTGCCGCATCTTCAGGAGCTTCTATCCTGATTGTCAAGCACTCTCAGCTGGCGACTAGGAGTGTGGGTGTGGGCATGTATCCATTCCTTATGGGAAGCTTTAGTTGTCCTGCACCTATTCTTATGATCAGGTCTAGCTCCGGTGGGGCTTCATCTTCACTGATATCGATGTCTTTTTGCACTACCCATATGGAAGATCCTTGGATTCTTCCTACACCAAGTCCTTCATGTAAGCCTATTGGAATGGATGTGCCATTGCCTGCAGCAATGATAGCATATCAAGTGAATCTTGAATGTGTTGCAGAGCCTAGTCCTTCCTCTTCATGGATAGAGGAGGAGGACCTGTATGTGCTGCCTACATGGGAAGTTCAGTCTTCTCATGCACATGACTGCCTTAATAGTGTTTTTCCATCAGATGAAGCTATTATTGAGGCCATGTCTAGAGTTGAGCCACCTTGGGAAGAGTTGCATATTAGATCTTATTTTCTTGCTGAGCTTGACTATTTGGAGTGTGAAGACTTTAGGGAGATTCTTAGTGAGAGAATTGGTAGTCCCATGGTTCCATTGAGCTCTCCTGGTACGATGGCTGATGGAAACATGGAGAATTTATCTCCTACTATCCCTATCAATATCTCTCGTGATCCTGGCAAGATTGAGAATGTCTATATTGGGGAAAAATGTTCCCATGCTGAGATTCAAGAGTATATCGAGTTGTTCAAAGATTTTCATGATGTCTTTGATTGGTCACATGAGGAAATGCCAGGTATCGACCCTTGCATTGTTGAACATGAAATTAAAACTTATCCCAAAGCTAAGCCTGTTTGACAACGCTTGCATGCGATGAATCCTAGAAAAGCACCCGCGATTAAGGTTGAGATAGAAAAGTTGTTGAATGCCGGTTTTATCTATCTCATTCCCTTAACAGAGTGGGTTTCAAACCCCATTTTGGTGGATAAGAAATAGGGAGCAATCCGTATATGCACTAATTTCTGTGACTTGAATCATGCATGTCCTAAGGATAATTTTCCCACACCATTTATTGATCAAATTTTGGATGAGTGTGCGAGAAACGAGGTATTTTCCTTCTGGATACAATCAGATGCAAATCAAACCCGAGGACCAACATAAGATTTCATTTATTTGTCCTTGGGGTATGTTTTCATATCGAAAGATGCCTTTCAGCCTTAAAAATGCCGGAACCACATTTCAGCGGGCTATGACCTTAATCTTCCATGATCTCAAATCGATTATTGAAGTCTTTTTGGATGACCTTGCTACTCATTCTCGAATGAGAATGCATCATTCCTACCATTTGAGATTAGTGTTTGAAAGATGTCGCCATTACTTGGTTAGGTTAAATACTCATAAGTGCAACTTTTGCGTGAAGTCTGGTCGCTTGTTAGGGTTCATTGTCTCCAAGGAGGGTATAAGAGTCGACCCTTTAAAGGTTGAGGAAATACTTCAATTGTCTCCCCCGAGAAACATTAGACATCTTCAATGTTTGCAAGGCATGGCAAATTTCTTGCGGAGATTCGTCGTCAACTTTGCCAATTTGACTAGAGGCTTTATGCATCTTTTGAAGAAGAACACTACCTTTTGCTGGGATGAGTGAGCCCAGGAGTCCTTTGATACGCTTAAGTGAGCCTTAGCATCGGCCCCGGTGATTAGTCCACCCGACTATAGATGTGACTTTTTACTTTATATGGCCGCATCCATGGAGACAATTGGTATGGTTTTGGTTCAGGAGGATGAGGAGCTCCAGGAGCATGTCATATATTATTTGAGCTGAAACCTTATAGATGCGGAGATCCGTTATTCCCATGTGGAGAAACTTTCCTTAGCTACCGTTCATGTGGTTTAAATATTGAGACACTATATTCTCCTTCACCAGACCTTGGTGGTAGCCCATGTCAATCCATTTCAGTTCGTCCTCACTAGAAGGATGATCATGGGAAAGTATAATAAGTGGATTGTCATCTTGCAAGAATTTGATCTCGATTTTGTTTTGGAAAAATCAAAAAAATCATTGATTTTTGCGAAGCTTATATCCGATTTCCCAAGCGAGGAGGAGGAGGAAGTTTGTGAAGATACGTTTGTCGATGAGCACATTTTCTTGATCTCAAATTTGGATCCATGGTATGGGGATATCATCATATATTTACAAACATTGAAGGTCCCTACTCACCTTTCACGAGATGAATGACGACGGTTACGTCACGTATCCAAGAACTACCTTATAGTGGATAACACATTGTACCGTTGTGGGGTAGATTCCATTTGACATCGTTGTTTAACTCATGAGGAGGCTGAGCTTATGTTGAATGATTGCCACGGAGGGACGTGTGGTGGTAATTTATCTGGGCTTTCTACAGCCCAAAAAATCTTGAGAGCAGGTTATTTCTGGTCATCGATCTTTAAAGATTGTGTCAATGCAGTCTGAGAAGTGCCACCCTTGCCAAGTGTTTGCACGCAATATGCGCTCACATCCTACCCTGTTGCATACAATTATCACCGTCAGTCTCTTCACTAAGTGGGGGCTTGATTTCATGGATTGCAACCCAGCTTCAGCTGGGAGCATCATCATATTATAGTGGTTGTTAACTATTTCATGAAATGGGTTGAGGCTATGCCCACAGTTAAATCCGATGGTGAGACAACCGCGCATTTCGTATTCAACCATATCATTACTCGGTTCGGTATTCCAAAGGAGCTTGTCACTGACCATGGTAGGCACTTTCAGAATCAAATGATGGAATAGTTGGACTCGAAGTTAGGTTATAAGCAAGAGCATTCCTCTTCTTATTACCCTCAAGCAAATGGACAGGTTGAAGCAGTGAAGAAATCACTTAAGTCCATTCTCCAATGAATCATTGCACAAAGCAAGACCAATTGGAATATCATGTTATATCCTGCTTTGTGGGCTTATAGGACTGCGGTTAAGACTGCCACCGGTTTTTCTCCATATCAGCTTGTACATGGAGTGGAGTCTATCTTGCCATTTGAATGTGAAATCCCTTCATTGAAGCTAGCCATAGAGCTCTTACCAGACACTTCCCCATTGGAGGAACGTTTGGTCCACTTAGAGCAATTTGATGAGCAGCGTTGAGATGCCTTGGTGGCTCTAGAAGTGAATAAATGTCGTGTTGAGGTCTAGTATGATAAATATGTCCGTCCAAGGAGGTTTAGTGAAGGAGATTTGGTCCTTTTTTGGGATCAGGCTAAAGAACCCTTGGGGGCAAGGAAGTTTAATCCCATGTGGCATGGTCCTTACGTGGTCAAACGTGTGTTAAAGAAGGGCTCCTATGAGCTGGTAGATTATGAAGGGACATCCTTGGCGGAGCCTAGAAATGGGCTCTATCTTAAAATTAATATGCATGATTCTTAGCCAGGGCTGACTATTGTATAGTATTGTATAGTATTTTGCATAGTTAGGTTTTTCTAATGGTGATCGAGTTTGTGATTAGCTTTCATTTCTTATGGCAGATGTCAATGGAGTCTTCCACCTTCATAGGATTTGTTGATGGTGCTAGGCGTCACACTCAACACTCAGCCTCTACTGCTTGGGTGATTTATACTCCTACGGGTCAGGTATTGTCTTCAGGAGGCGTATGTTTACGGCCCTCTTCAAATAATGTTGTTGAATATAGTGTCACTATTGAGCTTCTATGAGATTCCATTTCACATGGTATTCTCTCTCTTGAGGTATGTCTTGATTCACAGTTAGTAGTGTCACAGATTAATGGCTTGTATCATGTTAGGGATCCAACAATATTACAAAGATTCTTACATGTGAGATTGTTAGAACTGTAATTTGACAACATAACATACATACATGTTCCAAGAACTTATAATCAAGTTGCTGACTCATATGCTAACTATGTGTTAGATTGGCATTTGTTTCATAGACAATAAGCTCATCACAAACATACATTTTTACACATGTAAATAAATAAAATCGATCATCATAAAAAAAATTCATTAAATATCCAAAATGTGATAATACATAAGTGTCATAATACAAAAATGGGGCTTTCGAGCCACCAAAATATAATACACGGTAGTACAAAAATGTATCACTCCCAGGTATCTAAGCCTGGGGAGGAGGGGGGGGGTTCTGATCATGGAAAGTCACCACAGCTCTAGCTAGCTGTCGAAACAACCACACCCATGCTCGTGGTACACCCACCACCTGATGTTGCATGGCCTCAGGCAGGTCCTCGACCTGCGCCATGGGTACCCTATGGGTCAGCCGCACAAAGTTTGTGTGGATGCTTTGGATCATCTGCTCCGCATCCACACCCATGATGTCATCTCCTCATCCCCTCCATTTATGACGAGGGAAACCGTCAGGCCGCCGTGGTCCTATATCTGCATACATATGACAGGATGTCACTATGTGTTGTCACGCAAAAACATGTCTTTTGAGTCTATATATCAAAAAACACAAAAAAATTTAATAGTTCAAAAAACTTAAAAATAGGGTTGGGATTCATTGCCAATGTCATCGTATGTTGATCTTGGTGGTAGAGGCATGTCGGGATCTCCCCAAAAATCTATCCCCACATAGGGGTAATCATCGATGGCAACTATCTGCCACCGCCACCATGGAAAGAAGTAAGCTGGATAGGGGTTGGACACCCTACCTTTACCCAGTCTGCGCATCGCATCTTCCCAACGTTGTTGGGCTGGATCTCAAACCTCATGAAGAGGAACGTCAACTCTAGGGCTGAGTCCCGAACACACTCAAAGAAGAATGTGCTCAATATAATGTTGAAACTGAAGTTTCGTACCCTGCCCATCTTGCAGTTGCTGAGTTGTTTCTTCATGTTACTCAACAGCACAATACTCTAGTCATAAACTATGGGTCTCATGCACTCCACTGCATAGAACATCAAGGGTCGTAAGGCCTGGTGGAGTGAGGCTAGCCCTATTATCCTGCCGAGTGTCAATAGTATGGCCTTCAGGCCCAGTACCTATATGGAGTTTGTTGGGATCTGACACCCAACCTTCTCTGTGTTTGAATAATAGTATACAATGATATACTCATCTATGGTGAGGCCACCTCCAGGCCTACGAGAATGTAGGTTCACCACTTCCCCCCATCGGGACAATCCTGTAATGAAGTATATGTCCTCCGCCTCTATAGTGAGGGACATCCCGTCGATCTGGAAAGACTCTGAGTCAGGATCCCAATAGTCTACTAGCATCTGCAGCAGTCTTGGTTTGGTCCTTAAGCCACCAAGACACCAAAACTTGTAGAGCCCGCATGCATGAAGAGCTTGTTGAGCCATTAGATCTCCCGATACTGCTTCTTCTACATCCCTGTGCTCTCGTTCCCTCCATTCTAGAACCATCCTGCACATTTTATTTAAGTTTTGGTCATTACATGTCTTAGAAAACTTAAATGCGGCTGCATACGCGACTGTTTACAAAACAGCTGCGTATGTATGCGACTTTGAGCCATTTTTCCACGTATAGCTAGCCCTGTACGTGGAAAAATCCTCGATTTCCATGTGGGTCAAGGTGCATATCTTAGAATGGCCTAGAAATCAATTTTAACCATGGAAATTTGAAAAATTTACATGCAAATGAAGGGGCAGGGCATGGAAAGTTACCTGAAAAAAATAGTGTCGGATTCCGCCAGCTGAAACTCCTGGAATTCGCGTTTGAAGTTCTGAGCTCAATTGGGTAAAAATTTCAAATGTTATATAATGTTTTCAATTTTTTACTATTTATAGAAATTTTTCAAATTTTTGAAAATTTTTACCCCCTTTCTATAGTTTTGAACCGTTTCTGACCCTTTTGGACCATTTTTTACTAATATAATGATGTAGGAGACCATTTTGAGCGTCGTTTCGACCGTTGTTTTGACCCGTTCATGCCGATTTCAGGTATGATGTTTAAACTGGCATATAGGTTATATTTCACCTTCATTTGCATTTTCATGACCTTATGATTGTTTCATTATAACCTTAGGTACAAACCCATTCTATCCTGTCACGGAACCTTCTTGTTGTTTTAGAAGTGACATGATGTGAATGGTAGAGTTTGACCTTACATGGGTGCCCTAGTTAGCTCCTTGGTTGCACTTGGTTCCCATGCCGATATTTTGTCCTTTAGGGTGTGGGATTCCATTGTATAGTATCACCATGACATTTCGCAAGAGCCTCATACTCCTCTTGATCTTTTTGCTAGCCTGTTTCCCCAGGACTCCCTTATGTCAAGTTGTAATTGCATTTTCATGAGCTTTGCCTGCCTCATTGATCCTTATGCGAGCTTCTCTAACTTTCCATATAGCCCGAGCTTGTCTCATGTCTAGCCACATAGATCCATTTTATATATCCTTTGCAGCTTGATTCCTTATTTTTACTAAGATAGGACTTTCCCTCGAGTGTCGCTATCCTACACATGTGTCCTTGCATTGAGCATAGGTATGTTCCACTGCTTGGAACAAGTTTGTTTTCCCGTTTGACACTCGTCTCCTCCTATTCTGTAAATTTAAAGTGATTTTATTCTTTTTCAAGCTTTTCAAATATTTGAAAAAGTGCAAAAAAAATTAAAAAACTAAAAATCCGGACAAGAAAAGATTTTATCTTTGGAAGCAGTCGAGTCATGTCGCCTTTGAACAGAGCACTATATATCACATCCATTGGTTGGGTTAATAGTTTGACTTTAGGATTTGTACTCATTTCTCTGATTTTATCTCTACTGACTGGTTAAGCTTCCAGTCCCTATGGAGCCTCTGTCGATGCCTCTTGTGTCGCATAGATGTCCCAGTTTTGTATATCGAGTCTGTGCTACCTACATTCAGTCACCATTCTCCTTTATGCTCTTATTCGAAGGAAGTTGAAACCTGAGTTGGCCATTCCTCAATTATCTTGACTTTGCATGTCGGCCACTCCTGGTATAGTTACTGGTTCATGCACATTATGATCGAGTCCTTCCACATTATACATCTTTGCTAAGTACCTCGTGTTGGATGATGGGGGATGCCTTAATGCCCTCCTTCCAATGGATTTCATCCCATCGACTTCAGATCATTTATTCTGGGATAGGAATCTAGAGTCATGTTTGAGTGCCTTGAGACTTGCATTCATCAGTGGCAGGTTCTCTCGCCATCAATAGTTTTTTGGGAATACATCAATGTCCCCTGATCGATGGATTCTCTCAAGTGTTTGACCTCAACACATTTATTCACACTTGTTAGTTTACACTCTAGTACCTTGATTCCCATTTTCATTATTGGTGGGTGATCTCATGTTTGTTAACGGTATACATCAATGACCTATAATTAGATGATGGACTACTATGTTTGACCTTGACACCTCTATTCACATAGTAGGACATGTACTTGTAGTGGTTTGTGTAGAAGACCTTCCATATTGGTGGCATCTCATATATGCTACCTCCTTGATCGTGCCAGTATTCATGAGATTTCAGCTCTCATGACTTGATTCCAGTATATGTCAGATATTTCCAACCATTTTCGAGATCTTGATCCATTATATATCTTCATCCTACATGGAGATCATGATCCTGTGTATATATTCATCATGGAGACTCTGATCTATCTATATTATAAGTGGCAATGACCACACATGTCATATTTTGTATCGTGCCTATTCATGGCCATTGTACTCTTATGTATCCAAGACTGCTACATCTACTTGCAGTTACGTGCAGAGTTTTATTATTGTATTGTATTGATTGGATGGCTGGGTCTTCCACTGGTTTCTTCATCACTCCACTTCTGGGATGGAATTATAATGTATTTCAGCCATCGTATGACCCCTCTGACCTCACACATTAGGGGGCATCTATTATAGCTGATTTTACCACACATGGTGAATCACACTTTTATGGCCTTCCCTATCTCTTTGTAAACTCCTTAAACCCCATGGACCATTTTTTTACCTTTGATGTTTCCAATATCATCCCTAAAAATATGCAATAATTGCCATACATGACTTTTAATCCCTTTATCACGTATATACGTGGGTTTGACCCTTAAAACTGCATACATCAGGATGTGTGCAAAAGGCCAAATGATTTTGGAGTTTTCCTTGATGTGGATCTGAGTCACTTGTCTCTTAACCTTCCATATGCCTTGAGATCACTCAGATTCGACCTTCCATTACCCCATTGAAGAGCTATATAAGGAACCATTTGGATACATTGAAAAAAGGAGGAATTGAAGAACAAGAAAACTATAGTCCATTGTTGCCGAAGCTTATACTTGAGTCTGCATCCATTTGTCCCTTGGAGCACTTTGTGTTCTTCCCAAGCTTGCCTTTTGCTTGTGAGCTTGCTATCAAGAGATGGAGGATTGAAGTGGTGGAGGCCCAAGTGCGGGACTCAGTTTCTTCAATTCGCAGATGTGCCAACAAAGGTTGTCACTAGTGTAATCTTTGTTTTATATCAATAGAAATATCTTTTCCTGTCCAATAATGTGTATTTAAATGAGTATTTGATCCATGGATGCTTTTAAATGCTTATATGTTATTGATTATATATGCTAGAGTAGGTCTAACACAATTATATATAGCATGATTGTCTTGTTTGTTGAATGTTGAGGAAGCAATTTATCAATACAAGCTGCAGTGGAAAAACTCAACGGGGATCTACATCGACCGTCGAGAATAAGGTACAAATTGAGATCATTTAGTGTTAGATATTTGGTTTCTCTTGCATATAGGAAAGGATTGATTTCCGGAGTCAAACTGTCTGTTGTGGTACCCCAATCCATAGGAATTTCTCTCTATAACATTCGCAGACGTGCCGATAGAGGTTGTCACTTATGTAATATCTGATTTATTAATAGAAATATCTTTTCCTGTCCAATGATGTGCATTTAAATGAATATTGAATCCATGGATGTGTTTAACTGCTTATGTATCATTGATTATATATGCTAGAGTAAGCCTAACACGATATTATATAGCATGCTTTCCTTGTTTACTATTGTTGAGAGTAAATTGTTAACACAAGCGAGATTGGAAAAATATCGATGGGGATCTACCTACAACCTTTCGAAATAAGGTATGTTTCAAAATCCTTTAGTGTTAGATGTTTTATTTCTCTTGCATATGGGGAAGAGATTGATTTCTGCGGTTTCTCTATCTGTTGTGGTACACCCCAAGCCATAGGAAGTTTTCTTCGTAACAGAATTGGCGACCATACTAGGGAAGTTCCTAGTTGTTTTTATTTGGGGGTTTTCGGCATTCAATGTGCTTTTATTGCTCTGATTTTTCTGTTTCTGTGTCTTTTCTGGGGGGCATGATTACCCAGTAGTATTCTGGAGAAGTAAATTTTGTCTCAATTTGTCCATTTACCTTATTTTGCTATCTTTTTTCTCCTGTACGCGGGTTTTTCTTTCACAGTCGCGTGTACACGCGGGTTTTCCTGGAATAGTCGCGTATGTACGCAGGTTTACTGAGAACAGTCATGGATGCCCTAATTTTTTTTGGGGGGGGAATATTAAGTGTTGTTGGGTTAGTTTGGGTGATTGTTGAGTCTTCTTTGATGCTTCTAGAATCTGTATCTCCCCGTTGTTTCTGACCAGAGACTCTTTTTTTATTTGATTTTTGAAAAATGTTCTTGTCATTTCATTTTATTTTTTTTTTGGATTAGTGCATTAGGTATCTTTATGACCTTGGTACTTTGTTGGGCTATTGTTTGTGAGTGCTTGCAAATTCTAAGGGTTGTAGAGTCATATTTTTTCTTTTTATCTCATTTAATTCAAAAATATAAAAACATTTTACTTTTTTGCATTGTTATGCATTGTTTGCATTTTACACTAGCATGGTACTTGCATTTGGTTTGCTTAGTGAATATTAGTCAGATTTTCATATAGGAAATGATTGCATATACATTTGAAGGAAAAATTTTGCACTTCACGTAGTAGCATACCCTGTTTTTCATTCGACACAATGCATTTGCATTGATTGTTAGGTGTGCATTTTACTTCTTGTTGTGTCAAAACATCATTGTTTGCACATCCATTTACCCTTTGAGTAATAAATCCAATTAAAATCAATGCATAATAAAATGAATTACACTCTTTTCTTTTCTTTTAGGGTGCACCAACAAGACTAGGTTTTAGGGTCTTGGAATAGTTCATTGTGAGTCAATTATCCAAGACCACTAAACAAAACAATTAGGTTTCTGTCTAGGTGAGAGTGTGAAACCCTTTATATAATTAGTGTTTCTCAAGATCCTCCTCTTACAAGGGAGCTAAGCACGAGGTAGTGTGAGCGGTTACGATTGGGATGACCCCTGGTCATAACTGAGTAGAACCAGAGATATTACCAGGATTGTATTCATATCTAGGCGCTCTTTCGAGAGTTTTGGGCTTTGCTACCCTGCCCATGCAGTCAATCCCACCTACAACTGTCTTCTTGAGCATTGATTATATCAAGGTGGCCTTAGTTTCCTTACCTAGGTTATCGAGGGGGTATTTGCAGAGGTTATTCTATAGGTGTCCTAGTCATGTAGGGGTCGGATAGCACAGTCGCTATATGCGTTGAAGCTGAGGGCCACTATATTTGGTTACAAACCTCTGCTTGTTATGTATGGGAGTCTCAAGCCTCTTCTAGGTGAAACATACCTGCTTCATTCGGGAGCTCACATATCCTACCCTTGTTTGCTTGTGATTTGGATTTACATTTTATAGGTGTATGCTCTGTGCACACTAGTTTGCCTAGGGTTTGCGTAATTAAATCGAGTCTTTTTATTTTTTAGTCATTGTGGATTTAGGCACATCACCCCGCCATTCTCATAGTTTAGCAAGACTTCCACCTTCCACATCTCCTCTTCCTTTGGGAGAGTGAACTAGACATTCTGGGTGGACTACTTCTCACTTTGATTCACACACCATGGAGATCATGAGGATGAGATTCCAGAGATGTCTTCTCCACCTCACGATGTTGGGGAGGAAAATCCTACTAGCACATATGATCTTGTATATGAACATCCTTCACGATTTGGTTATGATCCCTCATTCACAGGTCACAGGTATTGGTTTCCAGGCGATGAGACTCTCCATGAACCCATAAGCACTAGTCATGTTAGATATGACATGTCTAATATCCCTGCACTTGATCCACCACATCGTGCTGAGTCAGAAGTTGGTCCTAGAACTATGACTGAGGGCACTCCCATCCCTTTCCATGTGGAGATATTTGGGGGAACTAGTCACATTGCACCCTCCATCCCTATGGTGGAGGCAACTTCACATGTTCATCCTAGACCTAGTGTTAGTAATCCTATGCAAATACCAGAACCAAGACAAGTGAACATTGGAAACACCACTTACATTCCTTCACATGTCCCTTCTACTTCAAACCCTGTTCCTTTGAATGCATTTTTAACGAGTCATCCTCCCCCTAGTTCACGTGGGCCTTTAGGCCAAAATGTTGCTACTAGCCATGTTCATTCTACGACTACTCGCACGGTAGTATCTCAGAGTCAAGTACCTCATGTTGTGTCAGCAGGTCATGTACCTGTTTCTGGATTGTCTCATGTTCTAGCTTATGGAGCTTCCCATACCCCTAACTATGGACCTTCTCATGGTACATCCCATAGAACACCTTATGGAGCTTCTCATGGATACTCGTATGGACCGCACTATGGACAAAACTATCAACCGTATGGGTACGGGTATCAACAACCCACTTACTCTTCCAATTATGGCTTTGTAGCGCCTCATAATCAAGGAAACCCACATCATAATGCTTCCATGTAGACCTACATGGGTCAAATGGGAGGAGGTTATTATGGACAAGGCCATGGTATTTATAGAAATCAACCTTACATGAATCAAAACTACTAGGGAGCGTGGAATCGACCAGCTCAACCTAGGCTCCCTTTCCTTGCAACTTTGAACTTAGCTGACTTGTCGAGATTGATGAATGATCATGTGTCTCATAACTCGTCGTGGCCGGTTGTCCCTAACAAGCTTCCTTCGGACATTCCCAAGTTCGAAGGTAAGGCTGGTGAAGATCCTGGTGAGCATGTCACCACCTTCCACCTTTGGTGCTCTTCTAATTCCTTACATGATGATTCCATTCATTTAAGGCTATTTCAATGCACCCTAATGGGTCCTACAGCAAAATGGTATATAGATTTACTAGGGGGGGCTTGTGCTACGTTTGATGATCTTACACTGACTTTCCTTAACCATTTCCATCTACTCGTACATTACGATGTCGGTACTGAAATCTTGTCGACCTTCGGCAAGATAAAGCCAAACACATTTCGGATCATATTCAAGAGTGGCATATACAAAAACGGTTAATCAAATCTTTTATACTGCCAGAGTTTCTTCTTGAGTGGTTCCTCAAATATTTATTACCTTATATAGTGAAGGATGTTTTGACATCCGGAGTTCAAAATGAGGAGCAGGATATTTTTAGGGCACAAGAGTTGGATTTGATCTATGTTCAGTCCATACTTTTGTAAGAGATTATACCCAATGCTCCTAGGTCCAATTTCGACCCCAAGGTCAAGCCTAGGCCACATGCCGATGGTATTGTGGTTTGTACAAGTACCAAACCTGTGAACTCGGTTGTGAAACAAGTGAGCCAATTGTCAATTAACTAGTCTGCGTCGGGACAAGCTACGGCTTCATCTCAACCTACCCAATCAGAGAATGTACTTTTTGTGTAATCCTCAAACCCGAAAGGAAACCAGTGTTGAATTTTCATATGCTAAGCTAGATCATTAGAATTTCATTTCGATTTGATAACAAAAGCATATAAAAAAGGTCACTGGAAGATAGACAAGCACAACCATACAAAAGAGAACACAAAGATTTATCATGGGAAAACCCTAAAGGGAAAAACCCAGCAAAAGCTTCCTTAATATAGATGCCCCAAAAGATAAAAGATAAAACCAACAAGGAAATCAAAGTCTGATCCTCCTCCTTCTCCTGCTACTCTTCTCTTCTCCACTAATGCGCTATACAAGTGAGAGTGTGTGCCTCAAATGAGGATCACTACACCTCTATTTATATTCATCTGTTCACTTTAATTAACTGATCCGACATGTAGGCTTAAGTTAAATCATGTAGGCTTGAGTTACACATGTAGGCTCAAGTAACCACACTAGGGTGCTAATGACTCACCTTTACAATTAGAGGGGACTACCTCATGACTCTTAATAGTTCTTTCGATTAGAAGCATCGGGGTACAAAGTAATACAAGTGGTTCTCCTGGTAGGACCATCGGGGACCACACAAAGATACATATATAATATTCTTCGAAGTTACAATATTTCAACACTCCCCCTTAATGAGAAGGGTATTCTACAACAACATCAACAACAACAATAGTAGGAGAGAGATAGAGGACGTCATCAACTTCATCAGGGTAACACATCTATAAATCATTGGAAGCTTTTCAACATCATATAGTCTTTGTCTTCAATCTTCAACGACTTTAACTCTTTGATCAGCATCAACATATTTTGACCTTTTGATCGAAAACATCTTCAACATTTGGACCTTTCAATCAACAACATCTTCAACAACACCTTCAGCACTTTGACCTTTCGATCAGCAACATCTTCAGAAATTTGACCTTTCGATCAGCAACATCTTCAGTACTTTGACCTTTTGATCAGCAACATCTTCAGCAGTTTGATCTTTCGATCAGCAACATCTTTAGCAATTTGACCTTTCGATCAGAAATATCTTCAACAACATCTTCAGTATTTTGACCTTTCAATCAGCAACAACATCATCATCATACTCTGATCTTTCGATCAGAAACATCATCATTATCATACTCTAATCTTTCGATCATAACCATCATCATGAAAACATCATCATCATCAAAACATCATTATCATCAAAACATCAACATCATCAAAATATCAACATCAAAATATCATCATCATCACACTCTGATCTTTCAATCAGAAACATCATCATCATCATCAACTGTTGGGCTATAGGGCAGACCCAGGGTTTATACTTTAACTTCACACCAACAAAAAGACCCACAGTGTTGGCCCTTTTGGCAACAACCTACGAACAGGTTGCAGTCTCACCCGAAACAGCTATGGGGTGCCTCAGAATCAGGTTTCTGCAAGCAAAAGAGGGATATTACTGTACCTTTAGCCTTAACAACAAATATTTATACCAAATAGAGCTTCGATGTTCACTTAATTAGCTTCGCAGTTAGATAAAAGACTTTTCTTGCTTAACCCTTATTTGGGAATTCACAGCAAAGTTAATATTTAACAGTTATCTTATTTTAGCCTTATCCTACTTATCAAAAGCATCAAAACATAACAAAAACCACACAAAAGAACCACAACACAAGATATAATGTGGTTCACCCCCAGTGTAGGGGCTACATCCACAGAACTGCGCTTTATTCAACTCTTTACAAAACAACAGTTCTGATCTGCGCACTCAGCAACAGATCCGTCCTTCAAGTCTAACTGTACACTCAGCTGTAGTTCCTTCTTACAATCTCTAATTGTGCACTCAGCTGCAGTTCCTTTCTTTACAAAAACCCTCTGCACACACAGCTGCAGAGGTTGTCCACGCACACATCTGGGACTTAACCTTCTTACAAAAACCCTCTGCGCACACAGCTGTAGAGGTCATCCACGCACACAGCTGGGACTTGACCTTGAAACCCAAAAATAGATCTAACTTCTTCGCATCACATGATCCTCATCTCATTAGATACCCTTAACATCTTTACATGAGTGCCTATTTATACAAGTGCACTATTACAAAATCATGGGCTTACACCTGAAATTTATGGACAATTACAAAAAGAGGGCTTTGACTCAACCCCGACACCCCTAAGACTATTTTGATTCGCAACTCCGCTTACAAGCTTCCACAAAAACCATGGAGTTACCAAGATTAAGGACCATTAAGGTGCGCACCCCAACAAGCCCTTAAGACTCACCAATATCCCGTCCTAGGACACTCTGCTGCTTGTCTGGTGGGAGAATCTTGTTGGAGAAGAGAGTGAACTGTTTGTTGAGGCCACGCATGATATCGTCGGCTGCTTGATCCTTCTCCACCAACTCCTGTAATGCTGTTGATGATGCTTCACTGGCCTTTTCCTGTGCAAATGCATCATATTCCTTCAAAACTTTGAGCTGGCTGTCTGCAACAGTGCTTAACTCCAAGGCCTCGTCGACAAGGGGCTGCATAGAATTTTCCAACAGCATTGCTTTTGTTCTATATGACTCAATTTCCTGCTGGATTTCATTGCTTTGCTACACCTTGAGCATCTTCTACACAGGAGGCAATGTCTTGATTTCTGCTTTCACTGCATCCAGCTCTGTCTATCGCTGCTTGATGGTTTCTTGCAGCTTTTCTACCTCAGGGTTCTCCTGTAAGTTTGCCCAGGCCTCTACACTTTCATCTAGCAGCTTTGTTACACTTCTCACAAGATCCGAGATTTTTGTGGCCGAGGCCTGAATGTCTCTACGACGTTTCTCCTTGACTTCTGGTGGACTCTCAGAAGTGATGCGAAGTTGAAGCTCCGCAATCTAAGCCGCATGTTCTGCTTCCATCTTTTCTATCTGGCTGCGAGATTGGTGCACATATTCCTTCAGCTTGACTATTGTTTTCTCTAGTTCCTCTTCAACCTGTATGTCGAAGTCAGGGAGACTTCGACACGCCTCATCCAATGCTTGCGCCAGTGCAATCTGCTTGTTTTTTGCTTCCCTCTTTTTCTGCTCGGCTTCATCCAGCTGCGCTGCGAGGCGTTCACTCTGCTTTGTGGCATTTTCTAGATGCCTGTGTGAGTAGCTATCATGTGCTTGGATCTCCTTCATGATTTTTAATTGACACAGATGCAGCTCCGTCATAGATAACTTGGTGTAATCTATCCCAACTGTCATGCTCATCTGCGAGCGAGATGTTTTGTCAGTTATGATGAGGGCTGCACTTGGTACTTGCCCTCTATTATCTCTCACTGTCCATTGCCTTGTGTCTTGTTGTGCACTTACTGGGGTACTGCTTGTTGTAGCTCCAGTCGCTGATCGTGCTGCTAAGTCCTTTAATTCTGTAATTTTCTGCGCTACACCAGTGAGCGCATCCAGGTGCGTAGCTGCGAACTCGGACCATGTTTTGGTTAGGATTTATGTGGACTTCATCAGAGCTTGATCGAGCTCCTCACTTGTCAAGGTGGGCTCTTCGAAAATATTCTTCCCTTTTGATGCCTTCATTTTCTTTCTGGACTGAGGTTTAGTCACTTCCTCTACCTCTAGCGACTTGCGCTTATATGGCCGATTAGGGTCAGAGATTGTTTTGACCGACTCTTCTCCTTCTTCATCTGTTCTATCCTCGCCACCTTGGTCGCCTTCATTCTCCTGTTACTCACTTTGTTCTTCACTTTCTTCGAGTGGGTCATTCTACTGCATCTGGCTAGGACCTGCACCCACATCTGTCACTAGAGGTATTGGTATACTGGGCTGTGTCCCTGCGTCTTTCATCCATTCAGCCAACCACTGTTTGACTATTGTGAGGATGTCTTCCTCATTCACCACATATGGCAACTTCGACCATTTGTGCTTGTTATTTGCGCGGGCCTCAATAAAGATATGATGCATGTCAGCCCTGAAGTTGGCTATTCCCGCATATTGAGAAAAGAGCTCATTACTGAGCCATGGCGTCTTCAGAATCTCATAGGAGATACTCATCGAGTAAAAGGCGAACACGTAGTTTTTCATCTGCTAGGATGCTTTCTCCTGCGATACCCAAAGAGATGCATACCTTGCTGCGCTAGACATGTTCGGAGGCACATCAATAAACTGCGCCTCGGTAGGTTCTTTCCATCCTACCAGTGCAATAAGCACTATCAGCCATGAATAGTGAAAGGGTCTACCTTTCTCCTGCACATCTCGGACATCTTCAAGGAATTCCTTAGCAATATACACTGCCCAGTTGTAACTGTAGCCTTTCGCATAGTTCGCAGCAATACTGACAATCGGGGCAGGTACTTCATTTGGTCTGGACTTCCACATTAGCTTACATGCTAAGAGCTCTGCGATGAATCGAATGTTTTGATGTTGAATGGTTGAGGTTTGATACCCTCGCTTCCCTTTTGTTAACCCGAAGCGTTCCTTCATAAGCTGCGCCAGCTTCGTGTCTTCGTGCTTCCCAACAAATTCAATCCCAAGATTAGGCCCTTCCTTCAGCAAGCCTGTGATCCGATGAATGAGTTCTCCATTGATGGAAATTTTTTGGTTTCCAATCCATAGGTTCCCATCATGCACCAACGCCAATAATTGCTTGACCACCATGATCACCTGTGTGCTGCGACCGAAGTGGGGAACATTTAGCATCTTCAACAAACCAGCTTTCTCCAAGCCAGAAGCCCACTGTTTCACTTCTAATAATGTCATTCCAGTATCTGGATAGTGGACAGAGTGCAAGTATGTCCCAGGTGCGAACTGTGGAAATTTCCCATGATCATTTGTATCGTGGTCGGTGTACTTGAGCCGATCTATTTTCCCTGTCATTATCCCGACCAACTGCACACCCGGTGGCAGCGAAGGGGTGCGTAATGTGAACTTCTTTGTCCGCCGAGGTAGCTGAACTCCTGATCGAACAAGCGGAAGATATGGTGGACACTGCGATCCTTCAGGTGGGATCTCTGATGAACCAGAAGGATTCATCTCAGGCTCCTTTGGTGTTTTCCCTAATTTCTTGTGTCTATCTTCGTTCTGCTTAGAGCGTACTTCTGGTTTAAATTTCTTCCTGGTAGATCGTGTCTGTATTGGTTGAAGCGGTGATGGGGGAGTTTCTTTCGCGGGGTGTAGAGGCAGGTGGATTGCTTATAAGGTTCTGCAGACCCCTCTATTCAAACTCTCTCAACAATTCCTGGACTTCATGATCAGCTGACATGGAATGAACTGTAGAGCTCAAGAAAATGCACAATGCGACATTCGCAGGTCTGAGTGACCTCTTATCGAATCCAACGACCATTCTTACCATAAATGTACATTGAAGACACCAAATATGACAGAGGTCTTGTCTAAACGGCGCTAGATTCCGCAAAATCCCATCATCATAGGTAATTAATGTTGTTAACGTACCGGTGCCACCAAACCTATTTTTTCCCAACGGTCACATTTTAATCTTCGACACACCTTTCTTCTTCGGCACATCCTGACACCATGACATAATTTCTTCGACAGCCTCAATGATTTCTACAGCGAGCATCTTATCTAACTCCATTCTGAATTTTTCTATGTACTTAGGGTTCAACCTATAAGGGCATTGTTTCACAGGCTTCGCATTAGGCTTCAAAGGAATTTTTATCACGCCTATATCACCAAGGATACCTTTCATTTCTGAGAACTTCATCGGAAATAAGTCTTGACACTTATGGAGAAGTTGGGTCACTTTGCTCACCATTTCTTCATCCCAATAATCTCCAATGGTAGCATACTTAGGCTTTTCTTCTGATCCAATGTTTACTTGCCTTGTTTTCAAGGGCTGAGTCACTTCATGTGCTTTGACTACTGGTCCATGGACTTCATAGCATCCTTTTGACTCAGGAATGTTAATATTGCGTGTGTCTTCATCCTCGTCAATTACGAGGTTATAACATTCTACTGCATTAGCTTCTTGTGCCTTCCAATCAGGTTGGTGCTCTGCTATTTATTTATCATGAAACACCTTAGTATGGATCAACCTAATAGCTGTGTCCAAAGCAGGACAAACCTCATTAATAGAAAATGTCAGCACAAAACTATCAACAAGACTATCCCAACTTACAGTACCATGGCGAAGCTCCACCTCTGCATACCAGTTCTTTGCTATCGGTTCGAGAGTGTGTACAAACCTATGTACCCATTCTTCATGAGGTACATGCTTCCATGCTTCGTAACATTGCTCCAAATGATCCTGAGGGCTAGTCTGAGGTTGATCCATGAATCTCAGGCGAAGAAACTTTTGACAAGCTTCCCAACTATGAATGTACTTTTTATGACCATTCCACCATCTAGCAGCTGTGGCTCTAAATACTGAATCTAGAGTCTCCATTTTCTGTGAACCTAGTACCTGCTCTAAAAATTGCAAAATAAAATCTTTGGGGTCTGTCAAGCCATCAAAAATAGGTAAGAATCTTATCTGTGAGCCAAGCCATCTGAGAGACTTGGTAATTCTTGCACATCGATGTCCATGTAGTTCATAAAGTCTATTCTGCCAATTCTCTAAGCCGTCATCTGAATCAAACATGCAAGAACTATCACACTTCCAGTCCATTATACCGTCAGGAGTAGGGTTAACATAGTCTTCCTCTTTAGCTGTGATGTTGTAGATATGATCCAAAACATCCTGATCTTCATCTCTAACTGGATCTGTGTACCTTTTTTCTTGAGAAGGGTCCAAGGGTACTATGACTCTCAAGCCTTTACCTTCAAAAGTCATCTGCCTGCTCTTAAGGTTGATTACTGCAGAATTCTCTATTGCCCATTCAATTCCTAGCAATGCTGGATAGGGGTTTCTATCATCAATTATTTCAATAACTTCAAAATCTGCTAAGGTACTAACTCCATCAATGTCTACTGGGACACTACGGAATCATCCTAGGGTCACAATCTTCTGCTGATTGGCTAATCTCAACTGTATAGGGGACCATTCAAGGGTAGGTTTTCCCATTTGTTCCCATGTCTTCTTAGTTAAGACATTTACTTATGATCCCAGGTCTAAAATGATATCGGTCATGTCATATTCTCCTATCTGACCATGCAATCTCATTTCTCTTCCAGTCCTTCTAACTCTATTAACAGTTTTTTATTTACCAGAGCTTCGCTGAGGCTCGCAAGAAGCAATAACTTTCTGTAACTCATTTAAAGCATTCTGATTTCTTAAGAGCTTGATACAACTCTGTAAAAATGTCGACAGTGTACTTGCTTTATCCGTCGAAGCTTCTTGAGACTGTAACTGTTGTTGATGTTGTTGTGCAGGTGCTACTGATGTGCTCGGATCAGCAAAGTCTTTTATGGCTTCCATAAATGTTTCTTTTTCCCTTTCCACATCGAAGGTTGAAACTTTCTCTGGGGTCTTACAAACCCAAGCCTCGTCAGGCTTTTTCTCCTTGTTCTGCACTTGCGTCGTAGCTCCACTCCTTGTAACAACGTTAATGGCTGGGACAGGTCTTTTCTCTACAGCAATCATCTGAATATTCTGAGTAGGAACACCATTTCTTTCTTGTATTTTAGCTATCAGCTGTGGGAATTGCTCAATAACATGATCTACCGCTCTGCAATATCGGCATGTCGTAGTTGGGTTCCAACAGTCTCTAGCTAGATGTCCCGCCTGATTACAGTTATAGCACACAACATAGCCTTGACCTCTTCTAGGCATACCACCACGACCACGACCTCCAAAAGTACCTCGACCTGATGTACTACCATGGTAACCATATCCATCATTGCCTTGTGCATCATTTTGTACCCTATAAGCATCATAGGTTTGCTCTCTCATAAGTTCAAAGCTGCGACATTCCTCTTCGTTGTGTCCTACTGACTTACATAACTTGCAATAAGGATTCTTGGGGACTTGAACATATCTCTGCAGCAGATAGCAGTCTTCAGGTCGATGCTGGCCAGTTGTTCTACAGATCTCACAATATAGAACATTAGGGTTAAATGGGTTTGGCGCACCAGTATTCATGTAATTTATTAACTCATGACACTGTTCCTTGTCATGACCTTCTATCCTACATCATGTACACCAAACCTCTTCATGAATAGATTTCCCCTTCTTCATATCGCGAAGCTCCAAATCCATTTCTGCCAACTGCGCTTGTATTTGGGGTACGCCAGAATTATCTTCGACAGGAGCTGTTTCAAGCTTTATAGAAATTTCCAAAGCCTCTTGCTGATCAGCAACCTTCTGTTGCATAAGTAGAGACCCGATATGAGGTAATAGAGCTGCAATGAACCATTCTTTATGTTGTGCTGGTCCGATAGTGAAACTAACTTGATCTAGCAGAACTTTGAACCTCTGATCAAAGTCCCAAACTAATTCTCCTCGCCTCTGCTGAATCTCTTTCAGTTCAGTTATACACTGTGACTCTGATTTAGGTTTCTTGAACTCTTTGATCATTGCTACTTTAATATCAGCCAAGACATGGTTCTGAGTACTAGAAAACTTCATAAACTAGGTCAGAGCTCGGTCTCTAAAAGAAGTAACCAGCTGTGCTCTTCTTATATCTTGATCCATAATGTTCTTTGCAGTCCACACAGCTTCACATAAGAACCAAAACTGTTATGGATCCTCTGATCCAGTTCCTTTGAAGACTGGGAACTTGATATCATCAGTCATATGGGCCATTTTAGATCTAGGGGGGGAGGGAGGGGGAGGATGAGGGTAACTTGCTGAGGTAGACTGACCTACGACAGGAATACTTAGGCTAGGGTTACTTTCAGACTGTGACGGGTTCTCAGGGGTAACAGACCTTCGCGGTGGAGTGATAGGAGGGTTTCTGATAGAAGGGATTTCTTTAGATGTAGGGTCTTCTGGACTTAATGGCGTATACTCGATATTCTGGACTAGGGTATAGGATTCTAGGTTTCTCTTGTATCTTTTACCGCTTCACAGCAACCCACTTTGCTCATCGAAGTTACTTTCACTTCCAAACATAGGTTAGTAATAACAATTCTAGCAATTTGATTCAATAATCAATATGCCTTTTTAAACCAAAAGCATTTTAATTATCAAACTAAATGAATTCAAGTACTTACCCCTTGGTCCTTTGAAAAACTGTCGTTCAGCTTCACTGAAGGAAATACTCATGTCAATGGCAAACTCTGTCACAAATGCTTCAAGGGTTCGTGTTGTACAAAAATCAACAGCTTGTGATATTGCGTTGTTCACTCTTTTCAATATGTTAATTCTTGCTAAGGTCCAGTCAGGAAACTGATCTTCTTGGAAGTTTTTCCTTCTCTCTGTCAACCTGGATAACCACTGGTGAAATTCTATGTGGATACTAAAAAGGAAAATTTCGTAAATATCAGCAAAAATGTACCTTTACAAGAATTCGTCTGAGCTACGACGAGGATCCTTATTTTCTTGTTCCATAAATTTCAGATAGGTCTCTTCGATCCAGTCACCGATTTCTTTCACTGAGGGCCTCCAAAACATAACCCTCTAGGTATGACGTAAATCCCTCTTGAGCAGATATTTTTCAACCGGCAATGGAACCAATTTGTTGGGCTATAGGGCAGACCCAGGATTTATACTTTAACTTCACACCGACAAAAAGACCCACAGTGTTGGCCCTTTCGGCAACAACCTGCAAACAGGTTGCAATCTCACCCGAAACAGCTATGGGGTGCCGCAGAATCAGGTTTCTGCAAGAAGAAGAGGGATAGTAGTACCTTTAGCCTTAACAACAAATATTTATACCAAATAGAGCTTCGATGTTCACTTAATTAGCTTCGCAGTTAGATAAAAGACTTTTCTTGCTTAACCCTTATCTGGGAATTCACAGCGAAGTTAATATTTAACAGTTATCTTATTTTAGCCTTAGCCTACTTATCAAAAGCATCAAAACATAACAGAAACCACACAAATTAACCACAACACAAGATATAACGTGGTTCACCCCCAGTGTAGGGGCTACATCCACAGAACTGCGCTTTATTCAACTCTTTACAAAACAACAGTTCTGATCTGCGCACTCAGCAGCAGATCCGTCCTTCAAGTCTAACTGCGCACTCAGCTGTAGTTCCTTCTTACAATCTCTAACTACGCACTCAACTGCAGTTCCTTTCTTTAGAAAAACCCTCTACACACACAGCTGCAGAGGTCGTCCACGCACACAGCTGGGACTTAACCTTCTTACAAAAACCCTCTGCGCACACAGCTGCAGAGGTCGTCCATGCACACAGCTGGGACTTGACCTTAAAACCAAAAAATAGATATAACTTCTTCGCATCATATGATCCTCATCTCATTAGATACCCTTAACATCTTTACATGAGTGCCTATTTATACAAGTGCACTATTACAAAATCATGGGCTTACACCCGAAATTTATGGACAATTACAAAAAGAGGGCTTTGACTCAACCTCAACACCCCTAAGACTATTTTGAGTTGCAACTCCGCTTACAAGCTTCCACAAAAACCACGGAGTTACCAAGATTATGGACCGTTAAGGTGCGCGCCCCAACAAGCCCCTAAGACTCACCAATGTCCCGTCCTGGGACACTCTGCTGCTTGTCTGGTGGGAGAATCTTGTTGGCAAAGAGAGTGAACTGTTTGTTGAGGCCATGCATGATATCGTCAGTTGCTTGCTCCTTCTCCACCAACTCCTGTAATGCTACTGATGATGCTTCGATGGCCTTTTCCTATGCAAATGCATCATATTCCTTCAAAACTTTAAGCTGGTTGTCCGCAGCAATGCTTAACTCCAAGGCCTCGTTGACAAGGGGCTGCATAGAATTTTCCAACAACATTGCTTTTGTTCTGTACGACTCAATTTCCTACTGGAGTTCATTGCTTTGCTACACCTTGAGCATCTTCTGCACAAGAGGCAATGTCTTGATTTCTGCTTTCACTGCATCCAACTCTGTCTATCGCTGCTGTTATACAGCTGATTGGCACCTCTCCGTCCGAGTGCTGACATCCCTCAGGTTGGCACACAAAAGGACACATATGGATTGAGGTTTGCCCAGTTTCATTATACCTTGATTGATGCTGAAACACATTCCCTTTTTATCCAGCTGGTTACTTTGCTATTTTGAGAGTTGAGATGTATGCGCGACTCTCCCTATTAGCAGGTCGCGCATATGCGCGGGTGTCAAGTTCAGCAAAGTAGGTAGAAGAACTTATATAACCCACTATACGGACATTGGCCCGCATAGTATTAACAGCATAAATAGCTTGAGTTTTACGAGTGTGAAGGAAAGCAAGATCACTCGGAAAGATCCATTTGGTTACGAGAAATGGGGCTTACAACAATAAACT
>LPNX010582595.1:0-17389 GCA_001517045.1 Pseudotsuga menziesii | reverse complement strand
TGGTCAACTCATTGACAACCACATGCTCAAACTTCATCATCAACCATGATGAAACAATTGTCAACCATGTTCAAACAGGGTGAACCAAAATCAAACACATCAATAAACATGATTGAACCATCACTAAAAAACATGGTCAAATAATAGTTAAAATCATAATCAAGTCATGGTTAAAAAACATGGTCACACCATGGTCTAACCACATGGTCATATGATGGGAAAACTATGGTCAAACCATGTTCAAACCACTTGGTTCAACCATGTTGAAACCATGATTAAAATACATGGTCAAACCATGGTTGCATGTGATTGAATATGGTTTCCTATGGATGACCATGCTTTACCATGATTTCATATTGCTAACCATGGTTTTTATACAAGTCCATTTAAAAATGTTATTTGTATGTATAAGTTATTATATAAATTATATACAATTTATATAATGAGCTTACCGATCTGCCATAATCCAAGGCAAAGTTGAAAGGCAACCAAGGCGCTACTCAAAATTGTCTGGACTTCTTCCATTATCACACTTCCTCTACCAATGATGAATGGCAGCCTATTGTCCTACTTCATCCTCTTCTTCTTATAATTCCTTCATCTTTTTTCTATATTTCTTCCTTATGTCTTATAGTGTCTCAGATAGTCCATCAATAGAGAAGACAGTGAAGTAAGAGGACTTAATATATAGCATCCTAGATAGTGTCTCAATTGAGAAAGCAATGAAGTTGGACGTTGAGAGAGTAATGGAATACATCGAGAGAGTAATGGTCGATAAACGAGTGAAAAGCACGGGGGCTTCACTTTTTAACCAATACCATACCACGTGAGTTCATAAAGGGGGATTTAAAAGTATCAAAATTCAAGCCAATATATTGCATATATTTAGGGAGGTAGGGGATTTTCTATAGGTTGGTAGGGTGGAAGGGGGTGCTAGAGCTCATTTTTCCATTTTAGTGCACATTCTTTGAGCAGGATTGCGCACAACAATGACCCTGTCACCTACAACAGTTCACTTCCCTTTATGTTGATGTGAAAACATGACTAGTGGGATTCACATATTTTTCAAATTTGTTGAGGGAAATAAAAGGCAGAAAAAAATGTTAAGGATGTATCGCTTCATAAATTATCTAGGAGAGTTGGTAAGATTCTTTTGTAGTAGGGAGGAGACGAGGGTTCAATCCCCCACCCCCCTATTTTGTAAAAGGGAACTTTTGGAGAGAGAAGCGTAAAAGTTGAAAGTAAAATATTTGAAAAGTCAAAAAGAAGAAAGAAAGAGGGATAAATGCTCTTTGGACAATACTCTGGCTTGTATCCAGATTTTTTGTGAGGCCTCTGGCTCTAAAATCAAGAAAGGAAANCGTAAAAGTTGAAAGTAAAATATTTGAAAAGTCAAAAAGAAGAAAGAAAGAGGGATAAATGCTCTTTGGACAATACTCTGGCTTGTATCCAGATTTTTTGTGAGTCCTCTGGCTCTAAAATCAAGAAAGAAAAAACACAATGTTACTGTTTGAAATAGGATAATATGGTAGCACAAAGAAATTGAGACAATTGGGAAGCTAGGAAGCTTTGGCTCAAATGGAAAAGCAACTCTCTTAGATCAGGTTTTCTTGGTATGGAGTAAGATCCTAGTTATGATTGGCTAAGAACTTGTGTAAGGAAGCAGGTTAATGGCCCAAGACTTATACGCATATGAGAGGAATAAAAGTCTACTCCTTAGGGACTATCAAGGTTATTTCACGTGCAATGCTTTTCCTTAAATAACAAATGATGAATCAACCCATAGTCGTCACTTCAATGTATTGTTTTTGGAAATCATAGTAGATTTTTTTCATNTTTTTTATAATTAATATAGGATACAAAAGAGTCGAGTTGATTGTAGAATGTTTAGCAGTTTAAAAGAGTAGAATGTTTAGCAGTTGAAAAGAGTTTATACGCTAAACATGTTANCGAGTTGATTGTAGAATGTTTAGCAGTTTAAAAGAGTAGAATGTTTAGCAGTTGAAAAGAGTTTATACTCTAAACATGTTAAGGGTTGTTCTTTTTTATCGTAATTCAAAGTNGGGTTGTTCTTTTTTATGGTAATTCAAAGTATTACAAAGGAAAATCGGTAATTTTGATTTAGAATAAGGGCATAATAATTTTAGATTGATTGAATTGTAGATATTAAATGTTAGTATTGCACAATATGGCTACAATAGATGTATTCAAAGATGTTTGAATCCATTTATGCATTAAAAGTGGCAGTTTCATTAAATTTAAAATTGTATTTTTTGCAAAGATTGCCTAATCGAATTCTCGTGATGGAAAACAAAAAAGGACGAAAATATAAAATGTATCATCCTATTCATATTTATTATAAAGTAGAAACAATGTCAAGACAATGCAAAATGAGATTGTCTTTAAACATTTGACAATTTGGACTCGTATTAGTATTATGTTCCATTTTTTTGTCATGATGTGACTGTTTTTAGTGGTATATAGGTTCAAATTGTCAAAAATTTAGATTCATTTATGAAAACTAAGTATATTCACAAACATAGGCATAAGAGCAGGATTGGCGAGTTGAGCAAATTACAAGTATAATCATGTATTCCACAACCAAAGTGGGACATGGCAAGGCGGGGGGGAGTGGAAAATCTAGAAGAATTACCATTCAATCCTCTATGGACATATGTGGACATCCCCATATTGTTATATAAACAATATCAACGTACTTAAAGTAGGGAGGGGCAAGTCAAACAAGCAAGCATAACCACCCTACAACTAATCAACGATTATGTTAAACTAAGTGAACCATTATCTTTATGGATTCCCCTATCGATATAATGATCACGATATGCTGGAACTTTTAACAATACATGTACCAATATTTATGTAACCAAAGTGAGATGTAAAAAACATAAATCTTGCTAATGGTTAACAACAATGCCAAGAAGCCACAAGATAGAGGTATCATCTTTATTTATTTATTATTATTATTCACACATACATACATTTACAAGGTAGACAGAGGAAGGAAGAGGGCATGCAAAGGAAGGAAGGGAACGCCATACTAGTGAGCATAATTAAGTAGAACCAAATTACGATGTCTAAAACTCCTCAATCAACACAAATCCTCAAATATAGATAAATGCATTGAGGGAAGTGAGAAACTTGCAATGTGGAAGAGACATGTCATATATATTGTGTGTCACATGTTAGTAAGGTCAAATGAAAAGAAAGTTTCAAACATCTAAAATCTAATGTGAAAACAAATGATTCCAACCATGTTGATTTTTTAGATCTTCAAATTAAATTATCACATTTTAAAAAGTAGTATATATAGATATTAATTAAAGACTTAAAAAAATAAATTTATATATGAAAAAAATAAACAAATCATTTTTTTAGTACTCCCACCCACATGCTGAATATGGCTCGCCCAATGCCCCCATCCCACATAAATTTGAAATTTTAATTCAACCCGCGCGAGGGGGAATTTCAAATCTGAATCTAACCCGCCAACCATCCACATCAATTTGAAATTTGAATTCAACCCGCGCAAGGGAAATTTCAAATCTGAATCTAACCCGCCCAAGATGCAGGCCATTGTTAGAGTTCAAGTGTATACAACTGGATTGGTGCTGAGTCCAATGATACTAATACCGCTCTATACAACTGGATTGGTGCTGAGTCCACTGATCACTGCTACTCGAGAGGTGTCACCTGCAATATTATCAACTTCGTTGTAGTTACACTGTAAGTTGGCTTCGCCTCTTGGTTTTCTATTGGAATTCATATCAAAATCAAGCATATACTCTTCAGTATGTTAGATTGGGAATCAATTATCTGTACTTGCTTTATATGTTTGAATTTGTTGTGGTTTTTCTTATGTACGAATGTCTCTCATCTGAACCTCGGAGGAGGAGAATAATAATGGTACGGGTCAGCTCCGTTACGAATTTTCCAAGTTCATTTGGTTGTTTTTTGTGAGTTAGAATATCTTGGAGCGAATTACATTGCATTAGTGAGGGTGTTTATTCATCTGGGCCTAACTGCCAATTTCTGGATTCTGAAGACTTTTTTTTGACCATATCAGCGAATTCTCTGGTGGGCTGTTGGTTTCAATGCACTGCAAATGTTGGAGAGTTTTGTATGGTTTCAGAGTTCATTGAAATCTCTGTAAGATGTTGGGAATGTTTTTTGGAGGTGCCCATTTGGTAAGGAGGTTTGGACTTGGAAATATAGCTTTTTAACTGGCATTTTACGCCCTACCTCTACTGGTGGACCGTCCTTCTTGGAGATCCTTGATATTGCCATAAATCTGTCTGTAGCGTTTAGCAGGTAATCAGAATGATCACTCTCCACTTTCTACTACTCATGCTTTACTACATATAGGTGTAGGATTAGTTTTTATGTTTTTTAGCATTTAGTATGAAATACTCATGGCCCCACCTGCTTATTCTCTCAGTTATAGGCTCATTCAACACTATTCACTACTCCTTCCTTACAAGCGGTTTAGTGTGGCAAAAGAGATACGCTTATACGTTTGAAGAATTTCACATAGTAAGGGTAACTAAAATTGGTATCTTTTCGGTTTGTTTTGTTCTCAATAGCTATATAATTTTCAGCTAACCTGAATCTGTCTAGACAAGATTGTGAAAAGCTAGACATTGGATCTAGATGTCATGTGCTTGCCCCGCTTGCATTGGTAGGTCGGGCGAAGCTATTTTGATACAATGATGGCTTAGCATGTACTGTTTGAAGGAATGGCAATCCCTTTCAGTTACATCAGTATCAGTTGTTTGGCACTTCCAATCATTTGACTCATTTAATTTAAAAGCAGAGTTGTAGCTTCAATGATCCTTTAGTCCCTAATACTTGGAGCCTATTGCTTAGCCTTTTGAATCTACGGTTTGTGTTAATTGATTAGTTTTGCATTTATTTTTGGATATTGCTTATACCCAATTCTGAATATAAAATGTTTTATTTTAAAATATTGTCACAGGAGATGCCTAGTCGTGGGATCTTTGGATTCATCGTCTGGACTCTGAACAGATCCTGTGATGGATATGGATCCAAGATGATCCCATAATAGATGTATGAACCTATGCAAGATCTAGAATGAATCCCACTCAATGAACCCAAAAGAAATAGAAAATGACAAATGAAAAATTAGAAAAAATTAAGATAAGCTCTAAATTCCTCAGTAACCTAGAGGATAAATAGATCAGAAAGATTAAACAAGATATTCTTCTTTGGATGTAAAATTGTACAAGGAAGGAATCAATCTATTTCAGCACGGTGGTCTGGATGATGCAGTTACTGAGCCGAAATTTAGGCTTTTTTTTATCAGCAAAATGTTCAGGAATTTCTTTTGTTAGGTTTGGTTCTACTTAATAATTTGAGACTGCACAAGAAATGCAACCTACAAAGAGTATGTGGGAATGATAGTGTTGAGACTGCTAACTAAGAAAGAAGTGGAGCCAGTTTATGGCATAAATCAGAAGTGCTTCCTTTTGCTTTTGCTATTGCTACAAACTTAGGCAACAAACTCAATTTTCTGTCTTCCTCATGCAAACCTTGTATGAGTTACAGAAGTTGAGATGCAAAGGAAGCCAGAGTGCCTCATCCCATGCATAAATTCTACTTTTGGGTGCTGAAGTGAGTTATTTTGGTCATCGTTTGATACATGTCACTACTATACTATAACCAAGTTACAACATTTCAATAAAACAGCCACTGCAAAAAGAAAAGCAACAAAGCAAGAAATGTATTTCTGGAACATCAAGTGCGGCTTTAATCTGATGGACTAAAGTTAGAATTTGGCACAGAAGGGCTGTTACGAGCTTTTGATGATTTGATTGTATTGCTTGGTTGCACAAACCTACTACAGGTTTTAGGAGTTTGGAAATATTGAAAACAAGTTTATAAATGACAAACTTGTTTGGCTGTAAATGTTTTGTGAAATGATTTGAAAGAGGATATATATTTAATGATGGATTAATTTTTTTATGTCTTTGCAACAAGTCAGTTTTTTGTGCATTCAGTTAGTATTAAAAGACCTTTGATGACTTTCCAGTTTAGCCTGTCAGCTTTGGAACAAGTAGAGGTTGGCATATGGCATTTTGCAAGCTTTTTGAAAAAATATTTACTCGTGAAGAAATTATAGCTACTCATGTAACATGATTGAACTATACACTATAATGTGCTTTAATGGATATAGCTTGGCCTCCCAAGGGTATAATCTATTCATATTGCCAGCCAGGACTTTGCATAGAACTCACAGGCAACAACTCGTAAAGAGTTTCAGTGAACTTAATTGTATGATGACAACATTGCTAGGCAAACAACTATGTCTTTCATATTATAAGCTCATGTCAAAACTAACAACCAGAAATTTCTGGCCTGTATTAAAGAGAAAGCAGATCAATTTTCTAGACTGTAATGTTATCAAACCATAGATTGAAAGCAAGCCAAGTTGAAAGCATAGCAAAGAATAAGTTATTAACATTATTAAAATCAATATTATAGTAGGCATTCTATTGTTATTTTGTAAGTGTTACCCATTACTGTCTACTTATAAGTTATGACAGTACCCACCTTTTGGGGTATTTGTGTTTAAATGCAAAATTCTAAGCTCGGGAAAATGTGACCCTGAAGGAGCTCAATTGAAATTGCAGAAATGCATGGAGTATTGTAAAGGACATTCCAATGCAACTAATGGTACACAAAATTTGGCATTAAGAAAATTGTCTTCCCCGTTTGTTTTGTATGCATATATTTCTCACTGCTAGTAGAACATGGTATGTCTGAAATGGATGTTTCTTCAGAGGATCTGAACATTTTGTCAGAGGAAAAACGACTATTACCCCCGCCAAATTAGGTAAAATATGGTTTAGTACAAAGTTTGAGGTAAAAGCCAACTCTTGATCAACAGTTTTCAATCAACCTGGAATTTTGTAGGTAGAGACATTTTTAGTGTAGAAAAAACTTTCCTTATTAGGCTCCTGATAAAAACGGACACATGATATAGATTGATTGAAAAATCTTTGCACAGTATGTTAGAAAGTTGAAGTTCTCACTCAAATTCTTGGAGTGTTTTTTCTCTGCATTAGTATTATGTTTGTCCATCAACAGGCTTATCTATATCCCTGTTGCTATACAGTAGAATATAGAAAATGGATTTCTGATTAGCAAATTCAAGGAAGACAGAAATTTTGAGTTGAGATAATTATTACCATCACCATAATGAAGACAAATTTGTCTAAAAATCGTCAATTGGACAAACGAATTTCAAAGGATGTAGGATGTGAGAGAAAGAAAAACCGTCAACTCCCTTAACTGTCCTTAGGCAGAGTTGTCGCTCCAAGCCTTTACAGATTTTTGGCTCCGACTATCATCCTAATTATCTATCTATTCAGTTATCTAAACAGAGAAGGTTGAAACATGTATATCTAAACTATTACCATGCTCTATTACGTGACAGAATATTAGAGTTAATTCTTCACCAACTCTTAGCTCCATTTAAATAGTGAAATTGAAATATTTTCAATAAGATGCACTCTGCTGCAAGTTGAAATGCAAAAAATAGAAGTTGTCAGGATGGGTTTTCCATCAGATAGGTGATTGAATCTCACCATTTCTTTTTAATTGATAAGCATTAGACTCTAGGGTTTCCAAGTATATGAAGAAAATCCTGATGCGAGTTTCCCTGAGAGATCCATTTGTCTTGTTATGGGTGTTATCCACCTTTGTAGCCAAGCAAAGTTCACAGGGCTCTTTTCAGGTTTGAAGTGCCATGTCCTTGGATGGGAGTGAGAGGGATTATCGAGTTAGAAACTCTAAAGGACAAAAACAAGAATCTACAATCTAGCAACAAATCTGCAAAAGGGCAAGAACATCATATAACAGAATTGGAAGTTGTTACATTTATTAGAGCACAATCTATAAGACGAGAGATTCCCAAAAACTTGTACAGTACGAATAGCATATGTGATACATTTTTATCCACAATTTTTTTCCTAGAAATGTACAACCAAGGGCGAGTTTTAGCCTTAACCAAAAATATGCTAACCCAAAAATAGATTGCACCCCTTAGAGTTGTAAAGATTCAAAAATTTGACCTTGTTGTGAAGTATAGAAAAGTAGGTTACACAACTGAAATGGGAGTTGCACCTTAAACACCCCTTTTAATGCCTTTATTATTTTCTTTTACATAGGCTTTTCCTCTAATTTTTTGAAATTTCTCCCTATCCACGCTTTCATGAAGAGGCTTGAATGATGATCTTGTTATGCAGTAAAGACATCAATATCTTAGTTTTGCACCTCAGACTGGATGGAGAGACATTGTATCTTTATATACTTGGTTCTTTCATCGACCATCAAATTCTTCTCGAGTTAAATCAAACACTAGCTTTTAGAATGAAGGGGTGTTGAAGGGGTGTGGATTGGATCTCTTGAAGATTCCAAATAGCTAAAACCCCTCGTTTCACATGATGAATGGACTATTGCCTCGTATTTTGCTATGTGGGGGACACTATGATTACTAGTTGCTTCTTACTAATTCTTGAAATTTCTCTTGATCTCATGCTAAAAGAGTAAGGTATGGCAGACTTTCTTTCCTCTATGTAACTCGCTTGATTTGAATACATGTATCCAACCAATTTGATGACATTACCCTACACATATTCAATCCCATTGACATACCTTTAGATTTTCTTTGTTGCTTTCAAGTGAACATCTTTGGGACTTGCTATAAATCATGACACAATTGCAACTACATAACTCAAATCTCCTGTAGTTATAGTGAGGTAAATCAAACTTGTTACCAACTCCTCTCAATAGTTTAGGAACTAACCATCCTTGAGAATACTTTGATTGCAATATGGAAAATATTTGGAGTTCCATCTCAAAGCATCTTCCACAATCTAATAGTTTCTCTTAGGTAGATTAGAGTATCTTCCTTGGTCTCTAATGTACTAATGTACTATAGGAGTTCCTCTGCCGATTTAAAAAAAAAACTTTTATCTATTATTGGATTATTGTCTCCTCCTTTATAGAGTATACATATTGGAGATGTATTTTTGAACCCCTCATTTGTTGTAGAATCATGTATAGGTGGCACTCTTGCCAATCTCTCCACATACCATTTTGGGTGGGATGTAGTTGTAGCTAGGTAAAAAGGGTATTCAACTTATCCCCCTTAATATATAAAGTAACTTGGATTTGTTTGAAGAAGGCCAACGTAGGATCCTTTTGACAAATACCATCTTTGATTTTCGCCATCATACTATTAATTGCCTAATAAATCTCCTTGAGGTCGGGAGAATTTTGAATCTACAAAATGAATCTCCATTAATGTTAGGAAAAAAAAGCATTTGACCTTTTCTCAGCGCTTCATGTTACTCTCTTTCTTTGTAGTTGTCTATGTTATATTTTGGCATCTGCATAACTAGGATCACTAAAAGAAAGACAAAGACTAGAAACAAAACGAATGTGGAGCTTGTTTAACCACGATGATCAAAGATCATCTCCCAACCATAGACAAAATAATGTCAACCCTGAGCTCGCCATACCAAGAGAGATAAATCATTTAGAGATAGATGTACATTCGGATGATAGTAGCATAAAACCAAGAAACACAAAGAGAAACTTCTCCAAGATTGAAGATCCCCAAAATTAGTCTTCCCCTAGATGTAGTGAATTTCTCTCCTCACTTGAGTGAACTTGCTTGAGCGCTGGATGTGAAAATGAAGTGAGGCGCCTCCTATTTATAGTGTAAGTTGCTAACAATTTAATTTTTCATTTGGGGTTGACTTGACTTGTTTTGTCTCTTTTTTGGGCCGACTTGTGTTCTCTTTTAGGGTCGACTTGTGAGGATGAGCCTCACACGACTACTACAACACCAGTCCCTCTTAGCTAGGGAGGCATCATCATCATCAACTAAAATGCATGTGGATATCATCAATACATAATGACTATCTCGAACATCTCTATACACATGGAAAGGGTCATCGACAAGCATCGAATTATGTTCACCTATGCCCGAATGCAGCTCACATAGATGTTTGCACCCACTAACATCAAGAAACAGGAGGCTTCGTACATGAGCCAATGATTTAGGTAACTTCTCTATCTCTGTCTGGGATAAATTCAAGAATCTCAAATGTTTCAAATTCCCTACACTTTCCGGCAATGAAGCAATAGAAGTCTGGCTTAAATCTAATACAGCTAGATATATCACATTAGTTAAAAAATTTGCAGAAATTGATCTAAGATGGGTATTATTCCATAGAAAAAGAGTGCGGAGCCTTGGACACTGGAGGGTTCCATTGATTGTTGATATACTATTTTTAATCAATGAAATCCTACGGAGGTCCACACACTCACTTAGTGGCAATTCATTAAAAATTCCTTTCCTGGCATTAACAGATGTTTGGCTTGCTTGTGGGATTCCGAAATGGATAAATCATGCAATAAATCATGCATTTTTCAATATTTCACTCGCCCATCCCTACTAACCTTTGAAACCTCAAGGAGGCATCGATCAATAAGTTCGTCGATGTATGAGCATGCTACATCGAATGCTTCTTCTCTTCTTTATGGAGTAAACCCCTCAGATGTCTAAGCATGCAGTAAATAGTCGAACTTTATTTGAGTATTTTTAGGAAAGACTGAGAAGTAAACAAAACAAAGCTTAAGATGATTGGGAAAAATTTGATAACTTAACCTGAAGGACGCCATAACACTCTCGCTCATCGCATCTACTACAAGTAGACGATTCAAGGTCCTTTCCCAGTCATTTGGAAGCCTCCTTACTTTTGCCATAGAAGCTACTATTGTTTTAATAGCTAGGGGTAATCCAACACATTTTTATACAATTCTGAGGGCTAAGCTACTCAGCTCATTTGGAGGACTCTTGTCTACACACTGTTTAGGGAAAGCATGAATGCAAAACAACTTCATGTTGTCTTCCAAGGATAAAGACTCTAGGGTTTGGACGTCATAAGGAGGCGGCATAGCTTCTGCAACTTTTCTATTATGTGTCATGAGCAAGATCTTCATTTTAGATTCCTTTTCCAATGGCAAACCAATTTTCTCCAAAACATCCCTGTGCCACACGTCATTCAAAACAATTAAACAACGACGGTCTTTTAAATGTTGATGAATTTTTTTTATAACATCCTCTGTCTGATATTGATTTTCATTCACTCGAAGTTTGATTTGATTGCACATCTCCAGAAACACTTGTTCAACTACAAAGCTGTGTGATAAAGCCAGCCATACCAAGTAGTCAAAACCGTGTTGGACCCTTTAACTTTTGAATAGATTTTGAGCCAGAAGGGTTTTACCGAGCCCCCCCATACCTACAAGGGAAATGACTTGACATCCATCTTTCTGCAATATCAGATTCGTAAGGAGATAAATATGATCTCCCATGCCTACGATATTCTGTGATTCTTTAGTAAGAGCGCTGGATCTTTCTCTCTGGTCTTCTAAATTATCAGCATTGAATGCATGAAGTTGCATCACTGACATATGATAGGTGTAATTGTTGAGTATCTCGCTTAACGAGACATCTCTTATGTATGATTGTATTATATTCATTTTGATTATGCTAATGAGAATTAAATTGAAGAGCTGTGTGCTCTGTTCCGCCCCGTCCTCTTCCATTTTGTTATGCTTTGTTTCATCTGTGCTGTTCCGTTCTGTAAACTCTGGCTCTCTGTAAACTATTCTGCTCTAATATTCCAACTCTCTCTTCACATCCATTCAGCTCTGTAATTCCTCATCTTGAAGCATAAGCTGAAAACCATGAAGGTACCTCTCGGTTTGATTCTTGCGTAAGCTCAGCAAGAGACTTAGCTATATTAAAATTACCTTCATGGAGGAAGGCAATAAAAAAATCACGACCTGTATGCCCTATGCGATGCACATAATCATCAATGTCATTTGGCAAATCAAAACTAAGAACATGAGAAACTTGTGGAAAATCAAGACCACGAGCAACAACATCTATAGCAACAAGAATAGGAGTGAGCCCAATCTTGAAAGACCTCAATGTTTTCTCATGCTCCATTGGATTCTGTCTCCATGAATACTGGTTGCTGGAACAGTGGGAACCTATTGGAACACAACCAGTATTTCAATGAATCAGATCCCTTTTTTGTTTCCACGAACACCAATGTCAAAGAATGCTTGCCTGCATGAATTTCAAACATAGTTGTAACAACAAGGGGACTAGGACTACTTAAGCGACTTGGTACAGGATTCAAGGAAGTACAGTACTTAGGTTTCTCATCTTCCAATACAGCTCAATCTCTTTAGTTTTTCGACCAGGAATGCACCGAGGAATCAGTGAGCAGTGGTCGGTCTTCTAGCAGATTGGCATTACAAACGAAAGAAAATATGTCTACTAATTATTTACCTTGAAAATAAACGTAGTCACTACGTTGAATTGAATGGAATAATGTGGGGTCTGAATGCCAATAACAATACAAACTCTTAAAGCCTGGTAATGATATTCTCAACATGCAGGAAAAAGGAAACATCCATAGCAACCTTTCACAAATATAGTCTTGGTCTTACAAGTTAAATTTTGGGCTTATAATGATCTGATTTTGCAAGTTAGTTTGATCATTGCATTATTATTTTGACAGCAATCTCCAAACCTAAAAAAGATGCTCTAAATCTTTTTATTTCCCAGTGTCCTCGAGAAAATTGAATATTCTATATATATGTTCAACAAATATTCAATCTGCATAAGAAATCAATCAACCCTATGGAAGAAAGTTTTTAGATCAAAGCAAAAATAACATATTTCAGTTCTGGACAGAGTACGCCGACAGAAAGGAAACGATTTGAGTACTCCCTAAACAATGATTTCAACTAGTGATCATCACCTTGTAATAAAAAGATTGATAATAATAAAGTCAGGCCATAGGTCGAAGAATAGTCAACATAGGAACTGTGCACTAATAATGCTTGGCAATGCACGGCATAGAGCATGAATTGAATTTCAAGCTCTTGGTAGATTAAATATTGTTGTATAATAGATTTTCAAATCTTAGAAATGCGACCATTAAGACTGATCATGGTACTCGACGCTCCCATTGATAGATCATAGGACAACCAATAGTTCGTGTGAATATATAACGGATGAGTTTTATTCATCTGCATATATATGTTCAACACTCGAAAGAAAGTAATTATATCAAATTTTCAAGTTTGAAGGGAACAATACTTACCGGAGTCAGACAAGCGTGCCATCTACCTTCAAAGTCCAGTCTAAAGTTAAATAGTCTTGTTTTACCAGGGCACTTCTCACAAGTTCCGTGGCCCATATATCAAACCATTGTCTTTACAACTTCATCTAAATGGATCATCAAAACAATACACTGATCAATATCTATACATAACAATGACGACTCAGAACAACTATCATTATTTTATGGATAGGCCATTGCTTTGTACTATCTCTCTTTAACGTCATTATAGGAATTACATGTTGACAAAAATAAATATGACATGTCTATCAAATTTCATTATAGGAATTACATCTTGGATAGGGGTGTTTGTCAAATTTAACCCCTTTAATGTCATTATAGGAATTAAATCTTGGAAAGCTAGCGACTTCTAGCTTTCCTTCTAACATAAGCATGTGTGTCATGCTAGAAGAAATGCTTATGCTAGAAGGAAATGTAGCATTCGTTCAAAATATAGTACATTGCACAAGCTCAAGGTATAAGCTAGAAACCACCAATCACCATGGATAGGGATTTTGTATTGGAAAGCTAGCGACTGTTAGCTTTTTTCTAGCATAAGCATGTGTGTTTATGTTAGAAGGAAATGCTTATGTTACAAGGAAAGCTAGCAGTCGCCAGCTTTCCTTGATATTTTGCCATGTTCTTATTTCAAAATAGAGCACATGGCAAGCTCAAGGTATAAGCTAGCAACCACCAATCACCATGGATAGAGTTTTTGTATTGGAAAGCTAGCAACTGTTAGCTTTCCTTCTAGCATAAGCATGTGTGTTTATGATAGAAGGAAATGCTTATGCTACAAGGAAAGCTAGCAGTCGCTAGCTTTCCTTGATCTTTTTCCATGTTCTTATTTCAAAATAGAGCACATGGCACAAGCTCAAGGTATAAGCTAGCAACCACCTGTCACCATGGACAGGATTTTTCTATTGGAAATCTAGCAACTGCTAGCTTTCTTTCTAGCATAAGTATGTGTTATTATCCTAGAAGGAAATGCTTTTTCTAGAAGGAACGCTAGCAGTTGCTAGCTTTTCTTGATCTGATGCCATGTGCTTATTTCAAAATAGAGCACATGGCACAAGCTCAAGGTATAAGATAGCAACCACCAATCACCATGCCCACGGTTTTTCTACTCGAAAGCTAGCGATTGCTAGCTTTCCTTCTAGCATAAGAATGTGTGCTTATGCTAGAAGGAAAGCTAATAGTTGTTGTTTTTCTTTGATCTTGTGCCATGTGCTTATTTCAAAATAGAGCACATGGCACAAGATCAAGGTATAAGCTAGCAACCACCAATCACCATGCCAGAGTTTTTCTATTGGAAAGCTAGCGACTGCTAGTTTTCCTTGTAGGATAAGCATGTGTTCTTATGCTAGAAGGGAAGCTAGTAGTCGCTAGCTTTCCTTGATCTTTTACCATGTGGTTATTTCAAAATAGAGTAAATGGCACAAGCTCAAGGTATAAGTTAGCAACCACCAATCACTATGGACAGTGTTTTTCTATTGGAAAGCTAGCGGCTATTAGCTTTCTTTCTTGCATAAGCATGTGTGTTTATGCTAGAAGGAAATGCTTATGCTAAAAGGAAAAATAGTAGTCACTAGCTTTCCTTAATCTTGTGCCATGTAGTTATTTCCAAATAGAGCGCATGGCACAAGATGAAGGTATAAGCTAGCAACCACCAATCACCATGCCCAGGGTTTTCTATTGGAAAGCTAGCGACTGCTAGGTTTCCTTCTAGCATAAACATGTGTGCTTAAGCTAGAAGGAAATTCTTATGCTAGAAGGAAAGCGAGCAGTCACTGGATTTCCTTGATCTTTTGCAATGTGGTTATTTCAAAATAGAGTACATGGCACAAATTCAAGGTATAAGCTAACAACCACCAATCACCATGCCCAGTGTTTTTCTATTGGAAATCTATCGACTGCTAGCTTTACTTCTAACATAAGCATGTGTGTCATGCTAGAAGGAAATGCTTATGGTAGAAGGAAAGGTAGAATTCATTCAAAATAGAGTACATGGCAGAAGCTCAAAGTATAAGCTAGCAACCACCAATCACCATGGACAGGGTTTTTGTATTGGAAAGCTAAGGACTGTTAGCTTTCTTCTAGCATAAGCATGTGTGTTTATGCTAGAAGGAAATGCTTATGCTACAAGGAAAGCTAGCAGTCGCTAGCTTTCCTTGATCTTTTTCTATGTTCTTATTTCAAAATAGAGCACATGGCACAAGCTCAAGGTATAAGCTAGCAACCACCAATCACCATGGACAGGATTTTCTATTGGAAAGCTAGCAACTGCTAGCTTTCCTTCTAGCATAAGTATGTGTTATTATCCTAGAAGGAAATGCTTATGTCAGAAGAAAAGCTAGCAGTCACTAGCTTTTCCTTGATCTCATGCCATGTGCTTATTTCAAAATAAAGCACATGGCACAAGCTCAAGGTATAAGACAGCAACCACCAATCACCATGCCCAGGGTTTTTCTACTGGAAAACTAGCAACTGCTAGCTTTTCTTCTAGCATAAGAATGTGTGCTTATGCTAGAAGGAAATCTAATAGTTGTTGCTTAATAAGCACAAGGCACAAGATCAAGGTATAAGCTAGCAACCACCAATCATCATGCCAGAGTTTTTTTCTATTGGAAAGCTAGCGGCTGCTAGCTTTGTTTGTAGGATAAGCATGTGTTCTTATGCTAGAAGGAAAGCTGGCAGTCACTAGCTTTCCTTGATCTTGTGCCACATAATTTTTTTAAAATAGAGTACATGACACAATCTCAAGGTATAAGCTAGCAATCACCAATCACCATGCCCAGGGTTTTTCTATTGGAAAGCTTGCGACTGCTAGCTTTTCTTCTAGCATAAGCATGTGTGCGTATGCTAGAAGGAAATGCTTATGGTAGAAGGAAAGCTAGCAGTTGCTAGCTTTCCTTGATCTTGTGCCATGTGCTTATTTCAAAATAGAGCGCATGGCACAAGATCAAGGTATAAGCTAGCAACCACCAATCACCATGGCTAGGGTTTTTCTATTGGAAAGCTAGCGACTGATAACTTTCCTTCTAGCATAAGAATGTGTGGTTATGCGAGAAGGAAATGCTTATTCTAGCTTTCCTTGATCTTGTTCCGTGTTCTTCTTTCAAAATAGAGCACATGGCGCAAGATCAACGTATAACCTATCAACCACCAATCACCATGCCTAGGGTTTTTTTATTGGAAAGCTAGCGAAAAGCTAGCGATTGCTAGCTTTCCAGTAACCTAAGCATATGCGGTTATGCTAGAAGGAAATGCTTATTCTAGAAGAAAAGATAACAGTCGCTAGCTTTCCTTGATCCTATGCCACGCGCTTATTTCAAAATATAGTACATGACACAAGCTCTAGGTATAAGCTAGGAACCACCAATCACCATGCCCAAGGTTTTTCTATTGGAAAGCTAGTGACTACTAGCTTTCATTCTAGCATAAATATGTGTGCTTATGCTACAAGGAAATGCTTAGGCTAGAACGAAAGCTAGGATTCACTAGCTTTCCTTGATTTTGTGCCATGTGCTTATTTCAAAATAGAGCACATGGCACAAGACCAAGGTATAACCTAGCAACCACCAATCACCATGCCCAGGGTTTTTCTTCTGGAAAGCTAATGAGTGCTAGCTTTTCTTCTAGCATAAGCATGTGTGCTTATGCTAGAAGGAAATGCTTATGCTAGAAGGAAAGGTAGTAGTCGCTATGTATTAGTAGTCGTTAAGCTAGAAGTCGCTTATAATTCCACAAACTTCTACTATGTATTAGTATACTAATAGTGGCATCAAGTAGCATTGCTTGAGATTTTGTATTACTCTAGTTCCATATAGATTTTATTCTTCACTAGTCCACAATATAGGTTTAGATGACACCAAATAACTATTTTCGAGAGTACTTAAAATAGGGATGACTCCAATCAAGGATATTTAAATTTACTTTGAACAATTGATACAAAAAATAAATCTTAGTGAGCCATGATTATACAAAATTGCATGATCAATCATGGTTGGATTCAAACCTACTTAATAACTGCCTTCAAGACTATTACAAGTTCCATGATTATACAAACTTGCATGATCAATCATGGTTGGATTCCAACCTACTTAATAACTACCTTCAATACTATTACAAGTTCTTAA
>LPNX010582567.1:1371-14805 GCA_001517045.1 Pseudotsuga menziesii | reverse complement strand
ATTCTAGGTATATCATAAATCAGAAAAAAAAAATGTAGTATATGTCTTCTTCTTCTCTCCTATTCTATTATTTCTTGTTTGGATATCTCATCAGTACCAAAAGTTTCATCAGTATAAAAGTCTATTATATATGATTGTGAATGAGAACTAACCTAGAAAAACAATGTTATTAATAAGCTTGCCTTCTTTAAGAATTATACATGGTGCATCTAAAATTGACTAAGGGTACAAACCTTAGATGAATGAATAGGATGATATGTATCATTTGCATAATTTGTTCAACCATAATGATGTTGATCATGTCCTAGATTATTTGGGATGATAGATCCTCTTAACGACCTTAATGATCTTGGACCAGCCCCACTTCCTAAAAGATTTACGTGTTCATATGACATTCAATGTTGGGTGACGTGGTCACCATTATGAAATCGTCTTCCAAGTATGCGTACCAAATTCACAACTTAAGAATCTAAAATTACTCTTCCATTATTCAATATTTTTAATGTAGAGGTGGAATATTCAACTCTAATTGTCACAAACATTTTTCCAATGTCCGGTTGCATTCTTCATATTTTTTCTATGAGCGTTGCAATGTATAAAACACATAAGGTCTACCATACAATCATTAAGTAAAATAGAAGAAAATGAAATAATAACTTAAGGGAGATACCCTTTACTTGTTGCAACAAAACCGGTGGCACCTGCATAAATTCTACAATTCCAAGACCCTTAAGTGGACTTCCCATAGCATAGATGCTTGTTGTAGCAATGCTCTCCATTATTTTCAGACTGCTACTTTCTATCTTCAGTAATCCACTTGATCTTCTCTCAACTAAGAATAAACTTCCTTTAGAAGTACATGAAGTTCTTGATTTATGTTGGGCCTAGGGAAAGGAAAGAAGAATTCACTTAGAATTCTACCTAAGTATGGAGAAGAGCTAGAAAAGAAAAGAAAGGAGTTGTGACAGAGGCCGTGATATGAAGGAAGGAAGAAGGAATATGCGCAACATAAGGAAGGAATGCGACAAGGAAAGGTGAGATGGAATAATAGTACAAGAAGGCATGAAAGTGGTATAATGATTGGAAAATGGTAGTAGGGCATAATGGTTAAAAAGTGACAGGACATAAATATCATGGGTATGAGGTTGGCTAGAGTCGACGGAAGCCACACATATGAAGGTATCTTTGTAAGTTGATTCATTAGTGCATATTTTCAAGTGTCACTAGATTAGGAAAGCCAACATGTTGGCTAAGTATAGGAAGTCACTAGAGAAAGGGATAGGTAAAGGGTCTGTAAAAGAGTCTATATGGGCCACCAGGAAGAAGAAGCAGAAGGGGGCACACATGTTTAGATTAATTTTATTAATTATTACCTTTAATATATGTCATTAAGAAGACCCCTTATTATATAAGGAGAGCTCTCTAATAAAATTGTTGTTTTTCTTTTGTCGAAAGGGCTGTGTCTATTTCTTAGGCGTTTACTCTTTTTTTGTTGTTTATTTTATTTTTTAGGGTTTTTTTTAGCTTGGAGCCACCAGAGTGCCTCAACCATGGCAGCATATGGACTTCCAATCTCTGTATGACTACCCCCACATAGAGATAAACTTCCCGTAAGCTATTCCTCTCATAGAGGCTTCTTCCAATTTGCCAGAAAATGCAGAGCCTAGAGAATGCCCATTTAATTCTACCTACTAACTTAAAAAATGCTCAAGCTAGATGGAGCTTCTCGTAATCAGGATGAATTACTCCTCCATCCTTGCAAATGCTTAGTTGCACATCTGCAATCTCCTATTCTACTGTGCCCTTCTCCATTCATGCTAAACCTGTTATCAAAGCTAGCTTTGAGCATCTCCTTTCCAGCTGTGTCCTTCTCCTCCATGTTGCACATTCTCCCAAGATCATCCCATCTTCAATACCAATGCCTTAGTCTGGTGTGTGGTAGATCAAATGGTATCAGAGCCTTAGGATCTTGAGTATGGGCCCCAACAAAAAAAATTGGGGTTTTTTATCATGAAAAATTTCTGATGTCATCGACCACCAGGTTTATATGGTAATGCAAGTGGGCACATAGATATAATAGCCCCAATGGTGCATAGATCTCCACTACAATAGAGAGGAGGTTCACAAATCTAAACCAATACAAATCTCTCCCTCTAGATTGTAGCTCCTTTGCTCCATTTAAGTTATTTGCACCCAAGTTGGCTTGGATCTTTAGTTGGCCTCACCATGCCTCATCAAAGAGATCCTTTGGCAGTAGAATTGGATTCCAACACTTTGAATCCAGTCCAAGATCTTGCTTCTTTCCTCAATGAGTTGCTGAGGATGTAACAACAAAATAATCCAGACCCATTCCAATTAGACACTACAATACAACTCCCTAAGTTTGTTGGGAAAACCAATGGAGAAGCTGTTGATTCATGGATCCATAGCCTCTCCACCTACTTTAACACATGCATAAGCCTCACCGAGGAGAGAAAGCTTCAAATTTCCTCCTTACAACAGGAAGGTCTTACACAAATGTGGTGGGATACTGAGCAAGAAAAGGCCACATTAGTGGTGGACTTGGAACTACTCCAGGAACTTCTTCCTCCACAACCATCAGAACTTGGGCTCAACTTTTAGAAAAATGAGGAGTTGCTTCTACCCACCATGGTATGTACAATCTCTATGGATGAGATGGCATCAAATCAGACAACTCCCTTCACAAATAATTCAAGGCTACATTGAATTCTACTACAAATGACGCCTATAGCTCCATATTCCAGATCCTGAGGAGGTGCTCATTCTTAAGTTTATTGCTGATTTATTGCTTCACATCCATAGAGAGGCAGAGTTATTCAAAAATCCAACATTAGACAAATGTTTTTAGGGGGAGCGTTGGCTATTGAAAGGAATCTTGCTCCTAGGGGTCATACTACTCAATCCTGCCCCAACCCTCATGCATCTCCCTCTCAAACAACTAGCTTCAACCCTTCAGCTCATTTCCCACCTCCTCGGGCTCAAAATCCCATTAACCATACAAATACAACAACACCCTGGTGTTCATTCCATAAGACCACCTCACACAACTCCTCAGATTGTCAAACCCTCCAAAATCTAAAGACCAACAAAACCTTGCTTACCAAGCTCATTACTCCTCCACCAATGGAGAACACTGCAGAAGTCCCTCTAGCTAATCCCACCGAAGCAGATCCCTCTTTGATCCTCATGACCCAGGAAGATTTGAACTCCTCAACCCAACCACTTTTTACTCATAATTTCCAAATAAAAAATTCTTTAGCCTTACTCATTGTGGACAATGGCAGCCAAAAGAATTTGGTATCTCAAGCCCTAGTTAACTGCCTTAACCTGGATACTACACCTCGCCCACACCCATATCAGCTCGGATGGGTTTAGAAGGATGGTCCTCATCTCCTAGTATCTAAGCGATGCCTTGTCACCTTTTCCATAGGCCTATTCAAAGACACTATTTTCTGTGATGTTTCCCCGTTGGATTATTCAGATTTAATATTAGGAATACCATATCAATCATAAAGAAATGATATCTATAGGGACAAATCTCACCAATAAAAACTTTCAAAATATGGCCACACATATATCTTAACAACTGCAACACCCAAAACCCCTACTACTACAAAGAACACCCCACATGTCCAACTGAATCAGTGTATCTCTCTATGCTTGGTGCGCCCAGTACGACCAAAAAATACCACTCATCTTGTTCCTGAAGCCATGAATCCCCTACTCCAAGAGTTTTTTGATGTGTTTCAACCTCCAATGGGCCTCCCCCCTCTAGGCACATAGACCATTCAATCCAACTCATCCCCGGATCTGCCTTACCTAATGCCCCGACTTACCGGTTGGCCCCCACAAAAATAGAGGAAATGGAAAAACAATTGATAGAACTCATTAGCTTTAGTCACATCCAACCCTCTTCTTCTTCTTGTGCTTCTTCCACATTTGTTATTCCCAAACAAGATATCCCAGATATGTGCCTTGTCACTGATTATCGGGCCCTCAACAAAGATACTATAAAAACCCATTACCCTCTACCCTAGATTGACGAACTATTGGACACCATTCAAGGAGCAAAATGGTTCGCCAAGATAGATCTGATAGTTGGTTAACATTAGGCTCAAATGAACCTAGATGATGTATGGAAGACAACATTTAATACCAAATTTGGTATTTATGAATGGAAATTCATGCCCTTCGGCCTTAGCAATGCTCTAACAACATTTATGAGGCTCTTCATTGACATATTCAGACCACATTTGAGCCACATTGTGGTCATTTACTTAGATGACATTCTCATCTTCATCCAAACATGGGATGCACACATGAAGCATGTTCGACAAGTTCTTCAAATCCTCTGAGACAACAAGTTGCAGGTCAAAGAAAAGAATGCATATTTCGGTCAGAATTCAGTTCCCTATCTAGGATTTGTTTTCAATTCAAATGGTATTCAACTGGATCCAACCCATATCCAAGCGTTGAAGCAATGGCCACTCCCTTATTCGGACGATGAGGTTAAAATATTTCTGGGTTGTATAAATTTCTATCATAATTTCATTCTACACTTTTCTCATATTGCTCATTCTTTACATCAAATTTCTAATATAATTCTTTAACATTTATCTAGGCTACTAAAGCCACTAGTCATTTTAGTCATCTCAAGGAAGCCCTCTGCTCATCTTTGGTTTTACATTTTCCCGACCTCTCTCAACCTTTTGAGATTAAGTATTATGCCTCATAACATGCTATTGGGGCCGTGCTCAAAAAGGGAGGCCACCCCATTGCTTATCATTCTGAAATTCTCACAGAGGCCAAGATCAACTATAACACCTATGACAAAGAGTTTTATAGCCTTGTTCAAGACCTCAAGCAATGGAGACATTATTTGCTAGGTAAAGAAACTATCTTGCATATAGAACACCACCCTTTGATTTTCATCAATTCTCAGTCAAAGATTTAGGAACAAAGGCACCTTAAATGGGCCTCCTACATTCAACAGTTCCACTTGGTCATGAGATAAAAGAAAGGCACTTCAAATAAGATGGTTGATTTTCTCAGTTGACCACTTAGTACCTCCCTCCCCATTCTATAAGTGCATTGTGCCAACTATGATACATGGAACCAACAATATCTTATGGATCCAGACTTTCAAAAGATTTGGATAGAATTACAAAGACCCACAAAGATCAATCAAACCCCCTTCTTGGACTACACTATCCAGGATGGTTGGATTTATAAATTCAACTTACTATGTGTTCCACACTCCCAGGACCACCTCTTGCTCATTAGGGAGGCACATGCTTCAACTAATGGTGGCCACTTTGGCACCACAAAAAGCATCCAAAATTTGTAACCCCATTTCCATTGGCATTCCTTGCAGCCCCAAGTTGAGAAATTTATATGAGCTTGTGCATTATGCTCCCAATCCAAGCCATCCAACCATAAGCATGGATTATATCAACCATTGCCTCTTCCTTCTCGGCCTTGGGAGTCAATATCGATGGAATTCATCAGTAGAATCCCAACCACCCAAAAGAAGCATGATGCAATCTGGGTAGTGGTATGTTGCTTCAACAAAATGGCATTTTTTATTCCATGCATAAAAACTACTATAGCAGCCCAAACATCAGAGTTCTACTTCCGGCATGTCTGGCCACATTTTGGCCTACCAATCACTATGATATCAGACAAAGATTCATGATTCCTAATCACATTTTGGAAGACAATATGGGGACTTCTGGGGTGCCAACTAAAATTTTCTACATCATTCCATCCTCAAACAGATGGCCAAATAGAAGTGGTTAACAGGGTCTTGGTCCATGCTCTCTGAACACACTTTGGGCGCAACAAAAAATGGGACAATTACTTGCATATCCTTTAGCATATCTACAACAAGGCCACACATTCCTCTACCGGGGTTTCCCCTTTTGAAGTCTGCTTGGGCTTCCAACCAACATATCCAGTAGAGCTCCCACTCACTTTAGCCCCTCAAGGTACCATGCACCAATAGCAGGAACAATTGTCCACCCAAAGGTTTCTACAACAAATTTCACAATGCCACACAATAGTCCCAACAACACTCAAAGACACTCAAGATCATTCCAAGCAACGACATGACAAACAAAGGACCTTCCTAACCTTTCAACCTGGAGATAAAGTCTGGTTACACTTGGACAAGAAGCACTTCAAAGGCCATCATCACAAGCTTCTACCAATAAGATATGGCCCTTATACCATCCTTGAAAAAATTGGAGAAAATGCTTACAGATTGGATCTTCCACCACAACTAGGAATCCACAATGTCATTAATGTAAATCATTTGAAGTTGTTTGAGCCTCCTCTACTCAAAGAACTAGTCACCATTCATCCAGTCAACAACATTCCAGACTTTCAACTCCCCGTGGCCAAAGACACTTTACTAGACACCCAAACCCATTCAACAAGGCACAGGGTATACACTTCTTATCTGGTGGCATGCAAAGGAAAGACTCTAGCTCAGGCAAAGCGGATCACAGTCGAAGTCTTGCACAGCATGTTTCCTCACCTTCTCAGGGAAGCCCGGATGCTTACAGATCTAAATAGGGAGGAATTGGGCCACCGGGAAGAAGAAGCAGAAGGGGGCACACATATTTAGATTAAGTTTATTAATTATTACCTTTAATCTATGTCATTAAGAAGAATCCTTATTATATAAGGGGAGCTCTCTAATAAAATTGCTATTTTTCTTTTTCTGAAAGGGGTGCGTCTATTTCTTATGCGTTTACTTTTTGTTGTTGTTTATTTTATGTTTTAGGTTGTTTTTTTAGCTTCAAGCCACCAGAGTGCCTCACCCATGGCATCCTCTATGCCTCCAAGCTCTCTATGTTTACCCTCACAGAGAGATAACCTTCTCGTAATCTATTCCTCTCATAGAGGCTTCTTCCAATTTTCCAGAAAACGCCGAGCTTGGAGAATACCCATTTAATTCTTCCTGCTAACTTAGAAAATGTTCAGGCTGGCTGGAGCTTCTCGTAATCATGCTACATTACTCCTCCATACTTGCAAATGCTCAGCTGCGCGTATTCACTCTCTTATTTAGTTGCGCCCTTCTCCATTCACGCTGAAGTTGCTGTGAGAGTTATCTCTATGCATCTCCTTTCCAACTGTGTCATTCTCCTCCATGCTACACATGCTCCCAATATCATCCCATCTTCAATACCAACGCCTTAGTATGGTGTGAGGCAAATCACTATAAAAGGAGGATCCCAAGTTGTATGCAAGTTAGCTTCTCCACTGTTATATTGTTAGGACCTCCACTGTTAGTTGCTCTGTATTTTTTGTCTGTTAATTTTTTCTAAGTTCTTTTAGTTGAAGAATCTGCAGGTGAGTGCGTAGAAATGTAGGAGAAGTTGAGTCGATCCAAGCTATGCGTGGATCATTAGAAGAGTCAATTAGGGATAGAGTAGAAGAGAATATCAGAGATCATGAGAGGAATAAAGAGTTTGTGTAGATAAAGAAGAAGATTTATAACATATTCTGCATCTTACGTAGACAAAAGGTGCATATATTTCTCATGCTTGATGAAGAGCACCGGATGGGTTTCCACGTTAGATTCTATGTCTATGCATGAATGATGAATGTGTTCCTTGTATATATGTTGTGTTGAATGAATGCTTATAGATTTGTTTACGAATCAATAGATGTATATTAGTCACATTGTTATAATTTGAATAAGTTTATGCTACACTGGGTTGTTGTTATATTAGTTGCAAAGGATAAGTTTGGTTGCGATCTAACTATTCATAATAAGCATAAATAATCCACCCACGAGCTTGGTTGACCACCTTGGTAAATCACCAAGGTGCCATAAATCCCCCACCCAACTGCAGAAATTTGGTTCTCGTAGTTACCCATCGAAATATATCTTGGGTGAGACTACATCTTCGTCACAGGTGTTGTCGACTAGGATTTGCTCTGTCAGGCCGATATCTTGGGCTTTGTTGCACTAAGAATAAGGACTTAACCTGGGTCATGGTCCTGAGATGAAAGAGAAAATCCAACAATTTCTTACACCTCTGATAAGCTTTCATGTGGCATCTTAGTACTAAGTTCGAGAAATAGCAAGAGAACAGAATAATCTTCTAGGTTGGGAGGAGTAATTTTAATTTCTCGTCCAAATAATTAGCAACCAATGAATTCTTTCAATGTTTAACTACTTGTGATGCAGCCATGACAACTAGGGGCTTTTGTAGAATACTCGAAGATGTTTAGCAAGGGTGAGAAGATATATGCAAGATAACTACATTTAAACCCAGAGTTTAGTTGTTCACGTATATTAAAAAGAATGATCAATCCATTACTAATCTCCATGCAGTTGTCAGTATGCGAACTTTTTGTCAACATTGATGCAAACTAAATTTAATGCTCTACAACTACCACTGATAGATCCAACAAGTACGATGAATAGCTCTATTGATAGATCCTAGTCCAATTAAATTATATTTTGATCCATTGGACCAAAGTTTTACCCTCTAGATATTTCAATCAGTGTGATAATATTCTATGTAACTAATCAATCCATATTGGTTGGATCGAATCCTTGCTATTAATTGTGCCTTGCCTAAGACTGGAGCTTTCGGGGACATAGAAAAAAGAGGGTGACCTTGTTTTGAACATGATTCTAATGTAACCTTGTGGGGAGCAAATATTATACCTTGTGAAGGAGCACTACGAGTATTCTACCTTTAGTAGCTTAAGCTTAATCAATATTCTACCTAGATAAGGAATCCATCTCTGGCACCTCGACCAAGAGTCGATGTTCTCTGGCACTTTAAACAGTCTTATAGGATTGATGAGCTTTCAGGTCTTATGTGTATGTGTTCATACTAAATTTAATATCTTACATGGAAATAAAAATAAAGAACATGTCATTCTAATGAAAAATACAATATTGTTTAAGGAGTTATTTTTCTAGCACGAAGATTTACTTCCGTTTATTTTTAGCTAATTTGTTTAAGAGGTTTCTTATCATCCTTAACTTATTCTCCATATTTGACTCAGTTGACCCATACCTTTATTCTTAGGTAAGCTTTCGAATTGGGGCAGGAGATCTACTCACCTATATGGATTGAAAATAGATAGGTTGATAACATGTAGGCATGACTATCTCCTCGTGAAGAAAGGTATTCTTCACATCTAATTGATACAAGGACTAACCCTGAACTACAACAAATGCCAAAGGAACTCCATCCAGAGGAGTCATGGCTTACTTATAAACCAATACAAATTCTCTAAACAAATATCAATACCTTCTAATCATATACTAGTTGGCTCTGAGCGGATCTAGGATTTCAAGCAACCCTAAGGAAAAGTAATAGATCTAGGAAAAGTAATATGCAACGAATAGAGGAGGTGACGAGAAGGGAACTAAATATGGAAGATGATGAGCTATACAAACAAGCTCTTTGTGTGGATGAAAAATCCTAGGAGCTACTCGAAGAATACGCTGACATACTCTAGCTAGTCGAAATTTGGTTTGAGAGTTCATATGTAATAAAGTTTCCCGTCAAGGTTATGGTGTTTTTATACAGATGGAAAGAAAGTTCTTCATGCTTGAGGGACTCCAATAATTACCCATAAAAGTAAATATCCATAAATACAACTATGGTTTAACATGTGGGCCTACCATAACAAAGACTCCCCTCAACGTTTTATTATTCTATGAAACCAAGGACAAGGATATATTCATATCTGATGTAACATTATTTTTAATGCAATATTGTAGCAGTACGTGAGTTCATGTTAGGATGAATTTGATCCTTAGGCTCCATTTCCCAACGTCGACACCATACACTTGTATTCCAATAGATTTTTAAATAAATAATTTATAATAAATAAAAATTAATATTTTTAAAGTTTAACTATGACAATGTAAAAAATTCGAACTTGTACAATCAAGATTAATGCAATCTCATGATTGTTATATGGTTATGCTAACATAGACATAAAAAATTATGTTATTAATCTATACATCAAAATTTTATTAATTAGGTTTTTCTAGATAGCAAAGTTTAATAAGTGGTATTTTATCTTTTATTAATCATTAGGTTTTTCTAGAAAACAAAGTTTGACAAATGGTATTTAATTTTTTTATTGGTTGAATATATATATATATATGACCATTAAAAACACTTTATTATTTATCTTTATTAATTATAAAATGGGATTTGGAATAATGTACAATTGATGCATTATAACATATATTTAAGGAAATTCAATTAAACATAATATTTAACTTATTATTTTTTACAAAACCGATTATTACTCCATTTAAAGTTTAAAATTTAAAATTTTAATCTTATTCTAAGACAAAGAATTTACATGAATGCCTTAAATAATTATCTAAATTAAATCCTAAACTGTTTTTCCTATAAGAGATAATATTTTATACTCGTAGGTTTTATTGGTCATGTATTATTGTGTGCTATTGGTTGTTTTTCTATTTAATTTTCGAAAGGCATGGTATATTGTTTTCATTCTTTGGTCAAAGGCTATTAGTTAGTGTTTTGACTAACAAATTATATCAATTTTCCTAATTTCTACATAAGATATCATTTTAACATTATTATTTCTATTTATTTTTTCAAAATAACGTTAATTTATGTCTCATATAATTGGCCTAGAGGTTGAAATGTTATGCTTGAACCACCGACGATATTATTGGTTTTTGAAAAGAGTTCTTAATTATTCTTGGTTTTATTCTCGATTATGTGACATCACAGCCTCGTCATGATCGTCACTGCCATGGTTTGGCACCGCTTGCACCTTATCATCACCACCCATGCCCCTGCACTGCCAGACTACACCGCCTGCTTTCTCATCTACAAATTCCCTTCCTTCCTTCTCTTACAAAGAATGATGTTTCAATTGTACTTTATTATGTGGAGGTATTGACAAAAGTGATTTGCAAAAATCCTCTGAGATCTTTTGCAATCTAAAAAACATAAGCAGGGCCATATCGCATGCAATCAGCTAAATTTCATGCACCCCGCACCTTACAGAAGAAGCCTTCATCAGGACGATGACATGAGCAATTAAGTCATTCAGTTGTCAAGGGGGTTCTTTCCAACAACAAATCTTTGACGATCAAGAAATTCAATATGGAGCTCCATTCAAGATGGAGGTTGGAGAGAAGCATATCAGGATGACGTTGTTAACTCTGGGAAGTATCCACCATAGGAATTTGGTTCAATTGCAAGGTTTTTGAGTTTAAGCATAGGTTCCTGTTTTACTAGCACATAAGGAATTTTTCTATTGCTCAATGTATTTTTGAAGGAAACACAAAGAAGGTGTAAGCCAAACGTCTCACTTGCATATTACTTTCTTGTTATAATCGACACACCATCTATCCCACTAATTTCAATATACTTGTTAATTTCTGTATGTTCTAGTTCAGGTACAACCATATGAACATACATGTTGAGGGAGTCAATCATGCTGAAAGGAACTGGGTTCGAGCATGAATGAGAGCTCCAAAACCCAGGACGCAGGAGCAGATGAGGCAACAAACGTGCAAATTTATAGAAGGTTGTAATCGTACTATTCAATTCCTCTGTGAGATTGTGCCAACATTGCACCAATTTTTTTTAGATCATTGGTCGCTCTACACTGTCCAGATTTTTTCTTAAGTTTTGTATGCGATGTGGGTATTTTTGGTATTCAGGTTAACAATGCTTGTTGTGAGACAATATTCAATTTTTTACTGAATTTTCTCAGCCCGGTATGCAAATGTAGAGTGACAAGACCCTTGGTGGTGGAAATGGCTTGTAAATAAAGAGATTTTTTTATTTATTCTGGAAGGAATCTTTGATTAGTTTTTTTAGAAGTGCTTATTGATATTTATCGTATTGGTATTAGTCTCCTCAAACCAGCAACATATTGTCTCCTTTGTGGACTCTCCAATGATACATTTCATTGAAGAATGTGGAGGTATATAATGGAATGAACTAGTGATCATCGTTGAACTGTTGGAGAGGTGGAGCTACTGCTATGTGTTGACAGTAGTGTGTGCATTGAAGTGTGTGAAAAAGTTGAGTTAGGACTGTTTCCAGAGTGCTCTCTCCACATTATTGTGACCATTCTACTGTGCATGGAGCATGTTTCTCATATCCTTATTTCTCTAACGTCGTAATCTGCAAATTTCATTATTGTGATATTTTATGTGAAGAAACCTCTGTTCTTCTACGTTAATATTGTCAACACATCGAAGTCCTAAAATCTCAGGTAGTGGCATCGTATTCAGCTAAGACATAGTTCAGAAAGTATGATTTGTTCTATGCATATTATTTTCTACATTCATATTGTATCATTGGGTACGTGGAAGCTAAAATGCATGCTTTGTAATTTCATTTCATGTGACTATCGCCTCGCTAGCTCATTGGTTGCATAGCATATAACTGAAAACCCACTTGAGGATCAAATAATATGTATGTGCTTGTGGGATCCTGCAAAATATCATGTATCCCCCTCCCACTGACCTAAATTAGTAGGAAGATAAAGCACCACATTCAAGCCTCTACCGATGGCGCTCCTTGACCTTTAGTCATATTAATCCCAACGCCCAATTCCATGAGTTGTGACCCACCAACACAACACTTTCTATATTTTTCACAGTCGTATTGAATGTTGATTGGGTGCTCAAAGTTTTAGGTTCAATACCCATGACTTTCTTTTAAAGAAACGCTTCCAACTCTATAAAAGCCTTGTATAAACTTAAATATTACAAAAATGAGGACACAATTATACAAAATCGTTTTCATTTCTTGGAAGACAATTCTAACAAAACAAAACCAATATTTTTGTAACACCAGGTATTTTCAATGGTTTAAACCTATCAGTGTACAATCGAAAAAAACTTCACAAATACACCTTACATTTCGAATATAAACCCAAATTACATGTTTTGCAACACAAGCCAATGCAAAATCAAGTATCCACATAATAATAACCTATATAAGTTGTCTCACTTATTTAGTGCAAAATCAAGTATCCACATAATAATAATCTATATACATTTCCTCACTTATTTAGACACTTAATTAGAGTACATTTGTGAAAAGAGCAACAATTTTCATTTACTAGTGGGACTTGATAAGTAAATCCTACACAAGAATGATAAATAGAGACAAAACCCTTGAAAAAACGTTGAACTTGTTAGATTTTAAACATTAAACTAGCATATCATTAGGATCTTTAACTGAGAGAACAAAAAGCACAACAATCAAACACAAGAGACAATGAACACAGTGTTTTTCCTCAGGGAAACCATAAATGGAGAAAACCCCACAACTTCCTTAGAGATAGAATCAACACCAAAGTGAAACCCAAAAATAATAAGATGATCTCCCGAGAGCAATAACCTCTTTCTTCCTTGGCCCAGTG
>LPNX010582504.1:335654-369904 GCA_001517045.1 Pseudotsuga menziesii | reverse complement strand
TTTTAGTGGGATTTTCAGGGAAATATGGTAGGTAAATGGACGAATGAGCCATGAAATGGGGTAGATGAGGTAGTTAACCATTTTTGGGTGTTAACAAATGGTATGTCTATTTATATTGTGATCAACTCCAACTCCATATAAAAGTACTTTCAATGTAGTAAATGAGTCTGCATCTTCTCTATGCTTCTTCTGTTACTGCTTCACATAGATATTTGCCATGTATAACCACATACCATGTATTTATTGTTTGAAAGGAATCATAGATACATTGCATCAATGAATTTCTAAATCAAGTGGGCACATTCTCTATTCTTTCTAGTCTAGTCCATCTAACTTACACTCACGTAGGTGTCATAGGTGTCATGTACATTTGGTAATGGGTTTTGAACATGGGTGGGAAGAGCCTTAGGATAGTGTCACAACTACCCAACCTACAAGAAAAACATGATTATTCTCCATTCAAATTAATGTGTAGGCTCCAAGTTGATCATGGCAAGCCACACCAATAGCAATGGTTCACACTTAAGTCATCTACAAGCAACATATTGTCACATGTGATTTTTTTGTTCACTATGGATCAATAGAATTTTCATAGCCTTGTGATAGTAAATTTTCCAAATGATTACAACGATGATTATTCTGTATGGCAAGCCGCTTTTACCTCTCATAGGATTATTAAAATCTCCACCCCAACACCAGTAGCCACCGCCGAGATACCGCTCTTCACAACCTCCTTAGCTCTGGCCTCACCTCTGCGTCCTCCTCCAACTACGTAATTGATCGTATTTTTCCTCCTCGCCATCACAATTACTTCTCCTTTCCTTTTTTCATTCTCATTAGTCATCTTGATCCTTGCCACAGATTAAAGATCATGTCCTGGAAATACCAAGCTCCAATCAAAACCCTTAAATGTATATGAGCTTGAAATCACCCTCGCCACCTACGACATTCATCTTGTCAAGATGGAGCATCAGGGCCAACTTTATATACTACTTCTCGATAAGCACCTTGTCCACAACCAATTCAACCTGCAAAGTTCCCATACAATCCATTTTACCATTGATTTTCTTCTCGGTTTCCAGGCGGACATCAAGGACAGACATCATCTGGGGTAGCCCCTCCAGTGAAGGGTATAGATGCTTGGCCTTCACAATGAGTTTCTTAAGCCAACTCAAGTCCCATGCCATGATTTATTCTCCTCAAACTCTTTGACCCTACACGCTGATATAACATTTATAATATGCTATGTTCTCATGACAACGATGGCTGCAGATCTCATGCAAAAAAACCACAAGCGGTTCAAACAACCATATGATCTACTATATGTGCAATGCCTCATGCAATTCCCGTGACATATTCTCTCTCTTGATGGATCTAGATGCCAAACCACTCTTATTAGAGAGTCTAGGTTTACAAGGCTTTATTCCACCATCAAGGAAACACCCGTAAGATGTAAGTTGCAAGCACACAAACAATGAAGATGTTTTACCCTTGAAACCATTTATAGGGAAATCAAGAATAATAGATCTATTATTCTTGACCACTATGGCATCTTACAATGAAGCTAATCACATGTTAATACGATGACCAAATACCATGTGCTACCCAAAACCAAATGAAAAACCTATTTGACTAAATCAAAGTTATCTCGGTCACTCCTTAATAGAGTCAAGATTAACCTAATATTCTACAAATGAAGACCAAAGTCATGACAACGATGATCATTCTTCCAAACATAAAATGGAGAATATTGATTAAATTTATGCACAAGAACATAGAATATATGAAAGTGCACTTATAGCAGAGGTATTACAAACCAAAGAACTAAACCCATTTGAAAAAGATAGAGGAAAGAAAGATTGGGAGCAAGCCATGAAAGTAGAATATGAGGCACTGATGAAGAACCAAACATGGGAGCTTTTGTCCCATCCTAAGGGTATAAATGTATTGGTTGCAAATGGGTTTATAAGAAATTTTTTAATTCAAATGTGGCCATAGAGAATTTCAAATCCAAATTAGTAGTTAAAGGTTTTAATCATAAAGAAGGCATTGATTATAATGAAACATTTTCACATGTCATAAAGAATAAATACTATTCAAACCACTTTTTCTTTAATATCAAGTCTTCATCAAATGGATGTTAAGAATGCATTCTTAAATGGATGTATTCATGAAGAAATGTACATGGACTAGTCACCTAGTTTTATGGATCAAAACATCCTCATCTTTTGTTGCAAGTCACTTTATGGACTTAAACATGCTTCAAGGGCATGGAATGAAAAATTAGATATGTATTTTCATTAGTATGGGTTCAGAAAATGCAAATCAGACACAAATCTCTATGTTAAGGAAGTCTGGGGACAAATCCTCCGTGTTTTTGTTTATGTAAATGCTTTTCTCATTTATGGTCCAAATATTGAGTTGATCAAAATTTTAAAATCAGATCTTCAAAGAATATTTGATATGACTGATTTAAGTGAGTTGAAATATTTTATTGGTTTGCAAGTTTATAAATTGTATGATGGCTTGTTTCTTTCACAATCAAAATATATATTGGATATTTTAAAAGAAATTAAAATGCTTGATTGCAAACTTGTTTCTACTCCATGTCAACATAGCGTCAAGCTTACTAGTGAATGTCCTTCCAAGAAGGTGGATGTTGCATTCTATAGGAAACTTGCTTGTAGCCTGGTTTATTTAACACACACTAGGCCAAACATTTTCTTTGTAGTCGATCTTATATCCATGTTTATGCAATATCATAGAGAAAACCATTGGTTGGTTATTAAAAGAGCTTTGTGCTATATTCATGGAACAATTCATGATGGCATCTATTATATCTACCAATCCCACATTTCTTTGGTAGGATTCATTATTTCAGATTGGGTCGGTGATGTCAATAATAAGAAATCCACAAGTGGTTGTGTTTTTCATTTTGATCAAGACCTATTAAATGGAGTGGTAAAACAAGCAATCAACATATTTATCCACTTATGAGCATAGTATAGAACAAAAAAAAAAGCAAGAAAAGAGGTAGTGTGGATTTGAAATGTCTCATTTGAGCCTAGTTTTACCCAAGATTCTACAACTACTATATTTTGTGAAATCAAAGTGTGATACAAGTTGTAGAGAATCTAGTTTTCATACTAAAATGAAACATGTTGAGATTTATGTTCATTACATCCAAGATCTTGTCCAGCTCAAGTTGTCAAATTACAATATTGTTGCAGCGATGAATTAATTTATACAAGGCATGCTTGGCATGATGGAGGTAGACATTAAGGGAGGGGGTGCATGCATAATGTCCCACTCTCTTTTTTGTTTACTTAAAGTCTTTTTTGACTAGTGATTCTTAAGGGGGGAATGTTAGGTCAAAATATAAGAATTGACTATTGGAATTTTTTTGGGTGAGAAAAAAGTCTAGAAGCTTATAGACTTTAGACTCCTCTAGAAGATATGAAATTAATTGAGTAAATTAGTAAGCTACAACTATAAATATGTGTTATCCTTGCCTATTGGCATATAGGTTGGAATATCAAGTTCGGGAGTTAGAATTAGATTTAGCGATTATGCCTCTGCATATATTTTGGATTGTATCTGTCTCTTGTTAAATATAATCAATCCTTGTTAATTTTATTTTCCCTCTTTTGTAATTTATCCTTTTTGCAATATTCTTCAATGCTCTGTATCTCTCTTTATGAAATATTTCAAAAGTCATGTAAGATTAAAAGAATCATCAAATGGTCGAACTTCCAAGGAAACCTATTAAATATGAAGGTTACAGAGAAGAAAGTCATTCATTTAATAAAGAAGAGAGCTTGAGAGGAAATACTAAGGTAGTGGCAGAGCATGAGGGGCTAAGAAGAAGAAGTGAGTTTGAAGAAATTTGTCTCTGAGCTATGAGAATATAAAAAAATGTGCCAATGAATAGTGAGAATGTTCCAATGAGTAAGAATGCATCATAATCTAAGGTGAGAGTGCATAGCTCACCATTGTAACCATTTCCTTAGCAAGAACAAAATCCTCATCAAATTTGGTTTTCTTGTTTGGATTTCTAGGGCAAATCTTTCTTGTTTTGGCATGCGAAAGAGTAATTTATTGTGGTTGATTTTGTGTGTATTTTAATTTATCGTGTGTTTTGTATGAGGTGATCCTAAATAAGTTTATGGTATTTCGGTCATTGAGCACAAATACAAAGTAATTCCACTACTCTTTTGCCACCAAAACAATATCATATCACCAATATATTCATTGGATGCTGAAAATTCCCCTTCGACAAATAATTTTTTTATTCCATGGTTTTATTGAGAAATAGAATATCAACCACTTGAGTTGTGATTGTGTATCTCCATTGAAAACAATGGGGAAATTCTCACATGCAATACTACTATTAATTTACTAAGTCGATATGTTAAGGGGAATTCATGTTAGCTTAGAGGAATGGATTCTTCTACCCACTATCTTGGATAAGCACTCATTTGAGTGAAGAAATCGACCCTAGCATTGGGATATAATCAACTGGAAACCAAGAATCATTTGTTGAATAAATTGATTTAAACGGGGGAGAGTTTGATTTTTCCTCTGCACAAAGAAAACAATTCTACCTTTTCATGAGATTGATGTAGCAAATCCTTTGATTAAATCGATTTGGTTGTGATGAATAAGTGGGCGTTAACTCTATGCATTTCTTACCATAATAATGAGTTAAAATCCATATTAACCTCTTGATGAGTGTTTCACAATGTGAATAGATGGAATAGAGTGTTGGGTATGAATAATTTAGTAAATAGAGAGTTGTAGTTCCTTTGATCAATTACCTATGCATTGCCTTTTTTTAACATAGTAGAAATTTCTTTATTATTAGCAATGTGAATGGGTGAAGTGTATATATATTGAACAACATAATTCTAGTTATGAATGGATAGAACATTCATGTCTTGCATGTCATGTGGGCATAGAATTTTACCTTTAGTCGAAAATATGGATCCTGTGCCACAAATATGAAGGAATTGCTTTTTATCTTGTTGATTTCATAACAAAACTCAGCATTGACAATTGATTGTTGATATTGCAGAAAATTACAATTGTATTTCCCCAAAGATCCATGTTGATGAGACAGACAAGCAATAGTCCCATTGTTTATGAATCACTTCTTCCTCTTAACATAACACACTTCTACTCAGCACATGTCTATCCTTTTTATGTATTGGACTTCTGAGGTCAGGTATATATTAATGATTTCCAACCACATTTTTTTTACTTTATCGAAGACCTAATTTTCCAAATAGACTTCCACCACCATTGTAGTCATCTAATGTATCAAGAGGACACATAGATTTGCAACCTAGTTTAGGAGTACAAACCCCTAACACAAGATTCTCAAACTAGAAAATCTCATCCTTAGGTTATTTGATGTGAATATGACTCATTTTTAGTTTGTTAACTTATGCCTCCCACACTTCAACATCATGACATTTTAGACCTCTCTTCCCAAACCTCATCCATTCTTGTTTCCTTGTAGTAGAAGTCTTAGGTGAACATATTTGAGTAAGGATATAGTTACATTTTTTTATGAAGAGACTTATCAAAGCCTCAAGCAATTTGTAGTCAAAACCACTACCCACCCAAGCATCAAATCCTATCCTAACCTTTTCCTTGTCACCAACCCTCCAAGCTAATCAAATCCCAAATTTCTACCATAGCTTTCCATATTATGTATACAATGTTAACGGTCTTGGTGGGACTCTTGACCCATCCTTCTAATAAGTTGTTTTCAATGTGTCTTTGGATAAGGATATTATTATAGAGTCCTCCAATGCCTATAACTCTACAAACACCCCATTCTGCTAATGCCTTCTGAAAGAGGTGGATACTTTTTAAGGCTCATCCTCCTACCTATTTTGGATTAACAATTACTTTCCAAGTTACTAGGTGAATGCTTCTTTCTCCATATTTCCAAACGATAGGAATCTAAATATTATTTTCTTAATGTTATCTAGTATCCCCTTTGAAATATAGGATAAGAAATGTCACTAGACATGTATTATTGATTTAACAAACACTAATCTTCCTCCTCGAAATAACCACCTAATCTACCATAGTTCGGTTCTCTTTTCCACTTTTGAAATTACTCATCTACAATAATTGAAGCCATTGTCATTTGGTTTGATTAAGAACCCTATTTATTCAAATCCTTCATGAATATCAAAGCAAATACATACAAAGAGTTAAAGAAATAGCCTGATATAATTCTCATATACCCCATTAAACCAAATGTTGTATTTTTTAACATTAACGCTCATCCATGTAGCTAAATAATATAGTTATAGCATTAATTTAAACTTATTATCATCTCTCCACACTCCATCACAAAAATGAAACACACTCTAAGAAAAAAGAAAATAAGGCAAGTAAAGTATCTTCTAATATGTATACATTTCAAAGTACCAATAATTTTTGCCTCCTTTATGGATCTACTAATTTATTTAGTTATGCTAAGGAAGCGTGGGAGTGGTAGAGAACACTTATAGGCCTCTATTAGGTCTAAAGAAGGTAGAGGTTGAACAATTAATTAATGTTGAAATGTGACTAAGGTGAGGTAACACATGATCCAATTAACTAAATGAACATCGAACCCAATATGAATTAGCATTACCCTTAAATATAACTAATTCACTATATGTTGAGCCTTTGTAAGGTATAACTTCAACACCATAGCTACAAGTTTCTTAGTTTTGATAGATTATATTACTTGTTGAGCTGCCTTGATTGCATCATGAATTTATCTCCCAAAAAGAAACCCAAATTAGTTAGAGGAGAATGCTTTGACTAGGAAATTTTAAACCCTTAAAACTATGATCTTGTAGATGCAATTGCATAGATAGTTAGGCCCAAAGTTTTCCAAGGATTTAAGTTTGTATTTCTTTGGTAGGATCATAAAGGTAGAATTGAATGTCTCCAGCACCTTGCTTACACTTCTAGATTCATCTACAACCCTTAATCGTTCCACTTCTAGAGCTCATAAAATGCCAAGAAAAAATCGATTGTATAATTATTTAGATTAGGAATTTTATCCTTTTGGAAGCTATGAAAGACTGTTTGTAATTTTTCCTTTGATATTATTTGTAGTAGCTTATCACTATTTTCATCTTCCAAGAAACTAGGAAAGAATAAAATTACATTAAAAACCTATGTTATATTTATGTCTTCCTCCATATGTTGTAAAATCCCTCAACGCCCTCCTTAAAGCATGAAAACGACCTGGTATGGATGATGTATTCCTCTGAGGAGATAAGGCCAGGGAGAGAAGACACAAATAATATGAGAGGCCGGGAGGGTGTCCAAAGTGGCTATGAAGGGAGATGAATGTCTCACAGCTGAAGAAAAGGCCAACAAAGCACATAAATAGGATATGGAGCCATGTGACCTAGTGGTCAACCCATAGGGACCCTGGACACCAACCCCGAGATAAAAAAACCCCAATAAATGGAAGTCAAAAGTGTCGTTAATCCATAGTACCCCTAAAGGATGACCAAAGGGCCCAACCATGACCACTGTTTCTCAATAACAATCCTTCTGGTCGAAAAATTGGCCCTCTCTCCCTGGGGTACACCTGAAGGTGAGTTGAGTACAGGTGCAACATAACACTGGCTCCAACTGTGGGTCGAGTGCTCTTCCCGGGAGTGCTCGAGAATCTGTGAATCTACTAGTACTTGTAGACCTACACACATATCAAATGTACGAGAGGATTAAAATCATCTAAAGGCATACACTTTCGTGCTTCCTTATTCGCAAAATGAGGGAAACAAACTAAGAACAATCAAAAGTAACTAGTCAATGAAAAGACATCAAATGCAATGCACAAAAATATTCCTAATGAAAGTATCACTACCTAAATATGGTAGTCAAAGTAGGCTAGTTGAAATCATACCGCCAATGTAACCACCTGAGTAAGCAATTCATATCTGATATCTTACCTTTGTCTTTTAATTTAATCCATGACAATACCTCATTGATGATATGTTGAGTTTGTACCAAGATCTTTATCTTGGTGAGTGCAGGAAACCAGACCTTCTTAAGAACCTAGAATACTTGAAACCGGTGCCACGAAGAAGCATTTATTTGAAAACCTTCGTTGATCCATGCTTCTAGCAGAATTATGTATGGGACACCTTCATCATACATATCTTCTAAGAAAAAATTCTTCTTGAATCTCACCCATAAATATTGAACTTGGGAGACTATATGTAGAGTCAGATCTCGCAAATCTTCATATGTGAGCCGCAATATGTCTTTGCATTTACTCAAACATTTCTTTGGACATACAAGTATATTGCTTATCTTTTCCATAATCATGTTAGTAACCCCAATAATCCTTGAAATTTTGAAATTGTCAGCTATATAATTCATACATTCATGCTTCAAATGAAAAGATAAATTGATAAGGAGATAGGACCGATTTTATAAGCACGAGTTTCCCAGTGTTGGTAATCCATTGTCCTCCCAAAGCTGCGATCTTTTTCTTAATTTTGCTTATTACTTCTATCCACAACGAATTCTTGTTGGATCCCTAAGTTAAGGGTAGCCCGAGGTATTTGATTTTCCCCCAAGAATCTTTTATGTGACTAGTGGGGGTATTATTGGACTTTTTAATCCAGAGTTTCAAAGCTAGCTTAGTTGCCTTTAATTTATTCTCCCACACGCAGCTAGGAGACTGTGTAACTGATATGGTCTAGGCCGAAAGAACCGCTTCCATGAACCCTTCCTTTTCTATCCAAAGTGGGTTGGAACGAAATGGAATAGGGCCCAAATTTTTTTCCTCTTCCAACTTCAAGAGAATGGGATTATGATACAAAGTCAATTTTTGGAGTATTTTAGAGGATATTAACCTCTTTTCCAGCCAGAAGGAGCTTTGAACTAGGAATCGATCTAGGCGTGCAAAGATGTTGTTCGTAGTCTAATTATTGAATGTGAGACCAGTATGTGACCGTTAGTTTTATGGATTCTGGTAACCCTATTTCCAGGTCTACCTTGACATATATTCTTGCACATGAAACTAACCTTTTCTCTCATCTCGGTCTATGTACTTTCCAAGGGTGTTTCCAATGGATTCTATTGACTTTGAGTTCCAACAATGCAAAGTAAGAGAGGGAGACACACTCACACTCAAACTGTCGACGACAAATCTTGTGTCAGATCAAAATATGGTGTCCATTTATTCAAGTATAGGCCTTGACGACCCATAAAATATGGTTCGTTCCTAAAAATGAGATTTATGTCTTCTATAATATAAAAATTGAATAAAAGAAACCCTTTCTGATAAGATGGCTTCTAATTCCTTCCATGGTTAGTGATCTCCAATTCCTCTGCACCCATGCATCTACGGCTTTGAGGGAGGGCCATAGACCTATGAATTTTCCAATGAGCCCTCTTTCACCTAAGTTCAAATAAGATCGACATGATTCTTCTGCAGGAAGGGCAACAGTAGGAATGTTATCCAACTTTTTTACAAACTTTTGCTGAGATGTTGGGCATTTGCAGCTGGAAATGACCAGCTTCCTGAAGGATGTGATATCTGGGGGAGGAGGAGGAAGAGCCTCGGGGCCCCATCCTAGGGCCATGGCAGTAGTGGAAATCATGTTGAAGGCGAAGGGGATGCACACCAGGGCAGAGGTCGGGCGCACAATAATTCCAAGCCAAAACACCATTGTCAAGAATATTTTCAGTACAATTATTGATAGAGATATTTCTTAAAAGTACTATGTATTACATATTATAACAGGTTTGCTTACTAATGATAAATGTATAGAATTTATAGCATTTTTTTATGAACAATTGAAAGAAAAGTAAACTTTGATCTTGGGATGTAAGAGTTTCCTTGCAACGTCTAAAATAGTTTTTTTAATGAGCAATTGAAAGTTGACTTGAGATGTTTTATGATAAAAAAAAATTTAACAATAGTTTATTATTTCATTTTGGTTAATAAAATTGATATACATTAATATTTTGTCATGTCCTTGTTTTTGGTGACATATGGATCATCCTATTAATCATTCAGTTCGTATGGTTTTAGGAGAAAAGATCATTAAATGCTTGGGATTATATTTTGAAATGAAATAATTAATTAGAAGTAGTAATTATTAATTCCTAATGTTTGAAGATGCACTTTGGATAAATTATTTTTTATGAATACGTATTTTATTTTAATAAAAAAATGGAGACAATGGGCCATGAGGGTGCATTAGGGGATAAGTTTTGACCAAAAGAGAGTTTACAAAAGAAGGAAGAAATGAGAAATCAATTAAAGATGGAAAGCAAAAAAAAGAAGGAAACATGGTAAAGCAGTGAAAGTAGGAATGAAGCAGGAAGACATAAAAGCAGTACAAAGCATGAAAGCAAGATAAAGTAGGATAAAGGTGAAAAAGTAGGATAAATAATAAAGCAGGATAAAACAGGCCTAAAGTAGAAAGGCAGGAATAAAGCATAATAAAGTAGAAAGTGGGCTAAAGCATAATAAGGCATGAAAGCAAAGCAAACAAGAAAGCATGAAAGCAAGAAAACATTATCCATCCATGAGGGCGCACTAGCCTATCTTTCTTTCTCAATAAGTCATCTCCAATCTATAAAATAAGAGGAGAGCACCACTTTACCATCTTTTGACAATTTGAGAATCGAATTGGGAGCATTGTGCTACTCTAGACTTGGGGAGATGTGCCCCTACTTCCATTGTGAGGATGAAGAAATATAGTCAAAATAATTGAGCTGATATGCAGGTTTATTGATATGATCCAGATTTTTTCCAGTTGATTGAAGAAGCCATAGATTCGAATCTCCAATTCTCCAGTGAATAATGTCTCCAATTTCAGTATATTGATGTATTTGTGTTAAAGATGGTTTCCTAAGCTATATATCAGATACATTTCGATTTCCTATGGTATTTTATTATGTAATGAATCTCTTCTAAATTTTTAATGGCACTTCAAATTGTTTTATTAGGAGTTCACGTGATGTGATTCGACCTTGTCTAGATTTACTTGCAATTTTGACTAGTTTTACTATTTCAAGCATAGATCAGCCTCACTGTTAGGAATTTACTTCATTTCTATTCTTATAGGATCTTGACACATTGATATAAGGATTTAAATCTTAAAATCAAGAATTCGTGGCCATATCCTGCTATTTGAAAGCCCACAAATTGATTCATATGAGTTATTCGCAAAACTAGTTTGACTAGTACGAACCCCAGAGCCTCCCAATTCTGCTACATACATACACAAGCCTCTTAATACTTATTAATAACATCTTATCAGAGTTTTGAAAGTCTCCTTAAGTCCAATCATTTCACCACTAGCCGTAGGAGATTGAGCGGTGAAGGTTTTAGTTTGCATATGTTGGGACCCCCACGAGCCTAGAAGTAGAATTTAGCCTCGCTGATGCTCAAAACCTCAATGGACCCAAAAAATTGTGAATAGGAACCTAAGCATTCATGATCCTCTCCCCACCTTATTGATCCTCTTGAATTCCCCTTTGATTACTTAATCAGCTAGAAAATTTTCTTGTGCAAAGGAGTTAATGATCAATATGACCTGATTGGATAATTACAAGTGGTATCAGAGCACTTTCCTCTACTCCCATGGAAAGTGAGCCTTCAATTGAAGAAATGTTGCAGTTCACAACTTCAAGTTTGCGGTCATGAAGCCAGTCCCAGTTAGTGAAGAAGACTTTTAATAGTATGAAGAAGAAATCATCTACATAGATGGAGGACTACCACGAGATGAGGATGGTTACTTTTGGAACCAAGCATATAGTGAATATAGAGGGGCCAAACCATCAATGTTTGATATTATTGGTGGAAAAGTGTTCTTTGGAGGAAAGCCACTAAACATTGATCCTTATGAGTACCACCGAAGACACCAAGCATTTAGAAAGAAATTTATGTGAATGCTTGTATTTTCAAGAGTTATGTGAAATGGAGATTAGTATCATATTCATAAAAAGGGATCCTTTTCGCAACTCGCATCAGAGAATAATTGAACATATTGTCAACAATGTGTCCAAAGAAGTGGAGCAAAAGTTTCAAAATGAAGTATCACCATCAAAGTGTTCTACATCAAATCTTTGTGAAGAAAGTGATTTAGATAAGGGTGAATCCACAATTGAAGATCCACCTTTGGAGGAACATGAAAATGGTAGAAATCATCTTGTTTGTGGAAACCATGAAGAAAAATAAGCAAAGATAAATGAAGGGGAGTGAAATTCATTGCAAGATGTTGGCAGTAAATGAGAAGAGTGTGTAATAGAATATATAGACATTCTAGACATGGATAGTAGAGCATATATTGATGGATGTTATGATGAGATACCTACTGATGGGTATCATGGTGAGGTGCCTAAGGGTTGATGTACCTACTAATGGGTACCAAGATAACATGGATACTTCTACAAATGGATGTTGATCTCTCTATGTTGGTGAAATAGAGATTCATAGTGAGGATATTGTTGCAAGTGCACATTCCTTTAAGCATAGAGATATTGCAGCTGAAGGAAAATAACTAGGATCAACTTACACTTCTGCTCTTGAGATTCATGAGGTTGATCCTGCAGATGATGAGGAGGAGGTTCACTCTCATGAGCCTTCATACCTAGTAGGGCCGTTGCAGTTGGGTGAAAATAAGATCAAGAAAGCCTTACTCATTTTCCATGACACTCATTCTTTACTATCATATCTACATTGGAGAGTTGCTTCAATGGAATATTCATCTTTCCTTGAAGCCATGGAGAAGATGCAGAGAGAACTGTTTGCAATCCAAGGTAATTTTTCATACGTTCTTTTAGATAGATATTACTTTTATTAGCTTGCTCATATGTTGCATAGAGAATCCTTGAAGGATGAGGAGGAGAATTGAAAGCTCAATGATAAGTTTATGGCCACCCAAGATTCTTTGAGAAGCACTCAAATTTCCCTCTTGGAGTCTAAGATGGAAATAGAGAAACTTCACCAAGAGTTGCAGAGATCACTTATTCCCTCCTACATTCCAGTCATCAATTCTCCTTTGGTTGATGACATTCATATTTCTATGGAGGAACCTCATGAGATGGTGTTTCATGAGGTGCATGATGAAATGCATGTGTTTGAGGAGTTTTGGGATACATATGATGAGTCCTAAGAACATGTCACTTGCCAGAGAAAAACTGATCTCTCTCATGGAGTGGGTCCTTTCTCCATTAAAGAGTCAGAAGAGCTCCTTAGTGTCGGACCATCCCTTGATGGAGTTGATGCATCCACATCTTTGGTGGATGATAGTTGCAAAGGATTAAATCACAGTTATTCATCCCATAGTCCTATTTCAGCCACATCAATTGGGAATGAATATTGGGTGAATGGATTCTTTCTCTTGGCATCACATGAGGAACAGGAGGATCCCACAATCTTTGTTGATGATTGTGCGATCATACCAAGTGATGTGACAAGTGCACTTGTCTTGCCTCAGAGGGACATTGAAGTGTCCTTAGCTATGGGAGATATAGATGAGAACGTACAATTTGAATCAGCAAGCAAAGGTGATTATCTATTCAAGGAATTGGTAGATAAATATATCGTTGAAATGGATGATCAAGGATGCACTAAACTTGATTACATCGGTAGAGAATTGTTTGACATGCATGCCTTGAAAGGAAGAACTCATGAGCTATTTTTGTGGGAAAAAAATTGCTTTAAAGAAGGTGGTTGATCACATTCCATATGGATCAAGAAACAAATATGTTCATTCACTCATTAATTGGGTGTATCGAGGCAACATTGATTTGGATGCTTTGGAAGGTAAATGTTCCTTTTGTTTCTGCAATTAAAATTTCGTTATAACTTACATTTCCCTGTCATGTGAGCAACACCAAAGATATATTTTATATCCATTAGATACCTCCAGTACACATGCACATGGGTATTGAATTTGCAATTGCATTGCAAGATTTTTCAGAAATATGGGAAGTGATGGCCATCCAACATGGCTATGCGATCCTGACATCCTTTGAAATACCAACTTGTTCCATATGATCAAGATGTCAAGTTGAATGTTGCATAAACCATGGGATCCCGACATTCCATGGAGTGATAGAGTGCTCTCGATGATATGCGAGTTTCAGAGAATGAAACATACTCAGTCAGATCCAGGAGGTCAAGCTAGACTTCATAATTAGAAATTCATCCATGAGAAGAAATGGTTTAATTTCCTACATGGAAAATCATATGGTGGATGGACTCAATACTCTCCTACTTATTGGGTTGGGAGCTTTCATGAGTATTTTGGTGGAGACACTAAGCAATGTAGAGGAGGGAGTAGGAGACCCGACCTCAATACAGGATTTATTTGGGACCCTGGGATCATCTTTGGTCTCAACTATTTTAGCTGGAAGATTCATGTAGCAGTATGTGGGACATAAACACCTCTCAAGAGGAATAATATGCATAAGGTTAAGTCCTCTCCCAAAATTGATCTCTACTTTGGCCATTATCATCATATTCTCTTGAAAGAAAAGTTTTTCAAAAATCATCTCCTTGGCTCCATGATGACCATTTTGTATTTTCATACATGATAACTGGCTTGGCTAGCGCACTTATGACTTTACCATCTTACATGAGCAAAGCGAATATCAAGAAATTGGGTAAGATTGTGTTGATTCTTTTTTAGTACATTTTGGTTTATAGCAGGGTGTTGGAGAAGCACTTTATTACTTTGGAGGTTGTATCATATGCTTGGGTAGAGAATTCATTGCATAACAAATTGTTTGAGCATGGATTTGGAAGAATTGAGATAACATTTCTTGATTCTATGATGGAGTATGGTAAATAGGTTTCCCAAGGAAGGAAAGAAGTTTCCTATGGGGATGAGGAATTTAAGATAATTTTCAAAAAGAGTAAAGGAAGTGATTGGGAACTTGTTCAATGTTTGCCACACCTAGGTTCGCTTTATCATTTGTGTTTAGAGAGAAAGCTTCCAAAGAAGGCATGGAAGAGGTTGTTGCAAAATGTTCACCTTGGTTGTTTGAAGATTCATAGATGGGTGAGGGAGATGTTTCTATGGATATGCCTCAATGATGAAGGATTGAATTATGAAAATAATTACATCCCATGAAAACAATATGGACTGGATCATAGTTATCTTCTACACTCTACTACTTCGGGAGTTGGTAAAGCACAATTGTCCAAGTCTTACTTTGATGATTTTCACTAATATTTTGACACATGAATTGATGGTGAGGGATGACAAATGCAAGATTTCCAAAGGAGTCATCTATGAAGGAGATGAAGTTCAAATGGTGTATGCAGTAGCTTGTAAAATTTGTGGAAAAGTGTCCCAATGTTTCATCGTTCATATTTTCCCTTGCTTGAGGACAAGTAAGTTTTGGGAGGGGAGGACTGTCATGTCCCCATTTTTGGTGACATGTGGATCATCCTATTAAATATTAAGCCCCTATGGTTTTAGGACAAAATTTCATTAAATGCTTGGGATTAGATTTTGAAACGAGGCAATTAATTGGAAGTAGTAATTATGAATTCCTAATGTTTGAAGATGCACTTTGGATAAATGATTTTTCATAAATAAGTTTTTATTTTAATAAAATCATGGAGACAATGGGCCATGAGGGCACCTTAGGGGATACAGTTTGACCAAAATAAGGAAGAAAGGAGAAAGCACCTAAAGCTGGAAAGCAGAAAAAAGAAGGAAACATGATAAAGCAGTCAAAGTTGGCATAAAGAAGGAAGGTAGAAAAGTGGTACAAAGCAAGAAAGTAGGATAAAGCAAGATAAAGGAAAAAAGAAGGATAAAGCAGGCCAAAATCAGAAAAGCAGAATAAAGCAAGAATAAAGCAGAAAACAAAATAAAACATAAAGCATAATAAAGTAGAAAACATGTTAAAGCAGAATAAAGCATGAAAACAAAGCAAAAAGGAAAGCATGAAAGCAAGGAAACCATATCCATCCATGAGGGTGCACTAGCATATTTTGCTTGCTCAAAAATTCATCTCCAATCTATAAAAGAAGAGGAGTGCACCACTTTACCATCTTTTGATAGTTTGGTAATCAAATTGAGAGCATTGTGCTACTCTAGACTTCAGAGATGTGCCCCTGCTTCCATTGTGAGTATGAATACATCCAATATTCATCATCGAGCTGATTTGTAGGTTTATGGATCCAATTTATAGTTGCTCCAATTTATTGAAGAATCTAGACATTCAAATCTTCCAATTCTCCGGTGAATAGTGTCTCCAATTTCAGTATATTGATGTATTTATGTTAAAAATTGTTTCTTAAGCTATCTATGAGATCCATTTCGGTTTCCTGCAATATTCTATGATATAATGCAAATCTTATGAAGTTTTAATGGTAATTCAAATTGTTTTATCAAGAGTTCATGTGATGTAATTTGACCTTGTCTAGATTTACATGCAATTTTGACTAATTTTATTATTTCAATCATAGATCAGCCTCACCATCACAAATTTACTTCATTTCTAGTGTGATAGGCTCTTGACACATTGATATAAGGGTTCAATGCTTAAAACCAAGAATTCATGACCATCTCCTATTGTTTGGAGAGACCAGAAATCGATTCACATGAGCTGTGTGTTATCCACTAAGTTGCACTTAGGGGATTTTTCAAGTGATCCACCAAGGATCAAAACGAATCATTGTTCTTACTCAGTTCTCAAGAAGTTCCATTGTTTCATCAGGGCCAGTTGTGGTCCCTTGTTTCACATGTTCACACCCCCTCGGGGGAATTGTAATAAATGACATAGCATGATGGTTTCTTTTTTTTTAAATGCTTGGACTCCTTAGGACTTGGTCATCATCCTCGAGTGTTTTTTCCCCCATCGATTATGTGATACCTTTCTAAGTGACATATAATTTTCAAGTTTTTCTCTCAAAATCCTCCAAAGTCGGGAGGGTGAAATTGGTGATTTTGTCTTAAAAGGCTATTAAAGTCTAGGGTATTTGTATTATACCATGCTAGTCATAGTCCTAAAGTTTTGTGGACATGCGCTAAGTCTTTCGTAGGATTTTTAATTTTTAGATTTTTAATAAAATCATCAATATTGTGTATTTTAATTGTAAAAGTTGAAAAGGTCATACAATTGGGGCTATGGGCCAATTTGGTCATGGGGAATCTCGTTTTTTGACCCATATCCCCCACTTAACCCCTAAACCCACTTTTGAGAGTCAAATTAGTAATTTTCAATAATTAATTCCGATTTTCTCTCCAAAATGACTCAGAGGGTCAAATAATTGGGGAAATTGGAGAAAATCCAATTCCTAAATCAAAGGAAGCTTGTCTGGGACTTGTCTCTAAGGTGTCAAAGTTGTTGAAGATATTGTATCTGTTGGATAATAACTCCTGATTCATATCTATTCCATTGCTAATGCATACATTTATACATTTAATGTGGTGGTTGAGAACCAGCCTTTTCACCTTCCTATGCAACTATTCATATTCCTATTATGTACACTAACGTATAATCCCGACGGATTATATTCCAACAATCCCCCCCTTAATCTGAAGGGGTGTTAGTAAGTCTGAGCATGTTTCTGAATCTTTCAAACTTTTCTCGTCCAAGTGCTTTGGTGAAGATGTCTGCAACTTGATCATTTGTGGAACAATGTCGAAGATGGACTGTCTTGGCCTCTACATGATGTTGAATCAAATGATACTTTGTGTTGATGTGTTTGGTTCGATCATGGAATCTGGGATTCTTAGCCAGCTTGATTGCAGAAGTATTGTCGATCAATAATGGAGTGGAGTTCTCTTGTTTTTCTTGCAAATCTTCAAGTATCTTCCTGAGCCATATTATTTCTTTCGTTGCTTCAGCTGCAGCCACATATTCTGCTTCTGTTGTTGGATCTGTTGGAACTGATTGTTTGCGTGATCTCCATGAGACAGCTGCTGATCCAAGACTCATAGTGTATCCAGAAGTTGATACTCATGTCTCCTTATCGCCATCAAAATATGAGTCTGAGTACCCAATAAGTTTGAAGTCATCCACTTTAGAGTACTTGAGTCCAACGTCTTGAGTCCCCTTCAAGTATCTTAGAACTCTTTTTGCAGCTGACCAGTGTCCTTCACAAGGTTTATGCATGAACCTTGAAAGTATGCCAACAACATAAGAAATATCTGGTCTAGTTGTTGTAAGGTAGATAAGACTTCCTACAAGTTGTCGATAAAAGGTCGCATCCTCAAATTCTTTTCCTTCGCTTGATGTGAGCTTCATTTTCTGTTCCATTGGAGTAGAGATAGGGTTGCATTCTGTCATGCAAAATTTGTTTAGTAGTTCTCCAACATATTTTTTCTGAGATAGGAATATGTACTTAGGATGTTGAGTGACTTCAATTCCTAAGTAATAGTGGAGATGTCCCATATCTGTCATTTCAAAGATCTTTTTCAAATCTTTCTTTATGGATGCTATATAGCTCTCATTGTTCCCTGTCATCAAAAGGTCATCTACGTACACCACAAGATACACAACAGATCTTCCAACTTTCTTTATAAACAGTGTTGCAACATCAAGATCAAAATGTTCAAAATTTAACTTCAAAAGATGCTCAGTTAATTTTTCATACCATGCGTGAGGCACTTGTTTTAGGCCATACAAGGATTTGACAAGCTTGCATACCTTTTGTTCTTTTCCTTTCACAACAAAGCCTTCTGGCTGAGACATGAAGACATTCTCTTTCAAGTCTCCATTCAAGAAAGTAGTTTTCACATCCATCTGATGAACTTTCCACCCTTTCTGAGCAGCTAAAGAGAGTAAGGTACGGATGGTAGCCCATTTTGTTGTAGGAGAAAACGTTTCTTCATAGTCAATTCCTTCTTTCTGTGCATAGCCTTTTGCTACAAGCCTCGCTTTTTGCTTGCCAAGTGAGCCATCTGATTTGTATTTGTTCTTGTACACCCACTTGCAGCCAATTGGTTTGGTTCCAACTGGAGGGTCAACTAGCTTCCAAGTTCCATTCTTCATGAGTGCATCATACTCATTCTGCATAGCTTCTTTCCACTCAACTTGAGTAGAAGCTTCTTCAAAGGAAGTTGGTTCAAAGTTAGCAGATAAATTAAATTCACAATCAAATGATACATCCATGTCATCACCTGAATTATCTGCTTCTCCTCCATCTTCATGTCTTTTTGAACTTCTCATTCCCGTCTTTCCAACTTCATCCGTATGGACACTTTCAAGTGTCTTTGTGGCCCATTTAGGAATCTTCCGTGATGGTCATGGTTGATCAGCTGATGGTGCTTCATCATTGATTGAGAGTCTTCCAATTCTCTCAATCACATCATCCAGTTGAATCTCTTGTTTAGGTGAAGTAGCAGGAACTTCTTCATGCGGGGGAGTTGGTGCGTCATATGGAAATTCCAAAGGTTGATCCAGAATAGGAATCCCCCCTTCAAGGTTTGGAATTTCATATTCATTTTCAGAATATTTCTTTGGATGAGGATATATTTCCAAATGATCAAGTTGTCTCTCAATGGAATGGTCATTTTTATTAGTCTCAAGAAAAATGACATCTCTGGAAATAACAAACTTCTTGTTTACCTCATCATACAGACGGTATGCCTTGGAGTTTTCTTCATACCCCAGGAAAATGCATTTTCTGCTTCGAGCATCAAGCTTGTTTCTTTGCTCCTTTGGAATCAAGGCATAACAGGTGGAACCAAAAACTCTAAGATGCCTGACTAAAGGGAGATGGCCAAACCACATTTCATGTGGAGTCTTGTTATCAAGAGCATTTGAGGGACTTATGTTTCTCATATAGGCTGCACATTTCACTGCATCACCCCAAAACATTAGTTTTACCTTCTCAAAAAACATCATTGAGCGAACCATATTCATTATGGTTCTGTTCATTCTTTCTGCTACACCGTTTTGTTGAGGATTGTAGGGAACTGTAGTCTGATGTGCAATTCCATGTTGGCGAAGATAATATTCAAAAGCATTTGAAGTGTATTCTTTCCCATTGTCAGTACGAAGTGTACCAATTTTAGATTGTGCTTGTTTTTCTATCAATGCATGAAAGTCTTTGAATGTTTGAAATGCTTCTGATTTTGTCTTTAAATAGTAAATCCAACACATTCTTGAGTAGTCATCAACAAAGGTCATAAAATACTTATTCCCATTAGCGGAAGGAGTTGGCATTGGGCCACATAAATCAAAATGCACTAATTCTAATTTCCTACTTGCTCTGAAATTAGATTCATGGAATGGCAGCTTACTGTGTTTCCCTAATATACATGCATCACATTTGTTCTTCTCTTTGGGAATGGTGGGCAAACCAAATACACCATTCTTTCTCAGCAAACGAAGACTGTTATAATTCAAATGACCAAATCTTGCATGCCACAATAAACTTGATGAAAAATTACCTTCTCCATGCTGACAGAGGTAGGCATAGTTTCGAACTCTTGCAGATGAACCTTTTAGCTTCAGCAGCTTCCCATCTTCGTATCCAGTCATGATGACTTGGTTGTCAGAGGACTTTCTTATTTCTACGATTCCATCAAACATGTGGATGGAATGGCCTCGCTGTCGAATCTCCACCAAGGACAGCAGGCTTCTCTGCAACTCTGGAAGATAAAGAACATTCTTCAACAAGAAATCAGGGAATCCAGGCATCTTCAGCCGAATGGTGCCCATTCCCTTTGGTTTAAGACTTGACTTATATGCAAAGTACACTATGCCATTTATTGTTTCATTAAGTTCTTCAAAATAGTCTTTTATAAAAGTCATGTGTGATGTTGCACCAGTATCAAGCAGCCAACAATATTTGTAAGATGAAAGTGAAGTCATTTCATTAATTCCAAGATTACAATGTGCAACAATACAATGAGCAGAATCAGAAGATTTACTAGCATCTTGGTTTTTATTGTCATCTTTCTTTTGGTTATGTCTATCTTTGATGGAGACCCACAAAGCCCAACACTGATATGATGTGTGTCCAGTCTTTCCACAACGCTTACACTGTAAATATGATCTTTTGCTGGAGTTGTTTCTGCCTCCTCTACCTCTGAAGTTTCTTCTTCTTCTGCCTCTCTCTTTGCCCGAGAGAGTGGCACCAACTACAGATGCTATAGATTGCATCTTATGTGATGAATCTGCAACTAAAATGAAAAGAAGAAAGAGTAAAGGTGCAGGTCTAAGTCTCTGCCACCTTCCTCAAGCTTTACAACAATGCCAATGATAATCAGTCTTCAAAGTGATCACAACAAACAGCAACAATCTTCTCCTATACTGGTCACAGTTTCGAGCCTATGAGTGGACTCAAAATACAGCTACTTTACAATCAAATTATGTAGTTGATTATTGTTTATTCTAGAGTGATATTACATATGAACTACATCTTAAATACATCAATAACTTGCAGCATAAGTTGCAGCACTCTACAGAGAAGAAATAACTGATGGAACAAAAGTTTACAGCAATTCTTCAGTCTCCAATACTTCAGTCGCAGCAATGGTCTTCAAACAGTCTTCAGTTTGGTCTTCAGTCGTAGCAATGGTCTCCACACAGCTGAATGAGGGCGTGAATCTTCACCTCATTCTCTTATTCTTCACAAAAGGCTCTCATTCAGATTTATATGGAACACACGATATATAACAGTTAATCATCGCCTAACAGATCAAAGGAGAGAGTGTTTATCCCTAGCCAATAGCAGCAAAAATAGAACGTCTACCGCCAAATTATGGCCCGTCTCCACTTCTAAAGAGTCCAAAATCGGAGCAGGCTCACAACAACAAAAGCCACAAACCACGAAATCTCAGTGAATATGTGAGAAGCAGTAGCGGGAACAACATTCAAAACGCTGGGATTGAACAGAGAAACAGAGGGGAAGCTTCCAAAATGCCTAACTCTCGTGGTTAGGGCAATCTAGGGCGAAGTGACCAAAGTCGCCACACTGATAGCAACCTCCACGTTACATCAGTCTTCAATGCAGCTCTATCGTAATCTTCACACAACATTCAACGTATCTGAGTTTATGCACCGGCAACAATAGTGAATGGTCTCACACACTCAACGTAACTTGTTCATTCTTTTTGCAGGTCATAGGCATGATACTCCACTAGCTTACACGATCTTCACAGAATGGTCACAGTCTTCAAAAGAGTGCCTTCACGTGACTGAGCAATGGTGTGAGTCTTCACGCAGAGGGCGTTCACCAGGTGGAATAACTCCCATAGCAAGTAAAACAGTGAGTAGTGTACGCATAGGTCACAAGAGAAAACACCATCCATGATGTAGCCTTTACCAACATAAGCTACATAAAATTAGGGTTTCCACGAGTTCGCAACTCCTGAAACAATGTTGTTGCAGCATAAATATGGTGGAGGGCAAGTCTCTCTCACACCTCTACACCAAATCTCAGCACCCAAACGTAGCTATTTACAGAGATAGAGCAGTATTCACAAGTTTGGGCACACTATATTGAAATGGGATGGCGATACACAGAAAATGCTTCAAATAACAAATTAGGGTTAGGAATAGTTCAATCGTTCTAGCAGAGAATAAACGCACGCAGAAGGAGGAGTAACGCCAACAGCAGAACATTCAACTCCAAGCAAAGCAGACTGAGGAACGGGCAGATGAATGAGCAGACTGGCAGGAGAAACGAATTGACAAAGGGCAGAATGGAGGTCTGGCAGCCAGACTGCCAGGACTGACAAGCATACAAGCAGGAGTTATGGCAGGAACCTGCTCTGATACCACTATTGGATAATAACTCCAAATTCATATCTATTCCATTGCTAATGCATACATTTATACATTTAATGTGGTGGTTGAGAACCAGCCTTTTCACCTTCCTATGCAACTATTCATATTCCTATTATGTACACTAACGTATAATCCTGACGGATTATATTCCAACAGTATCAAACATTTATGAGCATATAGGAGCATCTTCGAACGTCAAAGGAGGGGCTCCAACTCACTTCCACAAAAGGGGGGCGAATTCTCTCATGGAGGGTGCTTTTGCCACTTGGATGAAGTGGTTAGAGGAGGTAGAGGCTTCCTAAACCAAGTGGGATACCTCAATATAGGTGTAATACTTCCCTCCTACGAATTCAAACCTCCTCCCACCTTTATCTCAACCCCCAAAACCACCTCACACTTGGAAAATTCGCCCGCTTGGGGTTTGAGCTTCTTTTTCCTATAAAAGCAGGGTTTTTCACCTCAATTAGGAGAATGCATTGAACCTATGCCCTTTGTACTTATGTTTCTAATATTTTTTCAATAAATATTGAAGGGTTTGGAGGTTATTTTATGATTGCATTGTGAGCTTGTGACTTGGTCAAAATCTGAGGTGAACTCTGTGGAATTTCATGCTTTATTTCTTTCAAATGATGTGTTTAGATCTGGTTAAATTTTAATAAGTATTTTCTGCTGTCAAGTTACTTATGTTCATTTTATTATCATAATTTTGTATTATTAGAAAACTGTAGTTGGTTATACTTATTCTCTCCTTTTTATTAATGAAATGACTGGATGAACCTTGTTCTTTTAAATTGCCTAGTTTTTTGGAGATTTGTATTAGAGTGAAGGGGCTTGGAACTCGGTTGCATCCACTTCTCTTTTCAACATCCATTTTTCTGTTTATAATACAATTGTTTTGCATATCCCTCTCTCCTTCGTTTCTTTCAAGCACAGGCTTGGGAATTCCAGTCTTCTTCCCTCTAAAATTCAAGCTTTCTTCTTGGTTTCGGTTACTTGATGCTTAGTAAAATTGGATAAATATTTCTATATCTGAAATCTGATTTTATTCAAGCATATATATCAGATCTAGATTCACTTTTAAATATTTATATTAAACTAGATCCATTCCAATACTTCAAAGTGCCATTTTTACTAAAAAATCTATAATTTTATGAGCATTTTGAGTAGTATAGATTGTATTTTTGTTTTGATTAATTTACAATATTCTAATAAATTTAACTCTCTATTTTTTAGAAGGTTTTGAGAAAGGGAGGAGGACATACTACTCAAATTTTAAATCTTGGGTCATCTGGGACATCAAAAACTCCATCCTCCATCCCTTTTCTTCTTTCCTTTTCTCTCCCAGCGACATTGTAAGCCTTTCGATCCCTTTCAAGGATCAAAGTGAAAATTATAACTCATTTTTTTATAATATTGTAAACTCATTGATAAATAAATCAAGTGGGCTACAGAGCACCCACACTCCATCCCCTCTGGAGGGATTCACAACCTTTTTCATGGTTTGCATTTTACTAATCAACACTTGCACACAATCCTCCTTCTTGAAAGGTTGTATAGATTAGTTGTTTTTACTTAATTTCATCTCATAATAAGTTTTACTTTCTTACCCAACTCATTGCCACGAAGTATGCTCTCACCACCAACTAAAGGCTTTGTCGATATTTGGTGGATTATCAGAAAGTGACAAATAGTTGCGGTTCTAATTTGTCGTTAATCCTTGATTTTACAAACTTATTTGTTGTATCAAATTGGAATAATATTTTTTTCGTCAACTTGTGTATGTTCTTTCCCTCTGTGGGATTTTCCCGGTCATTGGGAAATCAAAAGTGGTTTTCAACACTTTCTAATTTCTTCATATTAATTTAATAATTCATTAATAAAATCTACTTCCCTTGGAAACATTACGAAATCCGGCATATGATAGTTGGAAATTGTGGGAAAATTCTTCAAAGGAAGTAGGAACAACTAAGTAGTGACCTCAAGATACAGTCAGGCTACACCCTTGTTGATGTAGTGTTGGACACCTTCTCAGAGACTCCGATTCAACCCACATTTCTGAGTGAGGAACCACTTTAGTTTTCCTCTGGACATATTCTTAGTACTTTTAGTATATCAGGAATCCCCTTCTCATATCTCTACTCATATTCTAATAATTAAAAATGACCAAGACACATTGCAAAACATTTCATTTCAACAACATTTTTTCACTTGGACTCCATTTGGCACTGATCTGATCTGCATTTATTTTATTCTCGCTTTATGTGTTGATGTTATGCTATTGAATGTTTACTTAAATTTGCAAACAATCTTGTATCATAATTTACTTCAAAAAGCTCCTAAACAACTTACTTCCATCAATAACGATTAAAACTAAAAGAGCCTTAGACAACTCTTTCTTAGGGACCACCCCCGTTGGCTTCGTTAGTAGTTTTTCCTAAATGGAGGAGTCAAGATCAAGTGACAGTACTTGACTTGAGACTTTCCCCCAAGGACACACCTAGCATATTAAATATTTCTGTTGCGCTTAACCTCCAAGTGTGTCAAAGGCAACAACACTGTCCACAAAACTAGTTATGAAGTACAAACATTCTATTCAATGTTAACATATCGTCCCAATGGGGGGGGGGAATGGTATTGGATAATCCAAATCAAACTCACGTATGCAACAAGGGATTTGGTTCGTGGTTAGGGACTTTTCATTATTCATATTTTTGGTGGGCTAGTATTCCAGTTGGGCCATTGGAGTTGTTGTATGGATTTCAACCACTAGGCTACCATTGGTGAAGAAGGAGGCCCGACCTCCCTTTCGTCAAAGTTCATAATGTTCCAACAATTTGTAGCAGCATAAGGAAAGAATTTGATTCGATCGGTTCCCTCTCATGTCATAAAGATATTGGAATCAATCCCAAACATTTGATAAGCCCTGTGGGATTACTCTTTCTTTCGCAGATAAGAGTATAGTGGGTCAATTCACATGGTTATGAACCTCCCCCAAATCAATGGAAGCATGTGTTAAGAAAAATTGGATGCCTTTGATCTCTCAAGGGGTCACTTCCTATTTTGTCGGAAAAGCGTTTGTTTTTTTTTAATTTATTTCTAAGGAAGACAAATATATGATTTCCAGAAGCGCTCCCTAATTTATGGGACCTTGTGGGATATATCTAAATAAATGGAGTCATAAATTTCACCCACATCAGGACATCTCCAAATTGGTCCTTGTATGTGTCAAACTCGTACATCTTCCCATCCATTGTTGAAATCAAGGCTCACTAAAGGTGATTGGAAATTCCCTTGGTAAGTACATTGACAAAGAAAATACGAAGGATCCATACTCTTGTGCTTGAATTTGTGTGGAGGTGGATATCAAGGAAGGCCTTCCAAAGGTTGTTTCCCTATCTATATATGGTTGGACTCATATACAATTTCCTGACTATGACCAAGTCCCATTTAAGTGTCATATATGCCACAAATATAGGCTCTTTGTGAAGGATTGCAAGCAAAATTAGTAGCCTCTTGAAGAAACAACTGCTAAAGAAAAATGGTAAGTGGTCAAAAAATTGAATGGCAACAAGAAATCCAGGCAAGGATAGTTGGGTTCAGAAAAAGGGAAAGTGGGGGATTCTTTGTCTTAGATTCTAGACCCACATAATGGAAATCAATTCCACATTATAATTTGGAATTTAGAAGAATAACTATTCGAGGAGGTGATTGAGGATCTTGCCCCTCCTTCCTAAAAATGGACCAATATTGACCCTCTATCAGTAGAGAACATTCATATTATCAAGGAGGCTCAAAATATCTCAAACAATCAAGAACCCCCAAAATATCACCTCTAAGAAAAGGAGCACTCGTAGGATAACCCGGAGGAATCCTTCAAAGAATATGGAGAGGTATCAGAGGAAAAACCTAAAAGGAAAGTCAAGAAGGCATAAAAATAAAAGAGGGGGGAAGAAGCATGAAGAAAAAGTATTTAGGATCAAAACCCACGATTGAAAAAGAAATGGTCAAAAGCAATAGGAATGTCGAGAAAATAAATCTCTAGGATCATGTATCAAAAGGGACCCATCTCTTCTCCACGTCAAAATAATTAATATGGTCTCATGGAATGGGCAATAGGACAAAATAAGACACTATAAGAGACCTAATTAGGTTTTCCAATCCTGACATCCATGTGCTCTATTGCCGCCTTTCAAACACCTAGCAGTCAAGTGCAACAGAAATCTTCAAGTTGTTAGTTGTGTCCTTGGGGGAAAGTATCAAGTCAAGTACTATCACTTGAACTTAACTCCTTTGTTTAGGAAAGAATCCTAACAAAGCCAAGGGGGTTGGTCCCTAAGAAATAATGTAACTACGGATCTTGTGTTTTGGTCGTTAATGATGGAACTAAGTTTTTTAGGAGTTTTTGAAGTAAAATACTGAGACAAGATTGTTGCAAATATAAATGAATAATTCACCAGCATATAACACCAACACATAAATATTAGCAACAATAAAAAAAAACCGATGATAAACGACAATAAAATGTTGTAAAATTAAATCAGTGCCAATGGAGTCAAAATAAAGAAATAATGCTGCTGAAAAATATAATGTTTTGCAATGTGTCTTAGTAAGTTTTGATTATTTGAATATGAGTTGAGTTACGGGAAGGGAATTCTTGATATATGATAAAGTACTGAGAATATGTCTGGAATATGATGAAGATGGTTCCTCGCTCATAAATGTGGGTTGAATCGGAGTCTCTGAGAGGTTTCCAACACGACACCAACAAGGATGGGGCTCTTGTTTATTTCTGAAAGAAATTATTTAATAAAGTTTGTTAGATTTTGTTAGGTAAGGAGATGTCGTTTTGTTGACACAAAACTAGTTGACAGGGTTTCTCTCTCTGTCGAAACCCAAACCACCGCAATCTCTTTGAGCACAGGCCCAGACAGGTTTTTCCCTGTCCAACACCTGCAGAGTAGATGAAGTCTCACGCGAGATGTTCGAGGATGAGTTGACATAACCAAGTTTCCTTAGTATGAATGAGGACCATGTGTCTGCTTATCAACTTATCTCAACATTATCCAACAGATCTAATCATTCTGATTATGCATTAACAAAATCATGTCATCATTCAATAGATCACATTAACATAACTGAATCGCAACAAAACATTGGTGCACGCCCAGATCTAGCAATATATCATCATTCAAAGCAGAGAAACAACACATCATTCACAGATACACATTGCATTCACATTTGGATCACAGAAAACAAGAAAATGAGAAAATAGTAAAAGACACAATGATTTTACACAATCTTTGTCATGTCATATTAACCTTCGCAACAAAACACATATTCTCCAAAAGAGTTCTTCAACTCACATACACATATCCAAAAGGTTCCCAACATAGAAGACTAAGAAAAATGTGCAAGAAGCCATCCAAAGAAGAAGAAGACTTAACACTTGCAATTCTACATCTATTTATAGGCTTGCGCCTTTACATTAGTGGTCCACTTAACCAACTTCCTAACTACTTCTTAACAGAATCTACAAAATAATGATCACAATCCACATAATGTTGTCCACATCTACAAAATATGACCAAAATACATAAAATATTGTAAATCCGACTTGCGCATCGCTTTTCACCTTGCGTGGCATTTTTGACCTTGCCCAGCTAACTTACCCAAAAACTGCCTACCAACAAGCCCCCAACATAATGTTGTGGCTTTCCCTCAAACCACGTTAGCTGGAAATGGTGTCTCCGTTGATCTTCACTTTGAAGTCATACTGTTGGGTAATTTCCTTGGCCTATTCTTTGATTTTATTAGTAGTCTCCTGGCTTTTTGTCAACTCATGCTCTAATTGATGCTCGACGATCTTTGCTGTGACATCCTTTCTTCCATCCTGAACTGCTTATAGTATCAAAACTGCCTTCACTGAGAGTTGTGCACCAACATCTTGAAATGTATCTGACTGTGTCGAGCGCCTCTATTGACGATCCATGGCCTTTGCAACCCAATGCCGCAACTCCTTCAGCTCCACTGCCTTGGTGACCTGTATAACAAGGGGCATCGCTTTAAGTGACATCTTCAATGTTTCCCACTGCCCCTTGGCCTCTTGCAACTGCGTGGTCAGTTTCTCCAACTGCCCCTCGGCCTACTGCAACTGCGTGGTCAGTTGCTCCAACTGCTCGTCCTGGACTACACTACCCCAAAATTGTGTAGTCGCCTCAGTTACTTGCTTCACTTCTTGCTCCATTTCCTCTACCCATGTTGCTAAATCCTCCATGGTGTTTTTCTTCTCTGCAACTTTCTCTGGTGGTGTGTTAAAATGTATTAGGTCCTGCAAGTCGGCATCGTCATACTGCAATTATGTGATGATGGCCCCAAGCTGCTCTACTTTTTCCATCACATCCAACTTCGTCGTGCTATAGAATACATGTTGAAAAGCATCAGAAAATGTTGCCTCGAAGTGGAATCTGTTGTCCTAGAGGTGCGCCTTATCCACTATCAGGCGGTCCTGCTCCTTTTTCAGCTCCTTAATTTCCTTGGCATTCTCCTCGATCAACCGCTCTTGTTCCTTTTTCAATGCCTCAATCTCTTTGTGCGCTTCCGCCTCTTTCTCTTGCGACCTCAAGAACTGGCCACTAATAATTTGTTCCCTATCTGCCAACTCTTGATTAGCAACCCTATGCATGTGCAACAATGTCTGTGTCGACAGTGCATTGATGTCTATGGAAAGATCCTGTAATTGTTGCAGTGAGGTGTTTAGATCCTCATTATTGGTCTCAATCGCATGCAGCAGAATTTGCACATTCCTAATCTGTGTCCCAGTGCTAATCGAGCCAATCCTCTCCACAGTAGATGCGTCTAGTGCCTTAGTTAAAACTGAATCAATTAAGGAGTCAAGGCAAGTTTTTATCTCACCAAATCCATCTGTAGTTTGCTTCTTCATATGTTCTCCCACTGCATCTATTGATGTTGTAATAGCCGCAATGATACGGCTCAACTGCTCCTCCATCATTAGTGCATTACCACTGGTCGCACCCTGGTCTTGCTTTTTCTTTGTGCAGGATTCCTCAAACTACCGCTTTGCTTCCGAATCAGTAGGGATATGCGTCGACGCTTCGTAAGGATCGTGGTCACTCGGCGGGCCAGGCAATTGATCCACGGGTGTGTCAGCTGGTGGACCTGTCAACACCTCCTCAATAATGACCGGTTCGCACCATTCCGGGGGCCAATTTGCCATAATGGTCTCCAGATCCGCGTCGAAAATTTTATATGTCATGGGAATCCATTGTTTATCTGGGTCTCGCCATGCCTGCACATAAATGGCATGCATCCCAATCGCAAACCGGAGGACTCGCTGATAATTCACCATAACTTCTTCTATCAGTCGTGGAACCTTCACTGCTGCAGCCTCCAACGCCTCCTAGTATATCCAAAATTGAATTGTACAGTCCTTCAGTCACTTTGTTTCCTTCATGAACCAGAGGTTCTTGTATCGCGCACCTTTACAAACTTTCATTTCATCTATGTCCATCCTTTGATACTCATGTGGATCCATCCAAGCCACCAGCGCAATCAAAATGAGTAACTAGTTGTATGTGAATGGCCGCTACCCCACCTGGGTTGCGAGTGCATCATTCGTCAAGTGGTTCATTAAGAACAACAACCAATTCATCTGCACCCCTTGTGCACACTTCTCCGTGCAGGCGATGACCCCCAAATTGCATTGGTTGGGTTTGTTCATTCTGATAACCTTGCTAGCTAGAATCCTCGCCATAATACGAACCACCGGCTCCTTTATACTATCAATGTGGTATGCTCGTCCCTCGCACTGCAAGTTGTATATTTTCTTCAGTTGTGCAACCAACCTCCTATTGTTGTCTGCCCACGCAGACATTATAGTATGTCACTTCTTCTGAATCAGGGACTTCTACCGCTGCACCCGCCTCTTCTTCTTTGGAACTAATGATGAACCCACTGGCATACTTGCAATTTGTTCTTCGATGGCTACCCCAATGACTGGTGAATCTCTCTCACTAGAAATCTCAACTGTGACTTGCTCACGCAGCATGCCACACAAATTCCCCTCAATTCTCAATTGGGCACTCAACCTTACTCCACTCTGCAACTCAACCAATCACTACAACTCAACTTCACTACAACACTCTCTATAATTCTATTGACAACTCTCACTTGCACAATAGTGAATTTCGACCGCATTTGGCCACTTCTTATAGCAACAAATCAATCTTCTGCCCATTATGATCAAATCTTTACAATCGCTTTTCATCATTATGACCAAATCATGCATTAATCACCCGAATCCACTGTTGATCCTGTCAATCCAATGGTCAGATCCATCATTAAGACGTGTCTCATCCGAGAGCGTTGCCGCATAACTTTTTTAACCGCTTAATGTATTGTTGATTTGATGTTGTCATGACCCTATGGCTGTTGCAACAGGACTCCCTAACTGCGATACTGACTCCTCTACTTGCATGACCACTTCCTCTTGGTGCGCCATCCTCTTAACTACCATCTCATGCAGAAACAATTTTTTTTCATTGCGCAGCTCTGGGCCCATTCTATAGGGATTCAACCTGCTACCATTCACTAGCTTTGTCATCATTGCACCATCTAACTGTTGCAATTGTACTACACCTCCTAAAGTAATGGAATTAATGAGATATGGACCTAGCCAATGCATTTGTAACTTACCTGGATGTTTGGTGAACTTGTTGTCATACATCAGGACCGGGTCTCTTTGTTGAAATTGTTTGTTCTTAATCTGTCGATCATGCCAATATTTTTGTCAATCCTTCTCGACACACTGGTGAAAACCTATGAAAAAATGGTCTTCCTTGAGCTGCACCAACTACGCTAGGCGTTCTTCTAATGCTGCTTCATCATCCATGTATGTCATTGTTGTTATGCGCAAACTTGGAACAATGTACTCCATTGGCATGACTGCCTCTTTCCCATACACCAATTTCAACGATGTCTATCCTGTCAATATTTTGTAATTTGTGCGATATGCCCACAAGACTGCTGGAATATTCAAATCCTAGTCATCACAATTTGTGTTACATACCTATGTGAGCGCATTCTCCAACACTTTGTTGAACACCTCCACTATCCCATTTACTTGTGGATGATATAGGGTACTCTTCTTATGTTGTATCTGAAGTACCTCTATCAATGCGTTGATTGTGCGATTGATGAAGAGACTCCCTTGATCACTCCTTAATATTCTTGGGCCACCGAACCAAGTAACAATGTTGTCAAACAAGAACCTCATTGTTGTCGCAGCGGTGCAATCTACAACAGGTGTGGCCTCTGCCCATCTTGTCAAATATTATGTCGTTTTAATGATGTACCACACACTAGTTCTCTTCTCAGGTGGGTTAATTGGTTGCACAAAGTCCACAACCCATTTATTAAATGGTTGCAACATCACTTGAGGTACCAATGGAATCTCATCCATCCTTGATGATTTTCCAGTTCTTTGATAGACATCACAAGTTCGCACATAATCTGTCGCATCATTATTGAGACTGGGCCACCAAATCCCTCCACGGAGCACCTTCTTGGAAGTATGCGACCTCCATAGTGTCCACCAGCAACTCCAACATATGCCTCTGCCAATATCTGCCCTTGTTCATGTGGTAGGACACATAGCCTTAATATCTCATCTTATCCGAGCTTATGGAGTTGTCTAACGATCAATTGGAAATCTGCGGCCTTAACAACCACATGCTTCTTCTGACTTATAGTAAGCTCCTCTCGTGTTGTTCCCGTCACCAAAAACTGGATTTTTTTGTTCGTAATAATCATCAACCATTTCAACATTGAATAATTGTGCATCTGGAAACCCATCCTCAATGTTTGTTGGTTCCTCACTTGTCTCAATTCGCGATAATTGATCTAGGCCAACATTCAAGTGACCCGACTTCACAATTATCTCAAAATCAAACTCCTGAAAGAGAAGTAGCCAAAGACATATCTCCCCCCCCAAAAAAATAGGCTTATTGACCAGGTATTTCAAAGCAGAATAGTCCGTGAACATCTTGAAATGAATGCCCAATATGTAATGGTGAAATTTCTATAGCGCATATACCATCGCCAAACCTTCCATCTTCATGGTAGTATAATTTTACTCCGTAGACGACAAATTCCAACTAGAGAAAGCAATCGGGTGATCAAGATCTCCTACCCCTAGATTTGCCAGCACCACTCCCAACACAATTGATGATGCATCCACATGGAAATCCTTATCCCAATCAGGAAAAACTAGTATTGGTGCGGAATCCATCTTAGCCTTGGGTGTATCAAATTTTTCCTAACACTCCCGACTCCATACAAATACCGCATCCTTCTTTAACAACCTCTCCATAGGAGCTGTGATCGCAGCATAACCACGGATGAACTTGCGGTAGTATCCTGTGTGCCCTAATGTCTCTCTAAGTTGTTTCACATTTGTAAGTGGTGGCAAGCTCAAAATCAACACATTCTTTGTGGGGTCAACCAACATTCCTTGATTGCAAAAAATATGTCCCAACAACATCCCAAAAGGTGCACAAAAAAAGCACTTCTTCAAGTTCAGTGCAATATGATGCTGTTGACACCGCTCCAACATCAGTCGCAGGTTCACCATATGGTCCTTGATCAATCCATAACCCATCCAGTTGTCCATATAAACCACCAGAAACTTCTAAACAAAGTCCTTGAATGCAACAACAACAATCTGAGAGAATATCATAGGCGCATTCTTCAGTCTGAATGGCATCACTGTGTACTAAAATCATCCCCATTAAGTAATAAAGGTTGTCTTGTGACGATCCTATTTCATGATCTTAATTTGGTGATAGCTATAAAATCCATTCGTGAATGAGTTAATTTCTTGTCCACCAACTCCTTCTAATACCTCATAAGTGAATGGTGTCAAAAATGGATCATGAAAACACACATCATTCAATTTTCTAAGGTCATCACAAATACGAACCTCACCTGTCTTCTTGTCCTTCACGACCATGGGGCTGATCCATTTCGATCCCTCAACCAGATCTATTATTCCAGCATCCAAAATTCTATCGAGCTCAACTTTGACCCTCTGCTTGTATTGTAGATTCAAGGGATATAGTTGTTGCTTTACTGGTTTTGCATCAGGCTTCAACGGGATCTTCATCTCTCCCAGATATCCCAATATTCCTTTCATCTCATAGAACTTTGTAGGAAACAAATCTTGGAATTCATGCAACAGATCTGTGATCTTTGCCATGGTTTCTTCATCCCAGTAGTCCCCAACATTCGCAAACTTTGGGTTCTCCTTCGTCCCAATGCTGAACTTCCTAATTTTTAATGGTCGATTCATTGGATCTGTCGGTACATCAGGTGCTGCGAAATACCGACTCCCTTCTATTTACACAATATTGATGTTCCATAGATCATCACCGTCCTTAGGTCCTCTAGTCAAATTGTTGGTAATAACTCCCGATTCG
>LPNX010582504.1:52336-333754 GCA_001517045.1 Pseudotsuga menziesii | reverse complement strand
GGGAACGGTAGTCTGATGTGCAATTCCATGTTGACGAAGATAAGCTTCAAAAGCATTTGAAGTGTATTCTTTTCCATTATCAGTACGAAGTGTACCAATATTTGATTGTGCTTGTTTTTCAATCAATGTATGAAAGTCTTTGAATGTTTGAAATGCTTCTGATTTTGTCTTTAAACAGTATGTCCAGCACATTCTTGAATAGTCATCAACAAATGTCATAAAATACTTGTTCCCATTTGCTGAAGGAGTTGGCATTGGGCCACACAAATCAGAATGTACTAACTCTAATTTCCTACTTGCTCTGAAATTAGATTCATGGAATGGCAGCTTACTATGTTTCCCTAATATACATGCATCACATTTATTCTTCTCTTTAGGAATGGTGGGCAAGCCAAACACACCATTCTTTCTCAACAAACAAAGACTGTTATAATTTAGATGACCAAATCTTGCATGCCATAATGAGCTAGATGACATATTACCTTCTCCATGCTGAGAGAGGTAGGAATAGTTCTGAAATATTGTGGATGAACCCTTGAGCTTCAGCAGCTTTCCATCTTCGTATCCAGTCATGATGACTTGGTTGTCAGAGGACTTTCTTATTTCAACGATTCCATCAAACATGTGGATGGAATGGCCTTGCTGTCGAATCTCCACCAAGGACAGCAGGCTCCTATGCAACTCTGGAAGATAGAGAACATTCTTCAATAAGAAATCAGGGAATCCAGGCATCTTCAGTCGAATGGTGCCCATTCCCTTTGGTTTAATACTTGACTTATCTGCAAAGTACACTATGCCATCTATTGATTCATTCAGTTCTTCAAAACAGTCTTTTCTAAATGTCATATGTGATGTTGCACCAGTATCAAGCAGCCAACAATATTTGTAAGATGAAAGTGAAGTCATTTCATTAAATCCAAGATTACAATGTGCAACAATACAAAAATCAGAAAATTTACTAGCATCTTGGTCATCTTTCTTCTGGTTGTGTTTGTCTTTGATGGAGTCCCATGAAGCCTAACACTGATCTGATGTGTGCCCAGTCTTTCCGCAACGCTTGCACTGCAAGTCTGATCTTTTGCTTCTGCCCCCTCTGCCTCTGAAATTTCTTCTTCTTCTGCCTCTCTCTTTGCCGCAATCTCCCTTGGAAGGGTCTTTGGATTGGTCTTTTCCAGCTAGGGCAGCACCAATACTAGATGCCAAAGAGTGCATCTTTACAACTGTTAGTGTAATTTACAATAATAAACTTGATATGACAAAGAGAAAAACAATAACCTTGCAGGTCTACAGTCTCTGCCAAGGTGTACAATGCAACTTCAGGTTTTAAAGAGATACAATAATAGTATCGCAGCTTCTATTCGCGGCAATTTCAGGGAGAAGAAATTCAGTACAGGGTCTTCCAAAAGGCAACAATGCAAATGGTGAAACCAGCAAAAAGGACAACAGCTTTCAATATATACTCAGCTCCAAAACTGTAGCATATATTATTTCAATATACTCAGCTCCACAACTCAGTGATATCAATCACCAGAGGAATTAGGGCACAAATTAGGGTTTTTTTGTGCACTCCCAATGGTCACAGGCAATACATAAAAATTATGCAGCTCTTTAATGCAGCATGTAAACTCATGGCTCATACAACAATCTGAGGCTCATACAACAACCTCATCATTCGTGACTTATACACAGCATTCACAGCGTCTTTCACTCTCCACAAATGAACATGTTTACAGAATTTATGCACAAAAATTAGGGCAAAATTAGGTTTTGTGTCAACTGTCACAAACAATTACAGCTCCAAGAGTTTACCTTCACGCAGTTTCACAGCTTCACAGGCTTCACTCAGGCACAGCTTCACGGCAAGCACACGCAGGCTTGAGGCTTCAGCTAGCTTCAACGTTGATTGCAAGCAGCTCCAACTCTTCATCCGTGTGCCATCAGCATATATCAGTAGCAATATATAACATATGCATTATATTAATCTCCAGCGCAGGCTCTTCAATGCAATAAATCAACGCATATATCAGTCACTTAATATATCTATGATATATCACCAAGACAAGCTCTCTGTCTCAATATCAACGCAGCATAGGTCTGGATTGAGATATAATATTAATGCTTGCACGCTGATAGATATTATGAGCAGTCTTCATACCAACGCATCTCCATCTTCATAGGTAGCAGCAAATAATACACTCAACGCAGTAAATTCTCTTCTTGGATTATTTCGTGAGACTCTTTCTTCAATGGGGGGCAAAGCGCAGGCGATCAGCTATTCAGAAAAGAAAAGCAACACCACCCACAGGTTCAGGCTGCTCCCTAGAAGGGACGAGAGCAAAAACGCTCATGGGATTTTTCCTTACTGTTCTTCCTCCCACATACACCAGCGATCTACTTCACGTGGTGAACGCAGTGATTAAATTAGTGACTCTCCTCAAACCACAACTGATCCTCTTTCACACAATAGCGGAATAGACTCCAACAACAATAAATCCCTTGGTAATTCTTCACCGGTGTCAAATGCAGTCACGGTTCATTTCAGAAACGGTTTACTTTCACACTATTACAGCGTTCAAGACAGTCTCGATAGCAGCGTTCAACATATAATGGAGCGATGAGAAATGAAGAGGCGGCCCCAGAAATTAGGGTTCACTTCAGTGGTAGATTGCAATACACAGCGTAGCATATATTATTTCTCCATATGCATAACCTTGCAATCAAAGATATACGGTATGGTTCTTCATGCATCTTGATATATGGTATACTCACGCAGTCAAAGATATATGGGAAATGATGAGATATGGTATACAATCTGGTCGTGGACGTTTTCAAAATCGCAGCATCTCACAAGAAATTCGTACCAATTACCCGTCAAATACAGCTGGGGAGACTGTCAACATATGGCTTACAATAGAGAAAACGTTTCACTTCAATTCAGTACATCAAGGGAGCCACAGCAGGCACACCCTTCACGCAGAATCATACAACACGCTCATGCTCATGCAAAATAATATTCAAAACGCTGGGATTGAACAGAGAAACGGAGGAGACCAAAGCACAGTTCTGAAAAATTAGGGTTAGGTAATTAAAAATTAGCAGAGAATAAACGCAGGCAGATGGAGTAACTCATACATTGCATGCGACTCCACTGGCAGACTGATGGAGCAGTCTGGCAATGGACTGGCAAGCAGAATGCCAGTAATGGGCAGAAATGCAGCAGGAGTTATGGCAGACAGCCCTGCTCTGATACCACTTGTTGGTAATAACTCCCGATTCGATTAACTATTCCAATGCAAAAGCCTATACTTATACAAATCTCATGGCGGTTGAGTTTCACCTTCCGCTCAGCCGGTTTGGCTTCCTATCTATTCATATTCCTATTTTTTATTTATTTACAATAATCCTGACGGATTATTCTAACACAAATTATAGCATTTTATCATCGACAGCATTAGACATTTCTCATGCGGATCCATGGGATATGCAATTGAAACCACCTTCAGAAAAACATCATGGATGTGTTGCAATGCATTATGAATAGTTGGATTGGTACCTACAAAACTGAAGGTGTGAGTAAAGAAAACTATCAAGTCTTCCCAAGTATTAATCTCTCAGCGCAACTAAGTTGATACATACCATGATCGTGGCATCTCATCCAACGTGTGGATAAAAGCATGGACCCACTCATCCTTTGGTCACGATGCCCACAAGGTCTGACACTCAATCAGGTGATCACTACGGTGATTCCGTCCATCATACCTTCTAGTGTGGTACTCTTATGTGTCACCAAAATGAAATATCATCAATATTCGACACTGCGACCATCTAGTGATTGAATTCTTATGTGTCATGTCCCCAATTAAATAATTGCATAGCACGACAATTCCATCAATCCTACTAGTTCCCTAGGTTGGATGGATACAATTGGAATTTTAATAAGGCAGATAATAAATGATGTTTGAACATTAGAATGGCATAAATATTTAATAAAGGAGACAAATAAATAAATACAAGGGATAATCAAAGTGGCAATTGATCATGAATACACATGGAGGATGTGGGACCCACATAAGCTAGATTTTCTATGTGACATGACATCTTCCTCTTGTCATTTCGAATCCATAAGAAGCCCAAGGGTCTTGGGATGAGTTGGAAGGTCAATATACTAGGCATGAGTCAATTAAGGTCGAATTGGAGTGGAAGAGTAACTCCCATGGAAGAGGAAGAGGCATTTTGGAGCTAGTGATACACTTAGACTAGATTCCCTAGCTCGATGACAACAATGATGAAGATGCTATGACACAAATCAGATATGAAGGCTGACATCTGACATATCTGACATGTTAGGTCGAAATAGAGCATCCAAGAGGGTTCTCATGTGAGTTGGGGAAGCTCAATGGGCTCCTACTCAAATTGGGGGAAGATTGAAGGCTAGGAAAGGGAGGACACATGGAAAATATTGAGCACGCACCCAAATTTGAATTGGATTGAGTTTTTGGATGGATTGGTAACCTTAGAAGGCTAAGTATGTTTATAAAATACAGGGATGAACCAAGAGAAGGGATTTTTATCATTTGAGAAATTTGCATTTGTGAATTGAGAGAGCTCGAGGGTGAAAGATTCCCATCCAATTTGGTGTTTGGAGAGGCCACTCGGGTATTTTATGGAGCTTTAATGGATTCATAAGTTACAAGTTCAAGCTACAGGGCATCTCATGCACACTACAATATCAGCTTGTTCTTTCATCTATTCCAAGTTTTCTCAACATATTCTTGCTCTATGGATTGAGGCGCATTTGGTGAGCTATTGATTTATTTGGGGAAGATTATAATGCCCCATTATTTTATGTTTTAATGTAAATGCTCTGTATTTAAATTTTAGATTCCTCTCAAGTTGAAATACTGAAATATTTCATGTAAAAATGCTAATCAATGAAGAAATAGTGTCATTTCCTCACTATCTTATTGTGAACCAACTTGATATTGATGGATTCGAATGGATAAGTAAAATACTGATGGTTTATGGATGAATGGACTTTTATTTATGTATTTAAAGTTAAGAATACTCTAATTTTGAAATACCCAAAATATTTCATGTAGAAATGTTAAACAATGAAGAAACGGTGCCATTTCCCCACTACCTAGTTGTGAACCAATATAATGTTGATAGATTCGAATGGATAAGTAAAATACTGATTTTTATCGATGAATATAATGTTATTGATGGATTATATGAGTTTAATTTTTAGTACATAAATATTTGTAGTTATTTTGTTGAGTTTCATAGCATTTGGAGAAGTTTGCCTATCATTTCCCCCAAGGTTGAAACTAGTCTTTTTGCATCTAATTTAAGGGAGTTATAGTAGACATTAAAAGTTTAATGGTGATGAATATGAGTTAATATTGATGTAATTTACATGTCCCCTTATTCCATTCAGAAATTCGAGTTGGATTGACTCCATTTGGAAAGCCATTTTCAGTATTCATGGGGGAATTAGAACCCCAAATTACTAGCCACAACTCCTACCTCGACCAGAATATTAAACAAGTTTGAAAAAGCCTTTAGAGGGTCATAAAGCTTCCCTTAACATCATATTCAAACCTTAATATCATTCATATACCTTCTATGAGTATTTGGGAGCATTTGGACCAATTTGGAGACCTAGACATCAAAACTAGTCAAAGGTCGAAATTGGGAAAAAAGTGAAACATTGGGCATTGAATAAAAATTCATAAAAAGGGACATTACAATGGTATAAAAGCGTGATCTTGGCACTTGATTTGGTATGATATTTAGGAGGACAAGAAGTCAGGGACCACCATTATAAAGTGCTTTTGTTGAAGAGGAAACTATGACTAGGGATGAAAAGGGAACCTCATATGATACCGAGGAGCATATTAAAATCATGGAACCTATATTTGAAGACATGAACAAGAATATTATGAAAGGATTCAAATTTTTGGATATCCAAAGTTTGAGGAAATATATTGATCTTAAGAAAACCAAGGGGAAAAATGCATCAGTTTTCTTGAAGGAGCAAAAGGAGGAGACCCACAAATCACCTAGTTCTGAAATAGGTGAAGTAAAAGAAGTAGTACATGAAGAGGATAGAAATTCACTCCTAAGTGACTCTAAAAAAGATGAAGAGACATCACATGAGTATGAAGAAGTTTCTATTGAAAATATTGAATATCATTTTGAGACACATCTTACTTTGGAAATGAAACAAAGAGCATCTACTAATGGATGCTTGAACTATGAAGGAGTACCTACTGATGGGTGCTCACACCTTTATGTTGGTGACATAGAGATCACTTTTGAAAGTGTTTTTGGAAGCAAAACTTCCATTAAACATGAAAATGAATACCTTGTAGCAGTTGAAGAAGAAATAAGATCAACTTCCCCATCACCACTTGAGCTTCATGAAGTTGGTCCAAGCAAGAAGGAAGAATATCAAGTTCCTTTGCAAGAGCCTAATTTTCTTGAATGGTCCTTAAAGATGAAATAAAAGAAGATCCAAGAGTCCCTTATCATACTATATGACACTCAAGCATTGGTATCAAATTCTTGTTGGAAATTTTCTTCATTGCAGGAGCCATCATTCCTTAAAGACATGGAGAATATTCAAAGAGCAATGTGCAAAATCAAAGGTAATTTCATGTCTTTGCTTTTTTATAGAAAAAATGTGATTGAGCTTAGTGAATGGTTACATGAATCCTACTAGAAGAATAATGAATATATTCATAAGCTCCAAATTGAAAATGAGAAACTTCTTGATAGGTTGCAAGATACTTGTTCTTCCTCCTATGTTTCAGACTTTCATATGGTAGATTTCTTGGAGGATTCTCATGACATGAGGGATCATGAGAAACATGGAAAATTGCAGGTTCTTGATTTGTTTGAGTATGATATTGATGAGAGCCAATAACTTGTTCTGGTGGAAGAGGAACTTGAGTTACCTCTTGAAAATGGTTACACACTTTTCGGAGAAGTGTGTGATTCCACCACCTTAGAACCAACCCATGAAGAAAGTTTTTAATTTTTAAGGGAGGTGCATAATCCTACCCCTACGGATCCTTCAAATGATGATTTTTTTTCACTTTCAAATCATTTGGGTGAGTTGGTTCTTTCTCCTACATCCTACACTTCCAAATTTTGCATCATTCATCCTAATGAAGCATGGGTGGAAGGTTTCTTTTTTATAGTGCCACATGAAGAGTATGGAATTTATATCTCTCATTTTGATTATGACATGATTAAAGAACCATATTATTTACATTTTCAGCAGCATCCTTTGTTACATTATGATGATACACATATACATGGGTGCACCTATGATGTTAACTTGAGTCACTTGGAGACTCATGATTTTCCTTGCTCCTTGCCTAGTCTATTTGATGTTGGAGGAACTTCATCCAACACTTGGGTGAAGATATATATGATTGAAGAACATTATTATTGGCAGCAACATCCTCTATTATTTCATGATGATGTACATATTCATGGGTGTATTGATGATACTTCCTTGAGCCACTTGAAGTATTCTTGTTTTTTTTGCTCATTATTTGGTTCTGATTTTATTGGAGATTCTTTATTCACTTATTGGATGAAAGAATACATGGCTGAATATTTTGATGAATATCACATCATTTTGGAGCAGCATTATAGGACATGAGATCCTCACCTATGTCATTGGATCATATTTGATTGGTCACTTGAAGCTTGTATGCACTTGGCAGATGATGGTCTACTTACTTGGAGGTATAAGCACTTTCATGATTCTTTGATGAGGTACCTTCTTGATGTACATTTGTATGGTGTTGTTATGTAATTTCATGATCTATATTTTGTACTCATGATGTTTGGAATGGTGCAATACCAGCAATGGTATCCTTGAATTGCTTGGTTTCATCTCACTTGGAGTAGCAATTGGGTTGTTTGTTTGAGAAAACAAACCAGCCTTCAGTTATTTGAGTTCATCTTTGTAGAGAAGTGTTCGAGTTTCCTATGTGGGATACCTTTTGAGAGATGGATTCAATTTTCACATGCTTGGTTTTCATGGCATTTCATCATAGAAATTTCACACCATGTATGTATCAAGATCATATGGGACCCTGGGATCATTTTTGGTCTCATTGGTTTCAATTGTGGGGGCAACAAGCAACAATGGCGATTTATTCACCACTTGAGAAGATTATTGTAATCATAGTAGTGCGGCGACAAGCATGGTGTTTCCTCTCTGAAATTTTCTTGGAATATTAAGAAACTCAAATTTTGGTAACTCAACACCAATTTCAAAGAATTATACAAAAACAAAAAGAGGTGAAAGTTCAGAAAAGGTTTCCAAATTATGGAGGTAAAGATTACTTGCACACATTTGGTTTTTATGAATTTTATTAATCCATTTTGGTGTTAGTGGTGATGTTACAGGATATATCAATATGCACAGGTCCACATCTCTTTAATTTTGGGAACACAAATTGCAGTACATGAGTGCCACTACTCAAGTTGCAGCTAAAGAAAATCAATGGTAGAACCATAACAGAGCACTTGGTGCAAAGGAAGGAGTACCAAATGAGGATTCCACTTGGGAATATAAAAAATAATATTGCATCATAAGAAATTGGAATTTATTGAGGACAAGCAATCTTGAGTGGGGAGGATTTGTCATGTCCCCAATTAAATAATTGCATAGTAGTACAATTCCATCAATCCTACTAGTTCCCTAGGTTGGATGGATACATTTGGAAGTTTAATAAGGGAGCTAATAAATGATGTTTGAACGTTAGAATGACATAAATATTTAATAAAGGATTTAAATAAATAAATACAAGGGAAAATGAAAGTGGCAATTGATCATGAAGACACATGGAGGATGTGGGACCCACACAATCTAGCTTTTCTATGCCACATGGCATCTTCTTCTTGTCATTTCGAATCCATAAGAAGCCCAAGGGTATTGGGATGAGTTGGAAGGTCAATATACTTGGCACAAGTCAATTAAAGTCGAATTGCAGTGGAAGAGTAACTCCCATGGAAGAGGAAGAGACATTTTGGATCTAGTGAGACACTTGGACTAGATTTCCTAGCTCTATGACAACAATGATGAAAATGCTATGACACCTATGACACGAATCAGATCTGAAGGATGACATCTAATATATCTGACATGTTAGGTCAAAAAATAGCATCGAAGAGGGAGCTCATGTGAGTTGGGGAAGCTCAATGGGCTTGTTAGGATTATTAATCCTCCCTTGTACAAATTTGGTCATATGTCCAAATCAGGAGTCATGTCTAAATCGAGAGTCCATCCAGTCTATTTATAGTCATTAGCACCATTGGGTCCACTTGGCCTAATTGGGGCACATGTTTTAGTTACTAAAGTGTGGGGAACACTAATTAAGGCTTACTGCCACTGATTGCACTTAAGTGCATCAGTTTAGGAGCCTCCTAGACCAATCCCTACAATTTAGGAAGCCACTGGGAGTGCCGAAACCAACCAAGGTCAGCTTAGTTCAGTTGATGACTAGTTAAGCTAAGTTAGGAGTCAGTTACACTCAGTTAGTGCTAGGTTTACTTGACTGCACTCAGGAGGGGTGCATTTCTCACCTACCACAGTCAGTTAGCCTTAATCAACACTGAATGTAACACTTGAGTTGTGTTTTAGAGCTTCGATGAACTCCGGTTATGGTTTAGACAAGGTCAGTTAACTATTGAGTCCTCCGATAGTCATTTAGACAAGGTCTTAGTTACCTACAGTCAAGTAGAGTCTATCGATTCGAATTTCCTCATGTGGATTCGAATTTCTTGTGGCTATTAAAGCCATTATACTTCATTGTAATTATTATCTGATTACTTTTTTATTAATGAAAGCATTCACAACTGCAAACCATTTTTGCATTGTTTCATTCTTCAATTGCTAAGTAAATTGTGTGATCTACTTTGTGAGTTGTGTGTTTGTCTACAGATCTATGTGCTCAATTTAATATGGTATCAAAGCCTCGGTGGACAAGACACCTCTCCTCCTCAGATCTTCAGCCAAATCATTCTTTTTGAGCAAATTGCTCCTTCCAGTACTGCACCAGAAGCGGAGAATTTACCACTTAATATCCCAAGTTAGGAAATTGTTGATCAAGCTTGCTTAATCAACTATGCTGGGTGTGAAGGAAATTCCAAAAGTGCAAACTGTCGACCTTACTTTGTATGTTTGATTGTGTGACAGGTTATCGGCTTTTTCTTACAGCATTCACTACAAGCAGCCCTTTCTTCTCACTGCATTCGCTATAGCAGCTTTGTTCTTCTTACTACATTCAAAATGGCTCATCCAGTGGAGCTTCTCACTCCCTTCAACTATCACCAGTGGAAGGGAGACATGGTGGTAATGCTCCGCACCAAGCAGCTCTTTAGACTCATAGAAGAAACAGAGGAAGAGCTAGATTCATATAAAGACAAAGCTAAGTACATGAACAGGCTTGATGAATCCCATGGACACTTGCTCTCCTCAGTCTCTAAAGATCTTTGGTTCCACATCCAAGAATTGAAGACTCCTAAGGAGGTTTGGGACAAGCTTGCCTCCTTATTTGATAAGTAGGATGAGATGAGGATCCATCAGCTAGAAAATGATCTGATTACTCTCAATCCATCCAATTTCAAATCTCTAAATGAATTCTTCACAAAGTTCAAGAACCTGATATATCAATTGAAGCAATGCAAAGTGGAGAAGGATGAAGATCAGCTCATCCTTGCCATTCTCACAAAGCTCAATATAGACTACTCAGTCTTTGTATCCACCTTCCAAACAGTAAGGCTCACTACTCCAAATTGGAAGATTCCCACTCTTAATGCCTTCATCCAATCTCTTATTTTTGAGAATGATAAATTGATCCAAATGGGGATCGTTCGATCTCCCGAAGATCTAGCTCTAGTTGCAAGAGGAGATAAGGTAGTGAATGACAAAGGGAATTAAAGAGATGAGTCCCCTCTGAAGAAAGAGCAGTCAAAAGAACCTTCATGTTCGAAGAGAAGCAAGAAGAATGGCAAAGGCAAGATCCTCTGCTCTTACTGTGGAAGGGGCTTTCATTCAGAAAGCTCTTGTATGAGAAAACAACTTGATGAAATGGCTCTTCTTTTGAAGAAACATAACATTTATGTACCTGCTATAGCAAGGAAGGATGACTCTGAAGAAGAAGAAGATGAAGAATACCAAAGGAAAGGCCATGCACTGAAGGCTTGCTGCACATCATCACATGTCTTCCTCATTGATTCTGGAGCTTCCAACCATATGGTTGCATCCAGAGAATCATTCTCTTCTTTTAAGTAATTTGATGGTCCTAGTATTCAGATGGGAAATAACAATAAATTCAAAACAAAGGGGAAGGGCTCTGTCAAACTTGAACATGGAAGGTTCAAAGATGTGTTATTTGTTCCCTCCCTAGCTTCAAACCTGTTATCTGTCTATCAGATGAGCCATACTGGATCTCCAAAGCGATTGATCTTTGGTCCTGACTCAGTGGAGATCATAGATATCTCTACTGGGAGCATCATAGCAAAGGGTACTACAAATCATGCTTCAAAAGCATATGAGTTCTCATATTTCATGCCTCCTTCAGAACCAGTGCACTCTCAGCAGCCACTTGCAAGGGAAGGTAAAATCATTGCATCTACTTCTTTTACATATTTTTTCCTCAAAACTTCTTTTACATCTTCTACTAATATTGCAGATCCATATTTATCAGCTTATGAGATTGAGATTCAGGGTGACTCAGATCTAGATTCAGTCCCTACTTCCAAACTAGAAGCTAGGAAGATGACTAGAAACTCACCTGACACTCAAAAAGGAAAGACCCTTGCGCTATGCCATGCAATCTTACCTCCTTCAGGAAGATGCAACAGACTCCCTGTAAGATGCTATATGGCAAGGGCTCAGTCTCACTACATTCAGAAGAATGGATATGATCATACACCTCTTCATTCAAGAAGAGACAAAGGTTACATTCATCCTTCCTCCCATCATCATTTTTGGAGAAGAAGGAGAAGTTTACATGCCAGGCCCCAGAATACCTGTGCACAGCACACCATGCATGCTGCTTCACTACCTCACAGAGATGAAGATTACAGCAACATATTTTCGAGTTTTTCAAACTTGAGACCTGATTCTACCTATTTAGATAGAGGGGGGACTTTTTCCTATGTGGTTTTTGCCCCAGCTCCTTGTATTAAGCAGTTACTTTATTTTTACTTGAAGTAATGGGTGACCTATGGTGTTAGTTACCAGGGCCAACAAATTGTCCAAGTTAGCATTCAGGGGGGGTGTTAGGATTATTAATCCTCCCTTGTCCAAATTTGGTCATATGTCTAAATCAGGAGTCATGTCTAAATCAGGAGTCCATCCAGTCTATTTATAGTCATTAGCACCATTGGGTCCACTTGGCCTAATTAGGGCACATGTTTCAGTTACTAAAGTGTGGGGAACACTAATTAAGGCTTACTGCCACTGATTGCACTTAATTGCATCAGTTTAGGAGCCTCCTAGACCAATCCCTACAATTTAGGAAGCCACTGGGAGTGCCGAAACCAACCAAGGTCAGTTCAATTCAGTTGATGATTGTTTAAGCTAAGTTAGGAGTTAGTTACATTCAGTTCTAGTCCTCTACATTCAATTAGTGCTAGGTTTACTTGACTGCACTCAGGAGGGGTGCATTTCTCACCTACCACAGTCAGTTATCCTTAGTCAACACTTAATGTAACACTTGAGTTGTGCTTTAGAGCTCCGATGAACTCCGGTTATGGTTTAGACAAGGTCAGTTAACTATTGAGTCCTCCGATAGTGATTTAGACAAGGTCTTAGTTACCTACAGTCAAGTAGAGTCTATGAATTCGAATTTCCTCACGTGGATTCGAATTTCATGTGGCTATTAAAGCCATTATACTTCATTGTAATTATTATCTGATTGCTTTTTATTAATGAAAGCATTCACCGCTGCAAGCCATTTTTGCACTGTTTCATTCTTCAATTGCTGAGTAAATTGTGTGATCTACTTTGTGAGTTGTGTGTTTGTCTATAGATCTATGTGCCCAATTTAATAGGGCTCCTACTCAAATTGGGGGAAGATGGAAGGCTAGGAAAGGGAGGACACATGGAAAATTCTTAGCACATACCCAAATTCGATTTGGCTTGAGTTTGTGGATGGATTGGTAACCTTATAAGGATAATAATGTTTATAAAATACAGGGATGAACCAAGAAAAGAAATTTTGATCATTTGAGAAATTTGTATTTGTGAATTGAGGGAGCTAGTGGATGACTAGTTCTTGCCTTAGCCAATTTCGAGGGTGAAAGATTCGCATCCAAGTTGGTGTTTGGAGAGGCCACTCAGATATTTCATGGAGATTTAATGGAGTCATAAGTTACAGGTGCAAGCTACAGGGCAGCTCATGGACACTACAAGATCAGTTTGTTCTTTCATCTATTCCAAGTTTTCTCAGCATATTCTTGCTCTATGGATTGAGGTGCATTTGGTAAGCTATTAATTTATTTGGGGGAGCTTCTAATGCCCCATTATTTTATGTTTTGATGTAAATGATCTGTATTCCAAGTTCATAATACTCTCAGGTTGAAATACTGAAATATTTCATGTAAAAATGTTAATCAATGAAGAAATAGTGCCATTTCTCCACTATCTTATTGTGAACCAATTTGATATTGATGGATTCGAATGGATTAGTAAACTACTTATGGTTCATGGATGAATGGAATGTTATTTATGTATTTAAATTTAAGAATGTTCTCAGGTCTAAATACCCAAAATATTTCATGTATAAATGTTAAACAATGAAGAAACAGTGCCATTTCCCCACTACCTAGTTGCGAACCAATATATTGTTGATAGATTCGAATGGATAAGTAAACTACTCATGTTTTATGGATGAATGGACTGTTATTGATGGATTATATGAGTTTAATGTTCATTACATAATAATTTGGAGTTATTTTGTTGAGTTTCATAGCATTTGGAGAAGTTTTCCTATCATTTCCCCAAGGTTGAAACTAGTCTTTTTGCATCTGATTTAAGGGAGTTATAGAAGACATTAAAAGTTGAATGGTGATGCATATGAGTTCATATTGATGTCATTTACATGTCCCCTACTTCCATTCAGAAATTTGAGTTGTATTGAGTCCATTTGGAAAGCCATTTTCAATATTCATTGTGGGAGAATTAGAACCCCAAATTACTAGCCACAACTCCTACCTCGACCAGAATATTAAACAAGTTTGAAGAAGCATTTAGAGGGTCATAAAGCTTCCCTAAACATCATATTAAAACCTTAATATCATTCAAATACCTTATGTGAATATTTGGGAGCATTTGGACCAAATTGGAAACCTAGACATCAAAACTAGTCAAAGGTCAAAATTAGGAAAAAAGTGGAAAATTGGGGAAAAAGTGGAAAAATGGGCATTGAATAAAAATTCATAAAAAGGGACATTACATTATGGGTCACCCACCAATGTGTTGGATTAGACTTTATTTCTTCATCCAACGCCAGCAACCGGTTCGGTTCTGATACCTTATCCTCAAATGTCAATAGCAATTCATACCACTCGGGAAGTCCTTCATATATTGGTAATTCAACAGTATCGACCGCGACTCAGCACAACGACTGCGTAATCAAGCCAGACTTCTGCAGCAATACCTCATGCATTCGATTCTGCCAGTTCTCTAAAGCATCATCAGAGTCGATAGACATAGACCTAGAGTTGCACTAACCGAGCTCACCATCGACAGCCGGATGGATATAATCCTCTGAGATGTTATGTGTGTGATCCCATCCTCTTACAACTTCCTCTTTAACTAGTTCCACATATCTTCGTCCTTCAGTCGGGTCCAACGAAGCTATGACTCTGATGTTGCAATTTTCAAAGGTCATAACCCTCTTCTTAAAATTAATCACCACCAAGCAGTCATTGGCCCATCCAATCCTGAACAACGTGGGATAGGAGCCTTCGCCATCAACAATGTTGATAACATCAAAATCAGTGTAAGCCTTCATCCCCTCAACTTCCACAACAAGGCACGAAACTTGCTCAATCGGTGTTACTCTGGCCTGGTTAGCCAGTCGCAGTTGTACAGGGGAATAAACCAATTGTGGGCTCCCCATATTTTACCATGTCTTCCTTGTTATAATATTGACGTCTGATCCTAGATCCAAGATTACTGAATCTACCTCGTAGTCCCCAATTTGAATATTCATGCGCATCTCTTTTCCTGTCTTTTTCTTATGTAAAAAGTTCAACGCGGACTCTCTTCGTCCCTTGGCTGGTCGATGTAACAAACTATCAATATCGACAAGAGCATCGGGATCCTTTGCTAGCGACAAGCAACTTTTAAAAAAAATGCAAAATACCATGCTCTCGTGATGGCCCTGCTACCGAAGTTGAATCAAAAGTAGTTGGAATTTCATAAACAGACAACTTACAAGGATTTCTTCCTATTGCGTCACGTGCTTCAAACAATGTATCTTTCTCCACGTCGACAGCAAACTGCACCTTCTTCTTCTCGGCCAGCCAAATTTGTGGAAACGGGCTATCATCCCCTGTCGTCGCACCTCCGCAAGTAAGGACAATAACATCAACACCCTAGGTTCTGTTGAGATCGTCGCAACTATCAGTCCTTGATTCTGGTTCAATGGTAGATTCATAGGTTGGTTCATGTTCTGATTTGCATCTAGTTCTAATTTTCAATCTGGTTCTGGTTCTACAACTGGTTCTAGTTCTAGTACTGCAATTACGGAACGTTCCCTGCCTGCCACTTTGCGATCAACTGTGGACAGTTCTAAACAGTGTGGCCAACAACGATACAATAAGTACACTGTGCTTGCAACTGCAGGAAATCTCTTTGATAATGTCCCAGTACTCTGTAATTATAACATTGCACTGGTCTGCGACCTTGTACTCCTCTTCGACCAAAGCCTCCACCTCATCCTCCTTTGAATCCTCTATGGAATCCTCCTTGCTGTTGATACTGGGGTTAATTGAATTGTTACTGCAGGGGATTCGACTGCTGTTGAACATACTGTTGCGGCTGAACATACTATGTATGTTGTGGAGCCATCTGCATCTGATGATACTGTGGTTATGGCACAAACTATGGTTGTGGTTGCAACTGCGGTAAAAACTGCATCTACGATTGTGGTTGCGGTACAAACTGCGGTTGAGGTGGTAGTAGTACCACTTGCGATTGTGGTTGTACCACCTGTGGCTGAGGTTGTTGCACTGTTTTATGGTCCTCTCCCTTTACATAGTACATGTCCATTGTTCTGTCCTGAAGTAAATCATAGGCACGACAATCCTTATCTTCATGCCCAACAGACCGACATAATGTGTAGTGTAAATTCGTCAGTTTCATGACCATCTTCTGCATATATCCACAATCTTCATGTCGATGCCCATAAACTTGGCAGATATGACACCATGGCACACCACCACAACTCAATGGATTCAGTGCTCCCAACAGTAAGTAGTTTCAAAAATTTGGGCATTGATCCTTAGTATGTCGCTCTATGCGACATTGAGTACACCACACTTCCTCGCGATGCTCTTTTCCTTTCTTGATATCTTACAACTAAAGGGTCAGATTCGCCAGCTATGTTTGAATCTAGTTCATACTAAATGCATTCTCGCGAATGGGTGAAGCTTCCAACTTCATTGCAATCTCCAGAGCCTCCCTCTGTTGCGCAATCTTTTGTTGCATAAACGGTAGCCTGATATGAGATAGTAACACCGTGATGAACCATTCCTTATGTTGAAAATCACTCATCTCAAAGCTAACTCTTTCCATTAGCATCTTAAATCGTTGATCGAAATCCCAGATAGTTTCATTTGGATACTGCTTAATCTCCTTCAGTTCTGTGATATATTGTGCCTCATATTTCGATTTTCTAAATTCTTCAATCAATCATTTTCTAACTTCATCCAATGTTTTCATTGGATCCCCCATAGGAACTTGCACAAATTTCATGAACCAATCCAGTGCACGACCTTGAAGGGTCGTCGCCAATTGACCTTTCTTGACTTCATCATCTGTGGTTTGTTTGACAATCCAGACTGCTTCACACAAGAACCAATATTGCTTGGAATCCTCAGCCCTGTTTCCATGGAATAGGGGTAATTTCACATCATCGCCCGCCATCTTGGGCCTTCTTCCTATAGTCATTGATCCACTACTATTAGAGTGTTTTAGACACGTCAGATCTCGTGTTCCTTCATGAGTGTGGATAATTGCATGAAAGTGTTGGTATGTTGTTGCTCTGGGCCAGCCTTTCCTCGGGCTCGGGTGTATCCTGATCGTCTCCTTTGTCGTTGTAGGGTCTCTTTGTTTTGTGTGGTCTTCCTTTGCAGCCTCACGTCTCAGTCACAACAATACTCTCTCCTATCCTCTGCCTCTTCTCTTGTCGAAACCTTGCTCCTCCTCTCATAAGACCACTTCCTTCCTCGACTTCCCTCATAGTCCCATCGTAACTTCCATCCATATACCCCATATAATTCCATCCAACTCTCATCTCTGCGATACCTGCAACCTTCGTACACCAAGGTTCTACTTGGTGGAGTTCATCTTCAATATGCCCTTTTCACAGATTAGCATCTTAATATACAACTGCAAAGATAAAAGGAACCTACCTCTTGGTCCGTTGAATAACTCCCTTTTTGCGTCGCTGTAATATTTACTATGTTGACTGCAGACTTAGTGATATAGCCCTCCAAGATACTGTCAATCCAGATTTCAACCGCCCTTGACACTTTGTTTTCTACCTCATGCAACTGCTGGATTAGTTCGGGGGTCCATCCAGTTGGTTCACCTCCATGGAAATTTCTTTCGATATGTCAATTGCATCAACCAGTAGTACAAGATGATCAGAAACTTGGAGAAAAAGTACTCATGTGGACCGTTGTGCATATACTCTGCCAGCCACTAATCTGTCGTCACTCCAGGGTTCTGATTCTGTTTCTCAGCAAACTCTCGTATCTTTTGGTCTAACCAATCTTGGATCTCTGGTCTCGTCAGATGCCACAACATGTCCTCCCTCATCTTCGCACTAAGGTCCTGAAAACATAACCATTTGTTGACACAAAACCAATTTACAGGGGTTAGCTCTCTGTCGACACCCAAACCATTGCGATCTCTGGCAACACCTGCAGAGCAGTTGAAGTCTCACCCAAGATGTTCAAGGGAGAGACGACAGAATCAAGTTCTCGCAGTATGAAGGAGGACCATGTGTCTACTTATCAACTTAGCGCAGCATTATCCAACATATATAATCATTCAAATTATGCATTAACAGAATCAAGTCATCATTCAATAGATCACATTAACATAACTGAATCGCAGCAAAACATTGGTGCACACCCAGATCTAGCAATATACCATCATTCATAGAAAAGAAACAACACATCATTCAAATATAGACATTGCATTCACATTTGGATCGCAGAAAATAGGAAAATAGGAAAATAGGAAAAGACACAATGATTTTGCTCAATCTCTGTCATGTGATATTAACCCTCGCAACAAAACATAGATTCTCCAAAACAGTGCTTTAGCTCACATACACATATCCAAAAAGTTTCCAACATATAAGACTAAGAAAAATGTGCAAGAAGCCAGTCGAAGAAGAATAAGACTTAACACTTGCAATTCTACATCTATTTATAGGCTTGCCCCTTTACATTGGTGGTCCACTTAACCAACTTCCTAACTACTTCTTAATAGAATCTACAAAATAATGACCACAATCCACATAATGCGGTCCAAATCTACAAAATATGACCAAAATACATAAAATATTATAAATCTGACAGGCGCTCCGCTTTCCACCTTGCGCGACATCTTTGACCTTGCACAGCATCCACGATGTTGCGCAACTAACTTACCCCAAAACTGACTTCCAACACATTTCGAAAAGAAGAGAGCCCTAACTAAAATCCTAACAAACTCTAGTAAACTTGGTGTTTCCACGGACTAGAGAAATCCATTGAGATTTTAATGAAACATTAGTTTGTCATTCTCTATTTGATCCTATCCTCCATGTTTTGTGCATGGTCGAGTTGACATGTGACGGGCATAATCTTTAACATAAGCAGATATTAAATGAACTTCCACTCTACTACAATCCTACCAGATGTGTTGATTGATCATTATTAAATGGTTATTCTGTCACCATAGACAACGTATTCCATGAATCCCACAAATTGTAACCTAATCACAAGGTGTATCTTTATATGCTATGTTTCCAGTGAAACCTTAGTCCTATGACTTCAGACATCCTCCCTTCTATTGTTGTTGCTTAACACATGGATAGTAAAAGTGGTAACTACAGAGAAGCTCACGTAGCTCACCACCATGTCCAGAGCATGAGAGATAAATACAACATGCTTCATCTTCTATGTGAAAGAAACATTCGGTTAAAGATTCTTTAACGCGTGTTGTCATCATAATTCCTAAAACTTAAACATTGGGAAATGTTAATATCCTTTTCAGGTGCCCATGATCGAAACAACAAGCTAATATTCTCCAATGTCATTTATTATTTAAACACGTTTAATCTCCTTCAATGAGTGACCCTTAGTTTCTACTACATTATTTATTGCAGAAAGGATGTCAAGGAGGTAGACATAAGTAAATTCTAACTAAACATTGCCAATTCCAAGACTTGTTAACCATGCCGAGGAAATATAGATCAATGATAAAGTTTTGAAATCCAATGCATCTTGCGTTTAGAATCAGCATGAAGAACTCGCCAAATTATTTTTAAAAAGTGTCAATTAACAACACTATATGGTTTATTATATATCATTTCAACGTATGAGAAGTTTAGAATCCTTTTTCTTAAGTGAAGTATGTGATTGCTTTGATATTTAATGTTTAATTAACAAAGTCATTATAATTTCTTCGAGCTGAGCAATCTTGTCATTGCATCTCCTGATATCTTTGTCACTGTTTCAGTTCTAGTTGTAGTTTCTTTCTTCTTTTAATTTTTTTGGTATTGTCTTCAGTTTACTTGGCCTTGCGTAAGATAAATGGTGTGTTTGTTGATTTCTCTAATTATGTTTCCCCGTTTATCATCTCCAAGGGTAGAAATTTCAGTAAGGCCCATTTTTGTATTCTTCAGTACTTTAGTGAAATCCAATGTATCAGCCATAAAATCCCCAAACACAACGAATTTGTCTTCTCTTAAAATCTCTTTGGGCCAACATTCTTCTATTCCTAGTGTTTCTGAAAATGAAATTCCATCTTCAAAAGAAGGAATAGGAACACTACTTAACACTTATAGCAGTGTTGTATTAAGGTGATTTGCTTAAACATCTGAAAAATCAACAGAAGCTTTCGTAAATAATCAACAGTGTTTATGTCAAGTGAAGATAATGGGGTAGTGCCCGGATGTGGGTGAACTCCGGCAACATCCGTCGCGCTCTCCGGCCACCTCATAAGGCACGTGTTGCTCCAGTGATTACCGAGCTTAACAGCGCACTTCGTCAACAAATACTGGGTCCTCTGTGAGTGGGAGAAATTTCCCTGGTCACTTAGGCTCATGCGAACCAGACTGGTGAAGGTCCGTCCTCCTAGGTACATTCATGGTGTGGCTGTGATGGTTAATGTTTGCAGGTACGTGGAATGACAGGTGTTTAATTCAGCACCATGTCTAGTTCTATGTCATGGTTAGTAGCAGTGTTGGGTTTGCAGTCCAGCAGGAGGTTTGCAAAGTCTTTGTTTCAGTGCACTCTAGATTCAGTGCTGGTAAGAACGCTCCTCTGCGTATTGGTTTCAGGCTTAGGTTGGCAGCCATGTCTCGCCAGAGGGGTACTCCCAGATGCGCTAGTTCAGGTTGGGCCAAACCCCAGAGGGGTTGCAGTGCATAGGTCCCGGCAGACTATGAACCTCATATCTCTTCGCGAGTCCACGTTTTGGTGGAAGCCTGGGAGAACAAGGTACTCAACCGCAAGCTCTCGACGGGTGAGGAAGGTGGTCAAATTAACCACTATTGGATGCCGAAGAACATGCTCTGCAACCTGGCAGAGGACATGCTCAGTAATTGGTCTGAGGCTCGGATTGCAATTCACTCCATGAAGACAAAAATTGCAGAGATTGACGCCCAACTTACAGCCATTGATAACTCTGCAACTAAGTCTCTCAATTTCTCAGTGATGAACATCTTTATTGTGAACACGGTTAGAAGGCTTGTATTTTTTGAGAGGCTCTGGAGGAGGTTCTGCCTCTTTCAACCTCAAGAAGCCAAGATATATGTATGTAATTTTTTTGCCTCTGTAATATAATATATCTGTGCAGCTTACAAAAAAGAAGAAGATAATGGGATAGTGAAGCAAGAAGCTTTTCCTTTGTCCATCCCATTAATAGGCACAAGCTTTGTGTTTTCTGTTGTTATCTCATTGGTCTAGATAAGTGATTTTGAAGAAGCCAAGGAGTCCCCACAATCAACAACAAAATTACGACAGGTTGGAAGACAATGCTACGCACATATCTGTTTGAGGTCCCTTATATGAGGTTTTTGCTCATCATGAAAACCTTTTCCATCAGCCTTTCCAAGGAATTCCAATCAAAATATGCAGGGATGCAATATGGTATCTTATGTTTCATTTGAGGCTCAACATAATTCTTCACATTTGTTGAAGATGAATACAACTACTCTTGTAAACCCATCTTTCTGTCAATATGTTGCTCCACAACTACCACATGATTATTGGTCACACTTGAATCAATATATAATGTTGCTTATTATCATATGAAGGTGCATTTGTTTGTATCTAACCTTGAAAATAATACATTTCCCCAGTACTCAACGACATAATCATTCTTCCTCTCAGTGGTGCTTCTTGACCATTATGTACTTTAGAAGTATAGTTGTTGAATTGCATGTAATTATTTGTAACTAAAATGGGCGATCGAAGCCTCTAGTTGAAGCATCAAAACCGCAGAATGACGATAAGCATGGTTGGGTTTTCAAGCTACTAAAATTAATCATATCAAATGGACTATTGGATTTAACTAGCATAATTGATCTTTCATTTGTTGGAAATGGCCAAATAAATTGGCTTGTAAGTGATGCAACATGTTTTCTCTCTAATGTGGGTGAACTCCCTGATGAAATTGGCATCATAGGCATTGATTGCATAAATGGGCCTTTAATCATCCCAATCAAGGGATCTTTCACATAGTTATATCATAGAAATGCTCATGGAACATTCTGAAGTGTTGAAAATAAAGTCTTGATATGGTCTACTAGATCCAAATTCTCCATAAACAAATTTGTAGAACCTAGTTGGATCACTCCATGGGGAACCATAGCTACATCAACAATTGTCTTGATCCCAACTACAAATTGATTTTTCCATCCAACTTTAGAAGATATTCTTGTACTCCTTGATATTTTGTGTCTCCATAGAAAATTTGGCCCTATAAGAGAAACAAGTCAGCCCAATTAGGTAAAAAGGGCACTCACTTGATAAGTATAAATAGAGAGGGTGCACCTCTCATTTGGACACACACTCAACTGAATGAAGTTCGCTCCTACTTGAGAAAGAGGTCTTCTCCAACTAAGAAGAAGACTGTTTCGGGTTGTAGAAAACTTGGAAGCCATCTTATCTTTTGGGATTCGTCTTTTTTTTGGTTTGGCATTGTACTTGGTGACATAATATATGCTAAAGAACTTGTTGGGTTTTCTCGATTGTGGTTTCCCAGATGAAAATTTGTGTGTTTATTGTGTTACTGTGCTTGTCTTTCTTTCAATAATCCTATTGCATGTGATGATTGTGAATTGTTCAAAGATATAACATAATCATATTGGAAACATTAAATTCTAACAAACACTAGTGTTGTCCTCTCCAAAGATCCATTTATGCTTCCCCATAAACGCCACATGTTCAATCATTTGTAAAAAAACCGCATAAACATAAGTGTCAACCAAACACAATTTCTTTGTCATTCTTCGCTTTTAATTTATACTTTCCGGAGTAAACCTATGTATGCTATTTGCAAGTGCTCATACACAAATGTACATTGGATCACAACCATAAGTTGTTAGCTTAATCTCCTCATTCACGGTTTTTTAGTTCCTGGATGCTTTTAGATTGATTTCTTCCATGTGAACTGCAACATTTAATTGTCCTCAACATTTTAGAGTGAAAGGAGGGTGTACCAAAATAATGTTTCTCCAGTAAGTCCTCACTACAGAGTCTGGACACCCCCATGTGAATGGTTGATTGACTACTGGCTTCAATCTTGAGATAGATGTTTTCCAGAGAGGTAAGGACAATGTTTAACATTTCTATATGCTTCTATCATCAGTCAAGAAAAACTTCATTTCTATATGCTTCTATCATCAATCATTGCCAAATTAACTTCGTTGGGAATCCTTCAGTCTAAAAAAATGGCATCGTTTCTTTCCCACCATATACCACAAGTAAAAACATATGGAAAATATTTGCAACAGTGTACCATTGTGTTCCTCAACCATTTCTGGAAACATTGAACCAACGAAGATTCCAACTAAATCTTTGAGTTGCTCAGGTCCCTTGCGGCTGCATTCCATATAGTCTCTGCATAGGGACACGAGACAAACAAATGAGATGAGGTTTCACAGCTAGTTTGGCACAATGCACACCTGCTTGTACCCGACCAACCCCCTTTTAGCATATTTTCCTATGTGAGCATCTTATTACTCAATGCTAGCCATAGTATTATCTTATCTTTCAAAGGCCCGTCAGTTTTCCATATCATAGGCCACCACTATTCTTTATCCCTGGTGAAGTAAACAAATGTGTAAGCCTCATATCCTAGTTTTACTGAAAAATCTCCTATTGAGCGATTCTTAGGTCCACACTAATCTGTATGATTCACTATCATCTAATGTGATGAAGCCAACCTCCAAATTAAAAATATATCTTGTCCATTCCCTTGTTATTTCCCTTTCCATTCCAATCTGATAATTCGGGATCTTCGCGTATGCCAAAGTATGAATATGAAGGTTTTTGAGTTGTCTTAAAGTGTTGGCAGAAAGAGTGTAAGCATCCCTTTCTCCTACCCAGGGGTCTTCCCCTATTTGGACACTCCTGACATTGCGAATTTTCCATGTCGTCCAATGACCTATAAGGGGGTAGGAGAGTATTAAATATTTCCATCCTGTTGAACCTCCCCTATAATTTTTGTCACTGCTCATGAACCATTCGATAATAGAGGAGTTTGGGCAATATTTGGGCGTCATCGATTTCCCCCACAAAGTGTCAATGTTTTGATCAAGTATCCATAGATACTTTGTTGCAAGGGATTGACTGAACAATGCGATATTCTTTATCCCCCAACCACCTAGGTCCTTCATGTTAGCCACTATAGACCATTTAACCAGTGGGATCCATTATTTTTGTTTTCTTGTAGTCCACGGGAAAGAAAAACACTTATTTCAGAACTTGGTCAGAATACCTTTTAGGATGTAAGTGATGGAGGCCCAATAAATAGGAATACTATGTAGAATAGCTTTTAAGACAATTACTTGAACACCTCTATATAGGCACTGGTTAGCCGAGCAAGAAATGAGGGTTTCTACCTTATTATACAACCATAACCAATCTCGGTAAGAGTATGTGTTGGGTTTGAGATAAAACCCCAGGTATTTGAAACCCTCACTCATATAATTTATGGGGAAGTCGGCCTCTACCCCAAATCTCTGTTTCATTTCCTCTGAGATCTTGTTGACAACCAAACTTTATTTTTCCACATTTATTACCATACCGATGGCCTTCTTGGAAAGCTGTAAAATTTGAGGAATCACTTGTAAGTTCTCTAGTGAACCTTATCCCATCATCATCACATCATCCATGAAAATAATATGAGTAGGCTCCACTGACTCATAAACTAGGACCCCTTTTAGTGATCCATCCCTCTTGGACCCTTGAACCAACTTACTTAATGCTTCAACCACCCGTAAAAACAAGAAAGTAGAGAGAGGGAATCCTTGCCTCAATCTCCTAGTAGGTCTGATGAATGGGGAAGGGTCCCATTTATTAGAACAACGAAGGAGGTCAAATTTACACACCCCGTGATATAGTTTTCCAATTCCACTGAAAATCCCATTTGGATAATTAGTAATCACAAGAAAGTCCAACTAACTCTATTATAGGCCTTATATATTTATAATTTTAGTGCAAAGGAACTTACTTTGTTCTTGTTTATTGAATGTATGCCCTCCTAAGCGAAAGAAATCGCATCATGATTTTGTCGATTAAATGAGAATCCAAATTGCTCTTTTGAGATTATCTAACTTAAGATGGGCTTCATTCTCTGGTAAATCATCTTAGCAATTATCTTGTAGTCCACATTGCAACAGGATATCAGCCTAAAATCTCAAAAATTAAGGGATTCTTCTTTTTTGGGATTAGATATATGAATGTAGAATTCATTACACCTAATACCTTTCCTATACATTGAGACTCCTGAACTACCTTCGAAATATCTTCCTTCAGTAACTCATAAAATCCCTGGAAAAACTCAATAATGATCCCATTTGGTCCCAAACTCTGTTGATGTATTTGTAACTTCAGAATGTATTCACTTGTATATTTCTTATTGTATTTCATTATACCCCGACGGAGATGTTTGTTCCTCCGATCAAGAGAGTCATTAATATAATAAATTCATGTAAATTCATTGAGGTTAACCCATCGTTGTAAGTTGGGGAAATAGTCCCCACAATTGAGTTGAGGTTAACACTTCGTTGTAAGTCAGGGTAATAGTCCCCACAGTTGAGGGGCATTAGGGTTATTAGACTCTCCTAGTGATGTCAGCCATTTAAGAGTAAAATTCAAATGGAAAACAAGTATAAATAGAGAGTGAGACTCTCTATTTGGTACACCCACTCACTCATTTAATGTAGCGCATGAGTGAGAGAAGAGGAGCTCACACAAGTGAGAGAGAGAACAACTGTCAGAGTTCATCTTTTTTGGGTTTTAATTTTTCTATTGGTTCTCATTCTATCTCTGAGGAAGTTGTGGGGTTTTCTCCTTTATGGTTTCCTCGAGGAAAACTCTTTATGTCTCTTGTCTCTTTTGATTATTGATGTGCATGTTATTCTCTCAGATAATATCCTAGATCATATTGATTAAATGATAAAAATATAACATGGTATCAGAGCTAACTTGAGAAGAATACATTATGCAGCTGCAGAAGCTAGGGCTTCTTACTTTTTGGGGATCCCTCCACAAATCATCAACAAAAAGAGGATAGGATAACTCTCCATTGAAGGGTGCATCTTTTTGTTGAAGCAGAATTTGATTCTAGGCATTTTCAATTTTTGACCTGTCACTGCTGCGGGAAATTAGGGATTTTCACAGAAGACAAATTTTTGAGTGAGCCAAGCATAGGATTGTTCTCCCCTTCAAAATCGAAATTTAGAGACCAAGATCAAAAATTTTGGTTGGGTAAAACTCTGAGAAAGTCAAACCCTAATTTGATCGCGGACCAGAAAACCCTAAAAGACTAAAACTAGTCATTTTGGTGTATTCACTATATCTAGATATTGGCGAAGGATCAGGAGTCAAAACGTTTATAGGATGAAGATAAATTCCTGATGTACCCTGTGTAAATGTTTTAGCCTCAGATTCACTATATTCCGGGAGATATGATTCCTCCAAATCAAGGTTCCATCCTCTCCCTGGATTCATCCCTAAATAGGAGACCTAGGGAAAATTGCTATATCTCGGGCTAAGAAGGTCCAAATTAAATTTCACAAGATTTTTCAGATAGGGCACGGATTGTACTTTCGGTGGTAAAAGTTTCAGACCCTAAAGGTGAAACAATGACATGTGGCAGTTTGTACAAGTTCGCTATGTTGAACAGTCCTGAAATAAGTCACATTGGGGAAACTCTCATAAGTCTCAATTGGTGAAACCAATTCTACTCAAACCTGTGGTGTTGGAAAGAGGACAGACGAGTATACCTTAGTGCAAAGTTTCAGACACATAGGATCAGTAATTTCAGATATATTGCAGAAACAATATCAAGAAATTATGTAGAAGAAATTGAAGAAAACTAGGGCATCACATATTTTACAGTTCTGATCACAGTTTTGGGAAAATGAGTATGTTGCTCAGCTCGCCTTGAGGAGGCACATCTTTCTATCCAATCAGATCCGAAAGATTCCAAGTATTCAAAATTAGGGTTTCTTCTCTGAGAAACCCTCAATTAGCCAAATCCAGAACCAGGACAGATAGCTCAAATCAGTAAGATCTAATCTTTTGCTATTTACATTTGAGGTTCTCATTTCAAAATGACCTATCACACCAGCTTGATAACAAGCTTGGTGAATATGACACCTTCCAAGTATGTAAGTATAGGACATCCATGATCCTTGAAGAAATTGACTTGGATCAATTCTAAGAGCCAGAGGGAGATGTGGCTAAGGCTAGAGCCAAGAGAATCATTGCAGATTCTATTAAAGATCATCTCTCATGTGTCATCCCTAAAGAAACCAAAAGGAAGTTTTCAATGCTATGACAAAGCAATCGAAGAACAATAAGATATTGTTATAACCACCTTGAATGGCCTCCTAGGATCATGGGATTCATTCATTCAATGAATGTGTTCCAGAAGGAAGTGATTACCTTCAGCAGACTCTGGGATGAGTGCACACAAGAAGAAGCTCAACTCATAATAAGAGAAGAGAACATGGGATCAACTGAAGATCAAGCTTTCACGATTCAAAGAAGATACCTCAAGTGATGAGGAATATGAAGGACTCAATTCTTGAAGAACTCTTATCCATCTTAGCATTTGGATAAGAAATGATGAGGCTATGAATGAAGAAGATGATGAAGCTGAAGTCTCAAGAAGGAGTCTACCCACGAAACAAATAAAGATAAGTATTTGAATTGTCTTTTCCTATATATATAGTTGTTTATATGACATTATTTAGTTGTAGAATGTTTGCATTAATGACAGTATACTACTAATATGCATGTGATGGGTAAGTAGATCATGGTGATATACAACTATCCATTGCTACTTATCTAGAATGAAACCTCTTTGCTGACATATTGGATTAGTGCACAATCTCAATGATGTCATGGTAGAGATGGAAGCGTCTAGAAATTTTCTATGAGATATGGATGAATGTTGTATTGGCCAAAATAGTTACATGATTATATCTTTATCCATAAGAATTTTCCATTATAAATATGCATTATGAAATGTTTCTAACCATACAATTGGCACATTTGACTTGTAGGAAAGATCGTGTACGATCGCCTACAAGAAAAGAAGGATGAGACTTGTTCCAAAGAACAAGTGATGACAGCTCAAGATTCACTATAATAATCCAAAATGAAGAATGATGACTAGAATGCAATGTCAAAGACCTAAAGAGAAGTCCATAGTATCTTCCATATGGATCTACAAGATCCAATATGCAATAGACGACAACATCGTGGGATACAAGGCAAGATTCGTAACACGAGGCTTCTAACAGAAAGAAGCCATAGACTATGAAGAGACATTTGTAGCCACTAAAAGTTGAGACACATGACAGTCAGACTCATGTGTGAAAATTAAAGAAGGCCTTGTACGAGCTCAGAAGGCACCCATGGGATAACACATAAATGAGGAGCTTAGAGATCACCTAAAGTAATGAAGATCTTAGCCTTTGCTACAAGGTTTAAGATGAAAGCCTCTAGAGGATGACAAGCTCACAGATGGCTACAAGAATAAATTTTGAAAATGCTCAAGATAGAGGATCTTGGTATCAAGTGAACCTATATGGATACATAGAATATTAGTAGTAGAGGAAGCTACTTGTAACTCCAATACATAATGTTTCAATACACATAGTACGTAAGGCAGAGGGAGAATGATGATCCACTTCAGAGGGAGTGACTGGAGAAGATCCTGAGGTTCGACATGGTACGACAGGATGGACAACTTATTGATGGATCTAGGATTTACTGAGAGTAAAGTAGATTCCAACCTTTACTTCAAGGTTGAATGTCGAATACTAATGATGCTCCTATTATATTTCGATGACTTGTCCCTGACAAAAAAAGTGGAACTCATTAAAGTTGCAAGAAGAAGACTTGTTGTCGGGTTCAAGATGAAAGACTTGGGTATGGTGCATTACTTTCTAGACATGGAGGTGTGGCAAAGTGTGGATGAAATCTCCCTTGGAAAAGGGAAGTATGTAGTGGAGATCCTGAAGAGGTTCAAGATGATGGACTGCAAGGCCATGACCACACCTATGGCATCGAAATTGAAGCTATTGAATGATGCTTCATCAGAGTCAGTTGATGATACAATGTATCGTTAGATAATTGGGTCATCGATGTACCTAATGAACATGAGACCAGATATTTGCTTTGCTTTGAACACATTGAGCTAGTTCCTGACAGATCTGAGACATGCTCACCTAGTTACAAAGCATATTCTAAGGTACCTGAAGGGTATAGTTGACTATGGGCTCAAATATGAATCGAATTAGAAGATTAACTTGGAGGGTTATGTGGATTCAAATTGGGCAGGAAGTCCCATTGATAGGAAGAGAACTTCAGGGTGCTACTTCAGTATGGGATCAGGTGTGATCTCTTGGTTTAGCAGGAAGCAGTCCTACGTGGCACTGAGTACAGCCAAAGAAGAAGAGGAGTAGTGAAGCTCCAGTTTGTGATCCAGATCGAGATCTCTCGAAAGAGGGAGTTCTAGCATAGCCAATGATATAGGTTTTCTAAGCATAATATCCTAGTGAAGATCATAGGTTGCTTAGACGTAAACCGTCCTATAGGTTGTCCTTGGATGTAATCAATCCTAGAGAATATTGCAGGTTATCCTTGGAAATAATCAGCCCTGATGTGATTCTATGCTAGAAATGGCCAGAGTGAAGTTTGAGTACTTCAGGGAGAAGCTTGGTGTTCTCCAGATCGAGGTTCATTCCAAGGAGAAGTAATGAGAACGAGGGCCTTTCTGATAGGGTGGCAGGATTGGTTCCTCCCATGGTCAAGTGTAAGTGTTGTGCCTTTCTGACATGGTGGCAGGATTGGTTCCTCCCATGCTCAAATGTAAGTGTTGTTCCTTTCTAACATGGTGGCAGGATTGGTTCCTCCCATGGTCAAATGTAAGTGTTGTTCCTTTTGACATGGTGGCAGGATTGGTTCCTCCCATGGTCAGATGTAAGTGTTGTTCCTTTTTGACATGGTGGCAGGATTGGTTCCTCCCATGGTCAGATGTAAGTGTTGTTCCTTTCTGACATGGTGGCAGGATTGGTTCCTCGCATGGTCAGATGTAAGTGATGTGCCTTTCTGACATGGTGGTAGGATTGGTTCCTCCCATGGTCATATGTAAGTGTTGTTCCTTTATGACATTGTGGCCGGATTGGTTCCTCCCATGGTCAGATGTAAGTGTTGTGCCTTTATGACATGGTGGCAAGATTGGTTCCTCCCATGGTCATATATAAGTGTTGTGCCTTTCTGACATGGTGGCAAGATTGGTTCCTCCCATGGCCAGATATAAGTGTTGTGCCTTTCTGACATGGTGGCAGCATTGGTTCCTCCCATGGTCAAATATAAGTGTTGAAGATGTGAAGACCTATGTGGAGGCTATGCCTACATCCAGTAAGTTTGGATCTGTATAACTTCCTATGATGAGTAGAATTGAGAGATTGCACCATTTGCTCAAGATAGCGGGAGAAATGATGATGATGATGATCTAGATTTGACAATGATCCAGCTTTGATAATGATCCAGCTTTGATGACGATCCAGCTTTGATGATGATCTAGTAATGAAGACTTGTGCTGATGAACTATGTCAAGAGAATACCTTCCTAGTTAAGAGGGAGTGTTGATGTATTTGTAACTTTGGAATGTATTCACTTGTATATTTCTTATTGTATTTCATTAAACCCCAATGAAGATGTTTATTCCTCCAATCAGGAGAGTCATTAATATAATAAAGTCATGTAAAGTCATTGAGGTTAACCCTCCATTGTAAGTCGGGGCAATATTCCCCACAGTTGAGGGGTATTAGGGTTATTAGACTCTCCTAGTGAGGTCAACCCTGTAAGAGTAAAATTCAAGTGAAAAACAAGTATAAATAGAGAGTGAGACTCTCTATTTGGTACACATGCTCACTCACCTGTAGCGCATGAGTGAGAGAAGAGGAGCTCGCACAAGTGAGAGAGAGAACAACCATCAGAGATCATCTTTGTGTTTTTGGGTTTTACTTTTGCTATTAGTGCTCATTCTACCTTTGAGAAAGTTGCAAGGTTTTCTCCTTTATGGTTTCCCCGAGGAAAACTCTTTGTGTCTCTTATCTCTTGTGATTATTGTTGTGCGTGTTATTCTCTCATATAAGATCCTAGATCGTATTGATTAAATGATAAAAATCTAACAGACTCTTACCTTTGTAAAATGAGAGTAGAATACTGTATATTTCTTATTCCGAGATATCGTTCGATAAAGGGACATTAATTTCTTTAGTGAATGATCTAGGGAACAACCCCAAGACTTAGAGAATTTATTGGATAGGGAATCCCTCTAGGTATTTGAACATGTATTTAAAATATGATACCCCTACCTTAGCCTTTTTTTTGAAGGAGTGAACCATAATCCCTTGTTCATTTTGAATCTCAACTATCATGGTGTTGACACTTCTACTGTGTGCAACAAATCTATGAATTTTTTTCATATTATTTTCTCCTTTAGCTATCCAAGTTGCTATGCTTTTGATCCTCCATAGTTTCCCTTCCTTGGACAACAACGTATAGTGTCTTACTTCATATGTTTTCAACATCTTTAATTATTCTTCAGAGAAACCTAGAGGATTTCTTATTATATGTTCTTTTATTCTTGCCTCAACTTATTTTAACTGGGCCTCCTCGCTTTCTTGAAATTCTTTTGCCAATTATTTTGAGACCTTCTGTTGCAGCTGCAACATTTTCCCAAAATTCAAAAAAACATTGGGACCCTCCTTTTATTTCGTTTTTCTCAGCTCCTTAGCTTTGATTTATTTTTGCTCAAGATTGGCTTTTATGCCAGCAGTGTTTCACCGATTGTATTGATTTTGCCTTGCCATCGGAAGTGTTTTAGACTATTGAGTTGGGAGTGCAGTTAAGTACACACCCGCCGTTGCGGAGAAGAAGAGGACATTAAGTCCGATTCAAGGGTTATTGGTTTCCGATGCGCTTTATTTGTCGGCGGCTATATTAAGATCCCGTCAGAACATGTGTCTCTACGTTTTCCACCATTGCGGAGAAGGTATTGCCAAGCTTCGCGATGGTTTCATTTTCTTCTTCCGATTCCCGCCGTTTTAATTCACAATCTTTCAGCTTTTGTTGTTGCGGCTTTGGAAAGCATTATCCCTCCGATGTAGTTTGTTTATTTTTCACTTGACCGATGTTTGGTTTTCGTCGAAATCATGTTTATGTTTTCCTCGATTTGATTGGTCTGCAGAAATTGGTGCCTTTATGGTTTCCGCCGTTGCGGCTCTTCAACCATCTATTGATCCGAGGCCTTAGTCTTGCGAGCTCCGATGCGAGTTTTGATTTGTTTCTCTACCGATGCCATTGCGGCTCTCCTAGCCGTTTCATCATCCGCCATTGCGGAGATGCTACTGACAGGATCACCGACCCCGTAGTTGTTTTGTCGCCCGATGATCTTATTTTTCCCACCGATTATTTGTTGACCGGGGCGTATATATTTTGGGGTTGGGTTTATTATTTTGTTGTTGTATTTTTCCCATGCTGTCCTTATCATCTCGAGCAGAACCACGTACTCATTGTTGGTACCTTGTTGCTAGGTGGCTCCGGCATGGTGGTTTGCGGATTTTTCTCGACCAGTCGCACAGCCCATTGCCAAGTAGGCTCTTATGCCCATTTTACCTTTCCGTTCGAGTGGTCAAACTAAGTTTGTCGCCCTTGGTTAGTTCTTGTCTCGACAGTTAGTGGATACCTAGGTTTCCATTTCGGCCTGTATATATAATGTAGGTAAATGGTATGGCTGCCCAGTGGGGGGTTTTGTTGTTTTGCTTGATGATTACATCCGTGGTCGTTATGAGTTTGCAGCCCGGACTTGACTACTAGGGAAACCGATGCAGACGACCGTTATGTTGTCCACACCAATATCCCCCAGTCTGTGTATGGCTGTCCAGGGAGGGCGTTTTCTTGTTTACTTCAGAGAGGCGGAGGTTTTGGTTCCACGGTATGGTCGCCCTCGTTTTTGTGAACCAAGGTCAGGATGTTGAAGTTACGCCCCTTAGGATCAGATTGTTAAAATTTGAACACGAACCGCAGACCAATTTAGGGTTCAGAATGCATTATCTATTCAAATCTTGATGCGAGTGTTTTTTGCAAGAAGCAGCTTCCTCTTATTTTTCCATGTCCAAGCCGAACGTTTCCAATGTTTGAGAAGCACTACCTCCTTCATCTTATGATTTCTTTGTTCAACCACTTTTCTATCCATCATTACCACCAACCTCAAGCTTACAATGAGTTTAATGCACTATCACAATAAAGTATCTTTCACTTGGGATTAGGCATCATATTTTCTATGGAACGATTTAGTTCATAGCGTCGAGAGGGGAACCTTCTTCGTTTTAGAAAAACCATGATATTATGAGTTGATTATGCAAATCTTTAGTATGTGCTGGTTTTAGTTTTTTTTGGCAGATTGGTTGTGCATAGGAATACTTGGTTTGAGTATTGTTTGTTTATTTTCATAACTGCAATCATGTTTAGCCTAAACGAGGTAAAATGCTCATACAGTTTGACTCCACTTTTTGAACGTTATCTAGGAATGGCCCAACCGAACCTAAAGCAATTTCTGTGTATGACAGGGAAATTCTTCAGAATCCGAGATGTCTAAACGGCAGAAGAAGAAGGCTCTCATAGTAGAGGAGGAACCCGAGGTTGAAATTGTCACCAGAGTTGAGTACACTTACGAGGATACCAAATGCATAGTTGGTATGGAAACTGAATACAAATGGGGGGGAGTCTACAGATTAATAACACACCGAGAGGTACCTGACACTGGTTTTGAGGAGGAAACCATATATGCAAATATAGAGAGATCTGCGTTGATGAGAGTTGCTACTAGACTTGAGCTTTTCTCGTGCTCAAAGGTGATTGGATGGATTCTGCCCAGGGCAGATGTAATCACCATGATTTTGGCAAATGTTAACAAATAGGGTTATGCTGCTTATAGCCCTGGGTATGTATCACTGGCCTACCACTTATCGGAAGCACAAGTGTACTTGACTGAAGGCTAGCTAAAGACAATTAATCTGGACCTAGTCGAGACACTGAAGAGAATGCTAGTACCTGGAAAGAACTTTAGGACTAGGTCGTCCGGGGAATATGATACTGCCACTTTAAGAACCCCTTATAGGTTCATTGCCCTGATGCTGAATAGGATTTTCGTGAGGGCCCACGGTAAAAGCTTTAAGTTGGAGTGGGTGCCCATCATCTTCTATGTGGCAACGCAGGGGACAGTGTTCAATTGGGTGAACATTGTATCCAACAGCCTCTCAGCCTGCATTGCTTCAGCATTAGGAGGGGTGTCCCAAAAGAAATCAGAGTTCTACATGAGCTCTATATTGATTGATTGCATACTATGCAACCAAACCTTCCCAAACCTGAGCTGTATCTGGGACCGGGAGAGAACACCAGTCTACTCAGCTTACAAGCTACTGTGGGCACATAAATACCACAGTCACTATAGAGAAGTGTGTGAGCACTTCATCATGCCATTATATACATTGATCTTCTTAAAAGAGTACAACTGCATGTCGGAGGAAGCATTGCAGGTTATTGAAGAATATGCAGACTACTACTTAATGGAGGATGGATTGTATTTTAGAATGTATGGATGCTCCAAAGCACCTTCACTACTGCCAAAACATGCCACTGACTATGTAGTGCACAAGGGGGCCGTTAGGTGGGTTTTCTTAGATGGTATAGGGAGCTTTTTATTTGAACATAAGAAAGCAGCTTATCCTCCCTTACCATTCAGATTGGGAAGCTATAAGTTCACAAGAGTGAAGAAAGCTGATGAATTTGTGGAAGAATTGGGGAAATTCCATTTTGGGGAAATAAATTTCCACAAGAACGATTCCTAGAATAAAGTGGCAGAGCACTGCAAGGAGGCAAATGTACATTTTGAATACACAAGCCACTGGGATAAAGATGAATCCATTTTCCGTAGTGCAGAAAATATAACGGCCTTAAGAAGAAGATTTAAAAAGAAAATCACCACCAAAGGCAAGAAAGGACAGGATGAACAGAAAAGGGCAAAGGACGAAGAGGCTATAAAAAGGGATGAAGATGCTAGGAGGCTAGCACAAGAAGCCGAAAGTTGGCTCAAAGGTGAGGAAGAGGAAAAGAAAAGGAAAATGGATGAAGAATTGAAGAAGGAGGAAGCAGAAAGGTTAAAACTGACAGGGGCTGTGACAGATCAATCAGTTTCCGATCCTGTAGACATTCAGGCTCAAGACCTGGGTGATTCTGATGTTCAAGATCCTGAGGTAGCTGCTAGTAGCGCATTGGGATAGGCTATTGTCCCTACCCTAAGACTAATCTCTTTTGAGCAAAAGAAAGGGGAGGAGGTGCCTGATTTCAACACTATTTTTTATGACAGCGAAAGAAAAAGAATAGTGAAGAGGACCAAGAGGAAGGTCGAGACTGGGGGATAGTCGAGCAAAATGATAAATGACACAACAGTGGTGTATGGGATAGACAAGGATCCAAGATTCACCATCAGAGCTGGGGCTGCATTGATCCATGCCTCTAAGGACAATGTAGATCGAATAATGACTAATCTTAAACAGTCAAAGAAGTATGTTGCCCAGCTAAAGGACACCCTGAGAAGAGAGAGGGAGGAAAGTAGTAGATTGAAAAGAAAGTTTGAAGAAATACAACATGAAATAAAGTCTTCAAAAGTTGAGCTCTAGTTCCTCCAAGTAGAGAAGAGATCTCTGGAGGTTTCCCAAGGAATTCTGGAGAAATTGTAGCAAGAATGTCAAGGGTTAAGGACAAAAAAGGATGAGTTGAAGACGGTATGTGAAAGTCTTCACACAGAAAAGGAGCAGCTGCTAGGAAATATAGGGGAGTTGGAGCTACAGAAAGCTACCTTGGAGGAATCTAAGAGGCAATCTCAGGGGCAGACTGTAGAACTTAAAGAATAGGTTACCTCATTAACAATAGCTCTAGAAGAGGCCAAGGAACAACAAGTCAATATTCATCCTTTCAAGGAGCATGTTCTAGCACAAAGGAGCAATATGCACCAACTGCAAGTAGCCATAGAGGAAGAAAGGTGCAAGATCTTGCAGGTAGACAATCGACTGGAAGAGATTTTGGAAACCTCTTCATATTTTGTAGACAGATCGCAGGACATCGTAGAAGTCCTGACAGCAAGAATGTCAAGATTAGAAGCAAATGAGGAAACTCCTATAGATCTGCCAGCAAATGATCAACAGAGCCTAAGGCAAGACTATTATCTACTAGAGTTTGCCATAAACACAGCCAAAGAATTCAAAAAGGTTGTCAAGAAGACAAAGGGGGCTTGTGCAGAGTTCTTTAGGAGACTTTTGATTACTTATAATCGTTGCCATGTTGAGGCTGAACAGTGAATGGATACTTTTCCGGACCACAACCTGTTTTTGGAGATGTTGCAAAGAAAATATCAGGAAGATGAACAAATGGTTCAGCACATCAAAGCCCTAGACGAGGAGACCCTGAGAAAGGAAGTAGCTCATTCTGCGGTTAGTGTGCAGTTACTAGAGGACCAACTTCGCCTGAGCTCAACCAGGATAGAAGTAATACGAAATCAGGCCGCTAAATTTGAAATTAATATTCATTTCTTAGAACCTTCCGAGTTCGAAAGTATTGTCTCAGAGGCTTCAACATGGAAGCAGTTCTTGAATAGTCAAGCGGGACCCTCCTCATGAGCATTTTTTGTTTATTGTAATATATTAAAGAAAAGTATGGGAGGTGAAGCGTTGCGGAAGCCTAAGAGTCATTTGTGGGCAGCCCAACAGTTTTTCTCTTTTTGTATAAATATAGAAGATTTATATAGAAGGAAGAGGGCTTTTTCCCAGAGAAACTTGTGAACTACTTGTTGTAAGAGGAACTACTCCATTTTGCAATAATAAAAATTACAAATTTTTGCATGTTGGAGAAAGTGATGTGTGCAATGTTCAAATGTGATGAAATGAACAATGTTGAAGGGGAACTATTTCATTTTCAGCTATGTTTCATTAACTGTGAGAGCATTCTAAATTTTTGAACCTATGTTCTTATTTGAATGTTCTCTGGTTTATTCTATGATAATTTCCACTATGGGTAATGGATGTTTTAACGGGTGACGAGCTATCTTGTCGTGTTTATATTTATTCATGTTTATATGTTTTGATTTTATGAACAGCTATCTGTGATTTATCTTAACATGTGAACATTATTGCATTACTCATGAATTAATAATCTCGCTCCCTAGGGATAGCTTAGTTAGCTTTTGTTTTTTTTTAGTTGTGTGTGATTTAGATGCAAGAGAGTCTAAGATGAGAGGTAAGAACCTGCGCATCACATTGTGACCACTCCTTGCATTCTTCATCAATCTGCATCTTAGATAGGCACTTGCATATCATAACTAAAGTAAAAAATACAAAAATATACACGGTGGACTGAGCCGCAACCGGTAAAACCCTTTGTTTTTGTTAGTTGACCTACGGTAGCCGGACCTCAAACCGGACGAATTCCCTACACCAAATATTCACGGGCTAGTTGGGAATGTTGACTGGGGAAAATCCCTTACTGTTGTTGCCTGCAAATTTCCAGGCCTCAACACCTTCTTAACCCTTGTCAAATTGTCCACCATTTTTTTCATACACGAATTAGTGTCTTCAATTCTCCAATGGGTCCATGAATCCTTTACCAACTTCTTATAGGCTTCCTCCTTAAGCCAAACCGAATTAAACTTGAAGGTGGAGGTTGGTTTATGGTCCTCTAGATCTAGAGAAATAAGAATATGGATATCTTCAGATAATCCTCCTTCTTCAACCCAAGAAGCTATAGAAAGAGGGCTAGTAACAAGATTTTCAAAGATAAGAAATCTATCCAACCTCTTTGAAATTGTATTTTCCCTAATTCTCATATTCCTCCAAGTTGGATCAAGTTTTTGTGGTTGGACATCAACAAGACCTTTAATTCAAAAACAGAGCTGAAGAAATTTCTTAGCAAGTCTGCACGAGCCAACTTCCCCCAAAATTATCCTTCTAACATCGTGACATTTAAGTCACCTCTATGTATCATATTGCGGTCTTCCCATAGCTCACTGGAAGAAAGGTTTTCCCAAAAAAATCATCAATTAGAGAAAGGACCGTACGCATTCAAAACTGTTAGATTTTATCCTATAGAATTGCCTTCAAGGAAAATATTTATCATCGATTCATGATTACTTCAGGAGACTTCCTTTAATTATGGACTCCAAGCTGTTAATAACCCTATTAAGTGTCCTTTTGCACTTAAATGGGAAAAATACCAATCCTTGGGGCATAGACTTAAAGTCTCCCATGCTTTGATGCCTTCAGACGTTGTTTCTTGAATGAGGATAACAAAAGGATTCAAAAATTTTATCATCCTTTTGAGGGCATTAAGTTTAGGGGGGGAGCTAACCCCCTTGCATTAAAGGAGAGACAATGCATTAGGTAACCCTGGGGAGGGCTTTCCCCACTCTAAGGGCCCTATTGATTGTTGCTTGTTTCCCAGCTTTTACCTCTAGCATGGATTGATTTTTGGATTTTGCGATATCTGATTTTCTTCCTAGGATGAGTTTAGCAAAAGAGTCAAGGCTAAGACCTCCGGTTACAACCCCTTCATTCCTACCCATTAAAGCCACCCTTTCCCTTGTATTGTAGGTCCTAGTTTGGACAATACATGAGAACTATCCATTGACACCAGTCTGGGAGAAGGTTTTCTGAACCCTTCGACACTGAAATGACTTCCTTTCATGAATCAAAAAGGGAATAATGAGGAGACTGAGAGGGGTTTGACCTTCCAATAGATGTTACTTTTTCATGCAAATGATAATTAACAATAGGGACATAATTGAAAATGACACATTTACTGTAAGGAGAAGGTGATGATCCTTCACCAACCTTGCATGGTTAAAGTTATTTGTGCACGTCCTCCTCTGAATTGGGTTGTCCATCACCTTTGGCCTCTCCTTTCTTTGTTTCCATGTTCGATGTAGCTCCTAGAGACTTTTTAATCCATATCTTGCGATGTGATTGCATAATTGGAGCAGGGTTTGGGCATTCCCGAGCTAAATGTCCAACCTTCTTGCACCCGAAGCATCTAAAGGGAATTTTCCAATAGTATAATATTTGATTCCATATGCTCCCATCCAATTCCAGTTCTATCTACTCGTATATCCCATCTTGCATGTCCATCTCCACTGGAATTTTTGCACAGTGTCTGTCAATCTTATGTTCCCAGTTTTCTTCTAAGGTAATAAATCTTCCTAACTTTCTTCCAATAGCTTCCAATACTGACTTTTTCCAAAAAATCATGGGGAACCCGACAAAATGACCCAAACTTATTGCAGGTTCATGGTTTCTCTTATGGCATCGAAGTCTACCTGCCATCTTTTTAGGATAAGACTAGATGGACCCCAATTCCAACTACAATCCATCAACCTTTCTCAATCCAATTCCAAGCGGACTCTGAACAAAATCCATCCTCACGACAAAATGTGGAAAGAGGGGACGTGTTCTAACACTAGTTTCCAATTGGTTTCCATCCAATTACGTAGTGCGAATTCCCCTATAGTTTTACCACATAACCTGTCAACCAGAGTCATGTTGAGGTAATATGACACTTCTTCAATTCCAATCTATATTCCAACCACTAGTGAAACCAAATCCTTTTTTTCCTTGGATCCTCTCTTACGTTCTGGTTTCATCCTATTGACAATCTTCTTTGTGTTATTTTCATCATTTTTTGACAAGGGATTTGAATGTGGCTCATTCCTCAAATCTCCTTCGAGCCAGTGAGTTGTCTCTTCAAACCTTATTTCTTCCTTTAATTCTCTGTATATGATTATTTCTTCATCATTAACAAAGATGGATCTCTCCAAAGATGGACTATCATAGTCCACCTCCTCGAGTTCCATCCTTCACCAGTAATGTACGCAATGTAAAAATAGTGAAAAAGATAATGCCTCTTCATATGTCCCTTTGGGTGACAATAATCTGAAGGCAAGTTGATAAAACAAAAAAGGGAAAAAATAATTGCAAAGCCGCCTCTATGAAAAAATTTCATTGCAAAGCACTGTTATTTATTGTAATTTATTATCTTGACTCCATGCCCAATGATACCCACTTGTTTCATCCATCACAATCATTAAAACTTGTCTCTTTAAAGATATATCTAGCCATTGTATTTACTTATTGATAGATCCCTCTTTGGTAGGAAAGAATCCAACATTCCCCCTAAATATTGGTTTGTAAGGTTACCGTGAAACTATATTTCCACAACCAAAGGATAAATTCTGAGTGCTAACATCTTGACGTTGTTAACGGGGAGAGAAAGTTCAAATTTTCCATGTGAGGAATGAGAGTTTTCAAGAAAAGTAGGATTTATGTGTGCAAACAAGAGTTCTTGCACTTGAAGTTGGTTGTGTTTTCCCCCTGGCAACCTTACGTAGAAATTCAAGAAACATTGACTCAAAAATGGCATCCTGGATTTCAGAAGAATTCATAAAAGAGGTAATCCCAATTCTGAACCTATATATAGTGTGGAAGATCCAAAAAGTATACTCAGGAGAATAAAAGGAAAAGAACAAGAAGGTACTTCTCAGTTAGAAAGATCATTTTCTTTATCTCGATCAGAGTTTTTTAAGTTTTCAAGAACTTTATTTTGATATAAAGCTTGAACAATCCTATTTAAATCAAAATCTGAATCTGATTTAAAGAAAGTTGTAGTTGATCAACAGAGATTTCAATTTTACCTCCTAGATTCTCTTTGGAAAAACCTTCAAAATACTATAAAAATAGAAGAAAGGAATCCAATAATCCAAACTCCTCAGCCACAAATTTATATTACTATTCAAAACCCTCCTAGAGTTATGGCTACTAGGTTTGCCCCATTTGCTTTACCAATTATTTTGCATGGCCTTCCACAAAACTATGCTCAAAGAATCACATTGTATGATAGGTAAGGAAATTTCACAGCCCAGCAGCATGTTGACAGATTTAATGGCTTCATTAACCTTTAGGAAGTGGATTATGATGATGCCAAGATGAGTTTATTTGCCCAAAGTTTCTCTAGAGAGCCAAAGAAGTGGTTCAAAGATCTTCCTGCAAGATCTATTCTTAATTTTGATGATTTCCAAACTCTTTTCCTTATTAGGTGGGAAGATAAGAAGAATCTTCTGCAGATTTTGGCTCAGTATAACAATCTTAAAAAGGGAAATTTTTAATTTGTACATGATTTTTCTAGTAGGTTTATGAGGGTGTATAATTCAATTCCTACTGATATAAAACCCCTTGTAGGAGCTGCCAAACTGCATTATGTTGATTCTTTTGAAACTGATTTTTCCTTACTGTTCAGGGAAAGAAAAACAACTAATTTACCTATTATGTTTAAATATGCATTGGAAGTGGAATCTAATTTGATGACTTCTGGTAAAATGAAGCAAAGAGTTGAGGCAAACATGAGAAAGGTCAGAGAATAAAATCAATCCTCAACCTATTCTTCCACGCATGTAAAGTTTGATATCATGACGAGAACCATGGAGAGGATTATGGATCGATTAGCCTTGCATGATAGGCCTCCAAACAGAGATCAGCCTAAGCCATATATTAGGAATCCTAACATTAGGAGACCTCCCGCCCCACATATTAGACAAAGAGATCAAAGGAATCCAAGAAATGCAAAACACCAGCAAATAAGACCCCCTTTCCCATAAAATTATGTGGATGATGAAGAAGAAAATGATCCCATGGATAATCAAATACATCATTTTTATGATGTAGACTATGAGATATATCTAACATAAGAAGAGAATAACATGTTTTCTCAGGAAGAGGAGAGTAATACTTTTGAATTGGAGACATAACAATAACAAAGAGGGTATCAAAATGTTGTGAATAATCTTCAAAGGAAATAGAACTTAAGAAATAGAGATGTAGTTGTAAATAAAGGAAGGCTTCCTCCAAATCATCCTTCCAGTAGTCATCAAAATAAAGAAAAACAAAAAGAGGACATTGTAAAGAAATTCCCAGAAAACAAAAAATAAATACCAAAAGAAAATGATAAAACAGTTCCCCCTTTTAATTTGCAAAACGAGATATCAAAAATCAAAATCTCCATTCATTTTAATGAACTAATGAAAAATAATGAATCATTAGAGGAAATTTGAGGTCCAAAATGGGCCTCCTATGGAAAATAATAAAATAATAGTTAAAATAATAAAATAATATTTATTAATTTTGGAGGAAGAAAGAAAAAAACTACTTTTTTTGTTCGTATTTTCAACATATATCCTTGTGTTTTTACTCAAATTTCGAATGGGAAGGCTCGTTGGATGTCATCATCATTTTTTTTTCAGGTATTTATTGTTTTTGTGGTAGCAAGTTCTGTCAAAAGTATGTCATGGGGGTACTCGTTGGATATGGAATTAAATTATGCATCCAACGAGCCCTCCCATTCAAAATTTGAGTAAAAACACGGGGCGATATGTTGAAAATAGGAACAAAAAAATAGTTTTTATATGACAAATGTACCAAATCAACCATTATGGTTGAATCATTTTATTGAAATTCTATTGGTTCTTGAATTCCAACTCACAAGAATCTATTGTTGGCTCATTTTCTTATAAGGCCCATTTTAGACCCCAAATTTCCTCTAATGATAGAAAAAATCCACTAGAATGGTTGGAACTGATGTAGAATGCTATCATCATACATTAGAGCTAAATGATGATGCCCCAACTATTTGTCTTAGCCCCAGAATAGATGACAGTAATGAAGAAGATGTTCCACCTTTCTAGGTGAACTTAAATGTTCATGATATGATTTTACACAATGCTATGCTTGATTTGGGTGCTTCACATAATTTGATGCCAAGAGTAGTGGTTGAGAGTTTGGGACTGTAGATCATAAGGCCATACAAAGATTTTTTTTCTTTTGACTCTAGAAACGTTAAATGTTTGGGGTTGATTAAATATTTAGTAGTCACTCTTGCCTATATTCCTTCCAAGAGTATTGTCATGGATGTGGTGGTTGTTGATATTCCCCCAAAGTTTGGTATGTTGTTGTCTAGATCTCGGGCCTCAAAGTTGAAATGAACTCTGCAAATGGGCATGTCTTATGCAACAATCCCACTTTTTGGATAGCACAGAAAATTATATAGAGAGAAGAGGTTGGCTTATGCGGTGAGTAGTCAAGAGAGACCTGGTAATCATCATATATATGCAATTGACACTGACTTGGGATCCTCTACTTTTTATAATGATATCCCTATTAAAGGAGAATTTCTAGTAGTGGATGAGCATAAAGAAGATAAAGAGTTTGCTAAAAGTTAAGAATCCTTTAAACAAAAGCAGAGGGATGAAGGAGTGTGGACCGGGTATTTTGATGGGTCAATAACTAAAGAAGGGGTTGGTGTAGGTGTCTGGATCATTTCTCCATACAGGGATTTTAAAGTTTATTCTTTTAAGTTAACATTTGAATATACGAATAATGTAGCAGAATATGAAGCTTTGATTTTAGGATTAAATGCACCGAAAGAGTTGAAAGCAAATAGAATAGATGTTTATGGAGATTCAAAGTTAGTTATAAATCAAGTGAATGGTGGCTATGAGACCAGGCATCTCAAAATGAATGCTTATAGGAATGAAGTTTGGGATATGCTTGGGAATTTATTCAATGATCATAGAGTGATGGTGATCCCCAGGATACAAAACAAGATAGCAGATTCTTTGGCCACTAGTACTGCTGGCAATTTTAAAATTCATGTTTATCCAAATAGGAATTATAAAATTGAAGTTGTGAAGGAGCCCTCTATTCCTGATAATTCTTACTATTAGCAGGTTTTTGAAGATGATTTGCAGATTAAAAGAATTTTAGAGATGTCAGATGAATTTGCTAAGACAATTATTGATGGAGAGAATCAAAATTTGGAGAATGTAGAAGGAGATGAAGAGTCTGTAGTTGGATATGAAGAATGGAAAATTTAGAAAAGTATGATTAGTGGGAAGGATATCATTCAGCTTAAGAGTGATTTTCTTCTTAAATGGATCATTCCTTTAGAAAAGTTGTTTGATAAAAATGATGTAGCAAAAAACCCTAAGTGCAACCCTATGAGGATGAGATTCACGATCATAATATTGAAATAGAAGATCACCCCAATATAATAAAGCTTTCAAAAAACTTGCCTACAAAGGAGAAGAAAAAATATATTTAGTTAATGAAAAAAAATTATGATTTGTTTGCCTCGAGCTATGAGGACTTAAAAGAGTATGATACATCTATTATACCACATACTATTCCAATAAAACTAGGACAAAAACCTTTCAAATAGAAACTCATAAGGCTTAATCCCATGTTACTCCCTTTGATTGAGAAAGAAGTTAAGAAATTATTCAATGCCAAAATCATTGTCACACTAAGGTTCTCAAAGTGGGTGGAAAATTTGATGCCTCTTAGGAAAAAAATGGAGAAATAAAATTGTGTGTTGACTTTAGAAATCTGAACAAATTTTCTTTGAAAGACAATTACCCATTTCCAAAGATTGATCATATCCTACAAAAAGTTGTTGGTGCAGAGATAATTTCTATAATGGATGATTTTTCGGGGTATAATGAGATAAAGGTTCACCCTAAAGATCACGAAAAGACAACATTCACAACACCTTGGGAAACCTTTGTGTATGATAAGATGCCATTTGGGTTAATGTATGCAGGAGCAACATTTCAAAGGGCAATGGATATTGCATTTGCTGATGAAAAGGACAAATTTGTTGTGGTGTACATGGATGACATTACAGTTTTCTCAAAGTCTAGCAGGGATCATATCAAGCACTTGGAAAGGGTATTTTTGAAGTGTAGAAGGTTTGACATTTCCTTGAACTCCAGAAAATAAAAACTTTCCATGCAGGAGGGAAAGTTCTTGTGCCATATCATTTCAAAGGATGGGATTAAAATTGATCCTGATAGGGTAAAAGCTATTATCAAAGTTGACATACCAAGAAATAAAAAAAAGAAATTCAATAATTCATTGTCCAGGTCAATTTTATGAGAAGATTCATTCCCTGCTTTGCAGAGATCCTGAGTAGTGTCACTAATATGCTGAGGAAAGATTGGAATATTTAATGGACCATTGAAGCTAATAAATATTTCAATGACATCAAGAGAGCAATAACAGAATCACCTATTTTGATTAGCCCGGGATTTTTCAAATATTTTATTGTTTTCTCCTTTGCTTCTAAGCACACCATAGTTGGGATTTTATTACAAAAAAATCAGCAGAATGCAGAACATCCTATTACAATCTTTAGTAAGATATTAAGAGATGTAGAGTTGAAGTATAGCATAATGGAGAAACAAGCTTATGCATTGGTCAAATCCTTGATGGATTTTAGAGTTTATATTTTGCATTCTCTTATCATTACTTATGTACAAAACAATGTCATAAAGAATATCCTCAATCAACCAGATCTCGGAGGGAAGAGAGCCAATTGGATTGCATTACTGCTAGAGTATGATTTGGATATTAAGGCCACCAAGTTGGTAAAAGGTTAAGGATTGGCTAAATAAACGACTAATGCAAACTTTGAATCCTTGAAGATAAATTTATTGTCTAATGTTTCAAATGGTCCAGACTCAGAGTTGTAGGTAATCAAATATTTTCCTTTGTCTCCTTGGTATAGTGATATTGTCTATGTTTTACAAAACTTGCAAGCACCTCTAGAATTGAGCAAGACAAGAGCCAGATTTGTGAAGTTGAAAGCAACAAGGTTTTGCATTCTGAATCAGTTTTTGTATTGGAAAGATCCAGGAGGCATTCTGTTAAATTGCTTACTTGAAAATGAAGCACAACAAACCATAAAATAATTTCATCACGGAGTATGTGGAGGCCATTAATCATGGAATGTCACTGTTAATAAAATTTTAAGAGCAGGTTTTTATTAGCCTACAATTTTTTCTGATGTGTACAAAGAAGTTATAGTTTGTTATGAATATCAGATATTTGATGGAAAAAGAAAATTAATGCCTTTACTTCTCAATCCAATCTCAATAGAAGCACCATTTCAGCAATGGGGGTTAGATTTTATTGGAGAGATTAATCCTAACTCTTCTAGCCAACATAAATAGATATTAACTGCTACAAACTATTTCACCAAATGGATTAAAGCCATACCAACTAGAAGATCTACATATGTTGTTATCATTGATTTGCTTAAAAAAAAAATTCTATCTAGGTTTGGATGTCCCAGAAGGTTAGTAACAAACAATGCATGGGTTTTCAAATCCAAGAAACTGATCAATTTCTGCCACAAGTACCACATAAACCTGAATCATTCAACATCATATTATCCTCAAGGAAATGGGCTTGCTAAGTCATCAAATAAAAGTTTGGTGAGAATCATAAAGAAGTTACTAGAAGAAAACAAGAGAGCATGGCACACCAAGCTTAAGTATGCCTTATGGGTAGATAGAATAAGTACCAAGAGGGCCATTGGTATGTCACCCTTTCAATTGGTATATGGAGAAGAAGTGATATATCAGTATCTTTGGGTTTACCAATGATGAAGTTGTTACAGGAACAAGATGAAGAACCTAACCATATGCAAAGGAGGATTAATCAGATAATAGAACTCAATGAGTTGAGAGAAAAAGCATATGACAAAGTGAAGGTGCATTAGGAAAAGATGAAGAAAACCTTTGACGGGAGTAAAAGAAGAAAAATTCCAAATTGATGATCTAGTTCTGAAGTGGGATGCAAGACAAGAAGATAAACATGACAAGTTTGATCATTTATGGAAGGTTCCATACATCATTGTTGCATATAGGGGAGATAATTGTTTCATTCGACAAAATCAAAATGGGGTTGAACTTAAAGGAGTCCCTGTGAATGGGAGGTTTTTGAAGCATTATTTGTCTTGAAGATGATATCATTTTTGTATATTAGTTGTATATATTTACTATTTGAAGATTAAGTATAGATGACAAATTGAAATATTTGAAGCCTGAAGTTGAAGGCCCTAATATCTGGAGGTGTGTCGTTCTTTAGATTATATGTACAAGAAAAAGAAAAAAGAGCTATATTTTTGTTTTTAAAGTATAATGACTTGTATAGAGGTTAGTGAGAAAGGCACTGGCTTGTGAGTTCTTTGCTACCTCACAGGGAGGATAGCATCCCTAGTTGGAGCCAGTTGTTAGCATTGTTTTGGTGAACACGTGAGCAGAAGGGGCTTAAGGCGAGATAAGGAGCTTATACATTTAAATTTTGGTAATATGACTAATGGGATGAAAGGATGGGTGCTAAAAGGAAGACCAAGGTTTTTTAATTTTCCCATGGGACTATAGGCTAGAAGCGTAAAATGGTTAAGATAATGGATAAATCACATGTGGTATAGGGTGAAAGGTTTGACGGTTGATATTTGGTAAATGAAAACATCAACGGTAGATAGAGTGTCCAGTGAAGAAAGTTGTTTAATGGACAGGGAGGTAAGATATTGGCGAAATGATCACTTGAGGGAATTAAAAGTCAAATTTGATCAATGGAGTGCGATAAAAGAGGAAAGAGATCAACAACAAATGTTGGATATTCTAGGAGAAGTTGTGCAATAGGAGAAAAGAAAAGTGATCGATGGAATGAGAATTGAAAAGGGTTAAAGGTCGGATAAGTACGACAACTGAAGATGAAAGGGTAAAGAAATCTATGGTGGAGGAGAGTTCCGTGCCCACAACATGCATAGGAGGCGGATTGAGCTTAGTCCAGTGGAATTTTTACTACCTTCCATGTGGCAGGTAGAGAATCATTTCGCTGGGTGGAAGGCGGTAGGGAAAAACCACTCCTCTCGATCCCGAAACCGCTAATGGAGAATTTTGTATTAAGAAAGGGGCACATGTTTGCGGAACATTATATCTTTTGTGCATTGGAGAAGAATTTGTATGCACCCTATGGAAATCCAATTCAGACAGTACACCTTTCTAGGTGCCATCAATCACGTATCCCACGTAATTATCCCACCAAAATTATTTAAAATTGAGGGTGAAGGGGAGGTCGAAACACAGGTTCAAGAGTTCGGTAAATTGGAAGAGATATTTGAAGATATAGATGGTGACATATTTGATACTATGATTTCCTTTGGTCTATTCCATGAGTTAAAAAATAAATTACAAACCTTTAAAGAGTAAGGAGTTGACCTGCATGGTTTCTACAAGTCTCAGTTCAACCATTTTTGTCCAGACCAAACCCTAAACTTTCCATATTTTGTATCCTGGTGTGCATCAAATTACTCCCATTCAAATCGTGTTGTCATGGATTCAACCGAGTCTAAGATATTTTTCCCAATTAATGCTCTAGTTATCATAGAGTCGCTTGAAGTACCCCTCTCATTCACCTTGAACCAAGAATATTTTGTCGAGGAAAACCTAACTGAGCAGTTTAGACATGCTGATGTGGAGGAAAAGCAAATATTTTACTCCAAAAGCTTTAATCCCGATGTATATGCTGTAGATGAACCTTTCCCTTTTGATATTAACTTGTTTAATAAAGAGTCTCAAATAATCATTTCATTGTTGAGTCAATTTTTGGGGCTGAACACTGATAGGTTTGTTACAGAGCATTTATTGAGTCTGTTACTTAAGTTGAGTATGTGTCAGTCAAAGTCATAGTCAAGTCCGTTGTCTTGTCTTAAATTTTATCAATTCTTGTCTGAGAATATTCATTCTCAGCTGGTGAATTTCTACACATCTAGACATTTCAGGTTCCTATCCTGCCTAGTTAGGATGTTTCTATTTTTTAATGAAAAAAACTTGTAGTTTCCAGAAATATTGTTTACCTAATAAATAAGGAACAACACTTTCAATTATTTGAACCTTATAGAGGCAGAAATGTACAAAGAAATGTTTCAGAACAGGTTCCCTAGAGTTTTGCAAGAAATGGAGGAAATGTTGCAGTTTGCTCCAGATAGAAGGGTTGGGGATTGGTTCCTGCTCAAGGAACATACAATACTTAGGGTGTATGGTTTTGTTCATGAACCATATATTCTTCCATAATTTTTAACACCCAATATTTTTGCTTTGGAATTCATCGGACAAAAGTTGATTATGGAAAATGAGCATTTTATAACCTCCAAAAAGGATTTTGAAATCAAGTTCCCTTTAAAGGTATCCCATTCATCATTAAAAACAAGGTTGCTCTTCCAGTGATTGAAAGCATGTTGTAGGACATGAATTTCATGAAGGCCAATAAAATCAATTATGATCCACATCATATCATCTCTCAGAGGAGGCAGTAGAACAAGAATAAAGCATTTGAACATCAGGAGATAGAAGGATTAGCTGATTTGATGGATTATCAGTCAGATGTGGAGGATTAAGGAAGCTTACAAGCAAATCCTTCTGCCACAGTGAAAACAACAACAATAATTCTACCAACTCCCAACAAGATTGAAGTAACTGGTAAGAGAAGTTACTCAGAAGCTATGGAGGTTGAAGAGGAAGACTCAAAGGCATCAAAAAGACAGAAGATAGAATCAGAAAAAGAGACAGTTGAGGATGGAAGCAAGAAAATGAAGGAAAAAAATCCAAGGCCCAGTTTTTGAGGTTCAAGAATACAGTTTTGCAGAGACACACGAGGGATCCAGTGATAAATTTAAGTCCAAAAATGATTTGTATGAAAGATATAGGCAAGAGAAGAATGTTTCTTCAAACGAATCTTTAAAACTTTATTCAAAAGTTAGAAACATTTCGTACAACATGGTCTCATTGGTCACTATGAAAGACCATGCAAAAAATAGATTATTTCTGGCAATAACCACTCAAAATAAAGTTGCTAAAATGAGGTTGAATCTGTAGAAGATCCCATTGTCTGATGTAAACTGGGGAGGTTATTTACACTGATATTATGAAAGCCACACTAAAAATATCCAATTTGTAGACTACAGTATCTAAGATAGAAAGCCAATTGTAGCAGGAGAAGGTAGAAACTAAAATACATCAACAAAAAATTAATAAGCTTCAAGGTGATTTGTTGGTTATGGATAGTGAGGTGGATAAAGGACGGGGAACTAAGAAAATTTTGGCTGAGAAGGAAAGCACTATCCAAATGTTGAAAAGGAAATTCAAAATACCAACCACTCAGTTAATTCAAGTCTCTAAATTGACATAATTAAAGAAGGAAAATGAGTCATTGTGCTAGGAATTAAATGGTTGCAAGGCCAAATTGTTAAAGGTTGTTGGAGAATATAGCCAATGGGAAAAGGAAAAAGGCTTCCTTATTGCTAAAATTGATGTCTTGAATGAAAATCAGTTGATTTTGGAGAAGGAAATAGAGGAAGGAACCAATACGGACAAAGAAGGCAATTACATAAGCAAATACTAAAGCAATTGTTCAAGCTATGTCATAGGTCATCTTGAGAGAGGAAGAAATAAAAGTCGTGAAAACAAAAAAATCAAAAGTTGGCAGAAATAATTAAAAAGAAGGAAGAAGAAAGAAAAAAATTTGAGAATAAGAACAAGGAGTTACTGGATAGAAATGACAAGCTAGACAAACAACTTTCGGGACAGATGCAAGTACAAGGTGACAGACATCTCCTTTGGGACATGATTATTGAAAAATCAACAAAAATAAGGCCTTTTTTGAATCATATCCACGATAATGAGATGGTAATTAATGCAACGAGGTAAAGTTGCATAGCTGTAAAAGAAACTTTGAACAAAAAACCAGCAGATACAGCTAGAAACACTATAAATTTTCTCAATACTTTGTCAGAAGAGGAGTTAAGAACAATCAGCATTAAGGATAGGATTGTAGTCATAACTTGGGCCAGAAAGATCATTGGGAAACATCGTCACCTTGAGACTATTCAAGCAAAGGCAAACATAATGTTGCAGCAGGTAAAATATTTTAAAGGCTTATTTATAGAATTGTTTCAGAAAGGGTTGCCTCCTTTTTTGGATGAAGAAGGCAAGTTGATTTCTCAGTCTGGATATCAAGCCTTTCTAGTCAGAACTAGATTGGATCATAAGATATTTGAAGACATGATTCAATCCTTGATAGGAAAAATCATAATGGATAAGTTGGTTGTGGATTTTGAGTTGGTACATTCATTCCGGACAACTAGTGCCCAACTACCACCTATTTCTTATGTTGATCATGTGGATATGAGGGTATTGGTTAAAGAAATGGAAAGTCTAGAAATGCCATCTGGAGATCAATGGAAGGCTATAGAAATTTTTGGGAAAACAAAGTATAGGCTTCATCAATGATGATATGAAGAATTTCATTTTAAGGAACGAAGCAGAAGACATGACAAACATTACTTTAGAATAAACTTAAGGGACTTTCTAGTAGTTATAGAGATGTAGTTTGTTAGAGTTATGGGACATATGTAATAAGGTAGTTACAAATGCCTATTTTTAGACAAAATTAGTTAGGTATCATCTCGAGGAGCATTTTTTATGTATAAAAGTATGCTTTCTAATGGAGTTGGGATTGGAACCCGTGATGGTGAAACTCTTTTGTAATAAAGCCTTCAAGTTAATAAAATTGCAGAGCCAAGCAACCATTTTTCTGTATCATAGATTCTCGTGTTGTTCTTTATACAGTCTGTACTTCCTTTTTTTCTTATGTGAATGGTTTCCTATTATCCTTTTCCATTGCGTTGTCTTTCATGCTTGATAAATTGTATATTGAATCATAATTCATAATCATATGCTCTGGTTCTTTGATTTTAGGTATTGATAAATCATATTCTGGTAAAGTTAATATTGATTTCATCGTTGATGCCCATATTAATGGACTGCACATTTTTCCTCCTTACCACCAGACAATCAAGAACTTGACTGTAAAAGAGTAAATATCCCACCTATGTGATGAAATTGCATTGCAAAGCACTGTTATTTATTGTAATTTATGATATTGATTCCATTCACAATGATACCCACTTGTTTCAACCTTCACAATCATTAAAACTTGTTTCTTTAAAGATATATTTGTCCATTGTATTTACTTATTGAGAGATCTCTCTTTGGTAGGAAAGAATCCAACTTTCCTCCTAAATATTGGTTTGTAAGGTTTCCTTCTTGAGATTTGAACAAATCATTAAAATGATTTTTTGCAATCCTAGCCATTCCATCAAAGGAAGATTCCTCTAGAACCTCTGCATTGTTTGAACTCCAAATTGTGTTTGCCATCTTCCTCCCTTTACCAACAACATGATTTGTTTTGTTTTTTCATCACCACAACATAGCTAGAGGGCTCTACTTTTAAAACACTATTTTACCTCTTTGTTGGCTAGGATAGCCTTGTGTCTAATTTCTAAGAGAAGTAATCGCTCTTTTTCCTCTTCTATGGAAAAACCTCCACCATCAGAATCCTAAATATCCCCAAGACCTTCTTTAATATCCTTTAACTCCTTGTCTTCTTCCTCTTTCTTTTTTACCCTCCATTCCACTATCTTGGATTTTATTGCTTTTAAATTCTCATCAAATTTAACAGTTTCTCTTCCTTGGATTCCTAAATTGTCTTTCACCCATGAGTTCATAATCATCTCACGAAAAGATTCATCATTCATCCAATAAGAATTTAGCTTAAAAGGGATGCCAAGATTGTTCCCTTGACCTCCATCTTCCATACATATAGGCAAGTGATCAAAGTCTCCCCCGCAAATCGATCTACTGTCTAAATAATAAGCCAGTGTTCAACATATTTTCTATAATGAGGAGTCGATCCAATTGTTTAGCGATTTTGTTCTGGTCAGTCCTTCTATTTTTCCAGGTAGGTTTTAATTTGATTGGTTCAATACCAAGAATCCATTTGGATTATAGGAGGTTCAAAAATAAATCAAAAAGGGGATCTGGATTGGCCAAAGGACCCCAAATTTCTGCACTTACTATTGAAAAGTTTAGATCACCCCCAACGATCAATGAATTGTGGTTTATGAATGATTTAGAGCAATATTTTGTCTATAAATCCTCTCTTTCAATATTTGGGCCATATATATTTACAACTCTCAGCTCCTTATTGAGTTTAGAAGAAAACAGGTCTAGCCCTAATCCCAACTGAAAGCTCCATCAATTTAATACTTCGACTGCCCTAGGCTACCAGCCAATAGCTAAATCCCCAGATCTTCCCCTCACACTTGATGTTTTAAAATGCCAGCCTCATAGTAGGCATTCAAGAGCAACCTTAACTCCCTCATACTCACCCAACGTTTCTTGAAGAAAAATAACGTCTTGTTCTATAGTATCGACTAGACGTTTGATCAATGATTTTTTGGAAGGGTTTGCTAACCCTTTGTAGTTAAAGGAGAGAAGCTTCGTATAATAACCCTTGCACGGGATTTTGGTGCTCTAAGCTCCCTATAAATTGAGAATTGTTTCAATGCTACAACATATTCCATAGCCCTATCTTGGGATTTTAAAAGGAGGGATTTTCTACCTCTACCCCTACCCCCCTGTGGACATTTCAGGTTAAAACCTAATCCCTTCGCCTAGTCTGATCTTGTCTGTGACGACATGTTTTTTCAAGATCGTAGGTTGTCATGTGCCCCAATTCCAATAACATTTTATGTTTAAGAAGACATTATGTTTTATTTTTATTATAAGGTTTGGCACTATTAACCAGGTGGGGTCAAGGATGACTGTAATTAATTATGATGAATATTTTATTAGTTAATAAATAAAAGATCAGACAAATAGCCTAAGGAGGCTGTTGAATGAGTGTCCACTGGCCCACTAGGTGGAATAGACTGGGTGAGAGCAAATTGACACATGGCAGCATCCTCAACCACTTCTAGTTGTTGTAGGTGGCAACTTCCCTAATTTTGTGGTCATGTTCCCCAAGAAAGTGGAACAAAGCAGGTGCCTCATTAATTGAAAAACTAACCAAAAAAGACCTAGGCATGCATATATTTATCCATTGAATTTCAGCAGGGGGCTGTTCAATCATTACCTTGTGAAATTTCTGAATTTGAGAAATGTGCACAAGATATTGGATGAGGGAAAGGCAGAAGTGGTTTGAGTTTTTAAGACTGTCAGCTTTTTAGCTGCGTTCTTTACTCCAGGGTGCAGAAGTGCTGCTATTTAGTACTTCTATGGAGTTGCAGGGGTATTCAATTTCATCCTATTACATAGTGATTTCACCCTTCTGGTTCAGTGGACAAGATCAGGGGTCCTAAGACAAGCGGTGAGCTTTCTTCAAGAAAAGGTTGGGTGGAACAAGCTCCTTGGGCTGTTTGTCTCCTCTACAAGTTATCAGGTTCCAATGGGTTATTTTATTTATCTTTATGTAAGTAAAAGTAGTGGAATGAAAGTAGTCAAGATTAGTTTTACTATCATTTCTTAAATACTTGCAGCTGTAAATAGATAGTCTAAGTCTGCATTTTAATTCATAAATTTACTTGTATTTGTTTAACTGAATAGTTGAACCTATAATTAGATAAGATGGTTTAATGAATAAAAATCTCATTATGTATTTTTCCACTCATCATAAGATGAAGTACTCTAGTACAGAAGGTCTAATTAGAGGTAAATAGAAACATTATTACTTAGATAAACTATTTTGAATTTGCTCTAACTTTAGAAGCTTTTATTGTTATTTTAGTTAGGCTTCAGAACAATCATTTAGCTAGAACTTTTACTTTTATATTTAACCCTCTAAGATTATTAGAGAGCCCATATTTCTGTAAGTTTAAGTTACATAAATAATGATCCGTTTAAGGTATAAGAATACTAACAAATATAGCCCCAAGGGTTAGCTCAATTGGTAAGACGTGCACACACTCTCTCAGTTCGAGGAGAGGTCACAGGTTCGAGGCTTGAGTCCTTTGGAGTTAGGCCTTCTGCGAGGATGGCCGGCTATTTACCACCTCTACCATCTACGAATGTGGGGAAGTATTGTTGGGTTTCCCGTGGATCTTTCTATCTAAAAAAAAGAATACTAAATATCTACACTTAGTAAATAAATAAATTCAATTATAATTCTAACACTGTAAAAAAATAACTAAATCATAAATATGTTATTTAATATGTAAAAACTATTTTATTATAATCCTCCTTATTCGTTACCAGAACCTCTTTATAAAGAAGAAGTTTACCCTAGTTAAGGTTTATTTGTCCTTAAAATAGACAACTATTTAATTCTTAACACTTATTATCTATCGAAATAATTATCCAACTTATTAAGTAAATCAAGAGACAATTTTTCCAGTTTTTTTTTTTAAAAGAAAACTAATACAATTAAGCTTTTATTTATACTAACAATTATCAAAGTTAAAAGATAACATGTAAAATTAAATTATTTTATTTCAAACTAAACCCTAGAATATTCTTTAAAAAATCTTTAACTATTTTGTTAAATGGTTTTACCTAGGCACGGTGGTAGTAGTTTTTACACCAAGTTATGGACGGAGCATAAAAACTCTTTACCAAACCCTTTATACTTTGCTTTAGGAAAACAAAATAAGCCATACAGTTTAACCATATTTACCCATACTTTGCTTTAGGAAAACAAAATAAGCTATACAGTTTTAACCATATTTACGCATACTTTGCTTTAGGAAAACAAAATAAGCCATACAGTTTTAACCATATTATATTTATGCTCAGGCCGCAAAGCCCTGCCTTTTAGAAGGAAAAATCATTTAAACAAAGACTTATTTTTTTACAAAGAGAGTCATCAATTTATCCATAAATTAATTTTTACAGCCACCACTTGGGTCAACGTTTAAAACTAAATTACTATAACAATTGGAGAAGCCACCATGGCTGAAAGCTTCCTTTAAAACTTTATCCAATTTGCAAAATTTAAACAAACTCTGGAACATTGTAACGGCACCTCCATATCTAATCCAAAAACAAAACAAAGTTTGGAGTAACACAGTAATAATCTTTATTGCACTGCAACATCACCACGAACACTCACCATCAAGAAGGGTACCTAAGGGTTTGAAACCGAGGCTTACCGAGCTTTCATGCTCACACCTTGCAGCTCAAACCCTTAAGCTATCAGAGTAAATGCTTTCACTTTGAACTGGGCGTTGCCAAGTTTTCACCTACATGCAGCATGTAATCTTAAATGCTATTAGAATTTTTTGCTTGGTTCAACTTTTAAAAGAAAAGAGAAATACTGTAGATTTTTTGGGCAACTTACCCGTTTAGCACAGAATTTGAAGGAAACATTATGACAAGGAACCAGGGTTTCAATCCTGTTAATGCCACAACAATCAAGTGGAGACCGCTGTTGTAATGACGAGCTAAAGAAACAGTTACGCCGAGAAGCTAGGACTCCAAACCTGTAAAGCCATGAGCAAGTTAAAAGTGACATTTGTTACACAGGCCGAGAAGGTCGAGGGCCTGTCGACTCTTTCTTTCATCCCTCAAACAGCTAATGAAAAATTAGAAGAGTGTTGTAGGGATGAGTTTGAATGTATTATACATAGGGTTTGTTACCAAACCCTTTAGCTAATGAGCTCAATCCACGTGGAATCCACTTTAGTTGGAATCAAACCCCTTTTATTATAGTTTTAAAACAACGATTTACCCCTGTGTGGAATGGTAAAAACCTTGTAAAAGAAATAAACTAATCATAAATTGTTATTATGGAGTATAGAGCTAGACTATATTTTTTATATAATTTCATGGTGAAGTCTTAACTAAATCATAGTAATAATTCTAGGCTTTGGCTACAAGTCTACGTTATAATATGTTGTAAGTAACAAATATTTGCTTAGATTTAGTTTTGTTAATATTTATAGTTAATCTATAAATATCATTTTAATAATAATAATGGTTATGTCTTGATTAAATTTTAGGTTGAGCATCTAATGCATACTTAGGTTATTGTATTGATATGCATCGGATTTTATGCCTAGATTAGTTTGTATCATTATGCATATTTATATGCCTAGGCTAAAACGGATATACATGCAACATTTATATATATTGTTAATTTTGCACCATATATAATACCATTACTTAGGTTAAATATTTTTATAAATCCTTTGATATATTAAAGCTTGGTACTGGAATTTAGTTTGGATATAAATTATGCTTGAATACATGCCTTTATTAAGTGTTACGTTATGCATAAATTTGGTAAGTCTAGGTTAGATTGTGTAGTGTTACAATAAGTTCCTAAAGCAAAAAAATAATAATAATAATAATGAGAATGTTAGGACTTAAGTATGTCCTAGGCATTATCAGTAATAAATGGTATAGTTATAAAGCATAAAATAAAGTAATAGGGTTTCCAGTACATTAAATAACCAAAATCATGTCGTTATTTACAACCCATCTAACTTATCACTTATTTGTTAAAATAGACAAGCACACTACCAATTCCAATTCTTGTTGTTAGATAGATTAATCTTGGCTACAGGACTGGGAATGTCTTACACTTAAATTAATAGACAGAAAATAAAGTTAAGGCTTTTCCTTTCTTACTCATTTTAGTCTTCTGAACTGTAATTTATACCTCGTAACCTGGAAGTAGAATTTACGTGTACAAGCAACGAATCTACATTACCTTGAGAAAGCTAAGTAAGCCTCGGGAAACCCTCAAGCCCCTTCAATAGGACAAGCTAACAACTATCAACATCTTACACTTACTGGAAATAAACAATTTATCTAAATTCAACAAGTTCTAGCTCATTTACTTCCAAGACTGAAAAATCAACACAAATTGAATACTGTTAGTAGTATGTGTATTATAAGTTAGTAAGTATTTTTGTAACCCTTCAGTTACAGTTAGCCAAGAGTATTAACTCCTAAGTTTCTCTTAATTTCTTGCCTTGTAATCTATCTGCTAATTAAACTAAAGTTAGTTATAAAACTAGCATTTTAGGCTATCACTTAACAGTAAATGTCACATAGAAAAATTTTAAATTTTTGTGAAATTTTGGGGATGTCACATAGAAAAATTTTAATTTTTTGTGAAATTTTGGGGATGTCACATAGGTTAGGGAGAATGGATGAGGATTTTGACTCGGAATGGGATTCAATTTCTGTGGAGACCTTTGCTTTGGGGGAAGAAGGCCTAGCTGTGGAAAGGGGGCAAGAAGATGAGAACAATGTGGAGGATGGGTGCACGACCTTGCATGAGGGGGGAAGGGAAGGGAAAGATGCCATTGTTTTCAAATAAGGAAAAGACTTGGAAAGAATGAGTAAACTATGAAACATAAGACATACCCTTATCCTCAAACGTCGAAGAACTTGATATCAGGGCACTTTCCATCCCTGCCATGGTCCTTTTTCTCCTCATTTTTGATTGGCATATATTCGTGCGAGCCTTGGGAGGAGCTAGCCAGTAGTCCCTCTTTTATCTATGATTCTTTGGCACATGAGGTATCGACATCCTTGGTCTACAACTCCACATTTAGTACATGATATTATCCTCCCTCCTCCACATCTTTGTGAACCTTTTTTAACCTTTGACGTGAGCTGTGTGAGAAGAAGCTACAGTCACTTAAAATATGCCTAAATTAATAGCATCTTCTGCATCTGAAGGGGATCCCTTTGTAGCCTAGGGTTTGAACAAAGGAGTTCTCCCCTCTAACAAGCCTCATTACTTTTAACAATCCATTCTGCACATCTATTTTTACTAGCATACGGGAAACCGACATCACATATGTTTGTTTAAAATACATACCCACCTCTAGAAATGTATCAATTACATTCACTATATGTTGAAATGCATCACAGGTGCAAAATTCGAGGAGGAGGCCCAAAAGATGCACCCAAATCGATAGCACATTTAATTTCTCTCTTTTTGGATCAAACACAGGGGTCCATTTGTTCATGAGGATGGGTATGGACTGGATGCACCAATTTTGTGACATAAACCAATTGGTGTCCTCCATGATCTCCAAGAAGAAAATGAACCATTCTCTAGCCATACTTTTGACCTTGTGGACATAGTTGAATTTTTGTCTCCAATTTTCCTCAACCCACTTTTGCAGGGTCTCCAAATCAAAACGTCAACCTCTTACTCTTCCCACAACAAATTTATCTGTGAGATCTTCAACATTATTCATAGTGATATTCTTTCCAAGCACCAGCTCTAAATTTCCCTCATGCTCTGAAGCACATCTTGCCTTCTTCTTCCTAATACTATTTGGGGAAAATGTTGTTGGCCAATCTTTGGAGCCCTTGGCCCTAAGACTTGATTGCAAGCTCGTCGACTATCACTCATATTCCCAAAGAGGGTCACCCTTAAGCAGGTTAGCCTCGATGATTTTATCCTTTTATTCGATTGAAACCCTCATCCAAACGATAGATCCACTAGGAATCTTCAGGTGTATATCCTAGGATAAAGAGATGAAACTTGGGAGACTTTGACTAAAATTGAAACCTTGAAGAAAAGTCTCCCCATGTCCCTCCAAGTCGAGAGAACCCTCTAGATTCACTTGTATCAGTCGTCCGTCATTGAGAAGAAGATCTAGGCCTTCTGCTACTAGAGACTCTTAAACCATAGCATCAGATCTAGGACTATTTCCCTTTAACAGGTCATGCTCGAAGATAGAGACCGCTTCCCCCATTAACCCATGGGGAGAGGCAAATTGGAAATGCGATAATTTTTTAGAAAACTACCTTCTGAGTGCGGGAGAAAATGACCTGAATCCACCATGTAGACTTCCCTAGAGGAAAAAACACTCGCCCTAATGTCACCCACGCTATTTATGGTAGAAGAGGCAACCTTTAGGTGTCCGCCCACATCCCAAATATCTACTCCATCAAAAGGGTTGTCAAAAAAATCCACCAGCTCCTCATCCCAAACATATATTGCTTCATTTTCTCCCTCCATAGAGATGCCTTCAATGCCATTATACTACGAAAACCCTAAAGCCCCTCGGACACACCTAGTCTAGATACATATCTAAAGTGATTGTTGATAGGCTAAATCCTACTTTCAAAATTCATCTCTAAATAGCAGTTTGGGTTCCTTAGAAATTGATAGACCGTGGATGCAATTGGGGTGGCTAATAAATGTTTACATAGAATCAAGTCAAAGAGAATGAAGAATTTTGTTTTGAAACTATTAGGATTAAATAATCCTCCCTTGTCCATATATAATCTAATTGATCATCTTTCTTAACTTAGGAATCGTTGGATGAGTTTGGTGCCACCATGATATTGGTGCCACTGGTGACATTGGTGCCACCAGTGCCAATCCCTACATTCTAGGAGCCACTCTTAGTGCCACCAGCAGCCTCCATCAGTTGGTTGTGGTAGGTAGGTAGTTATGTTGAGTCAACCTCCAGTTACAATTAGTTAGATTACTCTTACTTAGTCTAGCATTAGTTCTACATGCATGCATGGGGAGCGGCACCTTATTCCACCTACCCCAGCTATTAGCTGATTGTAAACTGATTTAGACATCAGGAGTTAGACTGATTGCTTCCATGCATGATTTAGACACACTAAGTTATCCAGTCAGTCATGTTTAGTTGGTAGATTTGAATCTTATCCACATGATTCGAATTCTTCTTATTGTAATGCCATCGTATTATTGTTGGAAAGAATAGAGATTATTGTTGTAATTAACTAATCAATTCTTATCATATTTGTCTCAAATTTGCCTTGTTCAACATACATTGTCTTTGATATTCCACTGCATAATTCTACTTCTCAATTGATCTCATTTGCTTGTAGATCAATGGTTCACAAATTTAACATGGTATCAGAGACTTGTTCAAGCTAGAAACAAGTCTTGTCTAATCTCCATTGTACACGAGAAGCAAATGAGTTTCCACATAAATCATGGAAGGATAGCCTTGCTCCCTCTGGATTCTGTCCATAGAATTCTATCCAGGTGTGACAGACTCTGAGAAAGTGTACATGTCGAGGTGGAAAGGCTTGAAACTGACATGATTGCGAATTAAATTGGTTTTTACAGTGTTATTTGCAAGTACCTACGTAGATTCTTGAGGAATTGATTGTTCAACATACAGAAAGATGGATTCTTCAGTTCTCGTACCCCGAATACTTACACCCTTCAACTACACTAATTGGAGGGAATATATGCAAGTATCCTTACGCATGTTTGGTATGTTTAGGATGACAGTGGGCAGAGAAACTAAGCCCCAATAGTATGTTGAGAAGAACAAATTTTTTGAATCAGCTTGATGAGGCCTTCAGCTTCATGTGCACTCATATCTCTTTGGATATTATGTTCCACCTTGAGGAACTAAGGACTCCGAAGGAAGCTTGGGATAAGCTTTAATCTTTGTTTGGAAAACAAGATGAGCTTCAAGGGCATACTTTGGAGAATGAGCTCATTTCTCTACAACCCAAGAGTTTCGAATCTATTCAGCAATTCTTCACAAAATACAAGTAACTATTACTGCAATGCAAACAATGTGGATTAAAGAGGAAATATGAGCATCTTGTGTTGTCAGTACTAAGCAAGATTGGCTCTGAGTACTCAGTCTTTGTCTCTATATTCCATTTCAAAAGAGATTACGTCCCTAATTGGAAGATGCCTTGTCTAGATGCTTTTGTTGAGTCCTTGATACAAGAGCAAGATAAATTGGTTCAAATGGGGGTATTCAAACCTCCAAGAATCAAGCACTCTTGGTGAAAGACTCAACAATTATGTAAGCAAGAGGGAGGCACAAAGGGAAGGAGACCAAAACCACTGATTCGAAGCCAAAGGAGAATCAGAGATCTTTTGATGGAGCTTCGGGTTCCAAGAAAAAGAAGAAATCTGAGAAGACTAAGTGTCCATACTGTATGAGAGGCTTTCATCCATACATTGTAGGTTTTCCCCGGTAAGTATAGTCCCATTTCCTACCAACCATAGGAGGGAGCATATTTCGGACCAGAATCCTAAGTGCCATACTTTCAAACATATTCTTTAAATGGTGAGTTCAATTGCCATTATGTAAGCTTATTTGACTAAGAAGTTCCCTGGTGGTGAGTGACCCACCTTAGTATGTTTGATCCTTGTTTGGTTAATGATCCTCATCCTTCGAGCTTCCCCAATCCAAGATTGTGTACTGACATGAGACATGATTCCTATATCTACATCTGTCTCTTTCCAATCCCTCTAGTTACTTACATGTTGGGTATGTCACAAATAGAGAGAGACGGTGTGGTCTTAATGGTTGTTCATAGGATGCTTAATGTCTTTCAAATACTATGTGATCTAGAGGGTGGAATTTTTTGCCACAAATTTGTCCAGAAGCAGGTAGAGTTACCATCTTTGACTTCCTAGAGGCAAAAAGTTCCCTAACCAATTCTAATTGCTGCCAAGCTGCGTTCAAGATCAAAGAACCTTCCTGCAGTTCTTCCCGTTGTATCAGGCTATTGTCTTCCATGTTGGGGGAATATTTTTCTCTCCACGTTTTTTCCGAGGATTCATTTGGTATTTTCAACCAATGCCACCAATTTTTAGTGTTGAGAACCTTGTTCATGATTTCTGTATCCCTTAGGCCAAGTCCTCCACAACTCGCAGGTTAGCAGAGATATGCCCATCTAACGAGTGCCCATTCTTTTATTTCCCTCGTGTCGCTCTAAAAAACCTTCTTAGGATGTTGAGAATAATCTTCAAGATCACCTTGGTAGCGGCAACAGCAGAGAAAAGGAAGAGATGAATGGGTTGCAAGACTTATTTAAGCAAGGTAATTCATATGGGGAGGTTTAGAGTGCGAAAGTTCCAGGAATAAAAACTATTTTCTAGGGAGGTTAAGAGGTCCTCCTAAGAGCTATTATGAAGGGCATTGTCAATGAAAGGTATACCAAGGTATTTGGATAGAAGGGTGCTTCTAGTAAAGCATTAAATGTGAGAAATATGACGATGTGTGTCAAGGGGAGTACTAAATAAGAGTATATGTGATTTGGCCTTATTAATCAAGGTTCTTGATTCTTTACTGAAGTTGATGAGGATACTTTGAAAGGTACTAGCTTCTCTAACCGAGGGAGCTCCCATTATAAGAGTGTCATCAACAAACTGGATGTGAGAGGGGGGAGAGTGTTTAGGCCATGCAAAGGAGGGGTGACAAACTCGTGTGAGTGAATTTAGGCATGGATTCTTCTTCTTAGATGCTTTACCATTAAGATAAAGAGAAAAGGTGAGAGAGGGTCTCCTTACCTGATTCCTATGAAGAGATAGAAGGTCTACATTGACGAGCCATTGACCAAAATGGAGAAGAAATCGAAATAAGTAAGAGTGTAATGTCCCCTGGGTATATAAAAGGGTCTCAGGGATGTATCATTAGCTCTATAAAGCTAACTATATAATATTATCATAACAAATTAATCAAAGAAATACTTAATTTCATTTTTTTGTGATTTAATTTCTACAAAATCCCTTTAATTACCAACAAATTAAAATAAATTAAATACCTATTCCAACAAACAATCCAAGGGCTCGGAAAGTTTCTTAACACCATATAACATCATCAAACCTTCAATCCAATCCATATTGGATATGATAACCACTTCTAAAGGCTAATTATTCTTATTCACGGTTAACTAGTAATTAAGCTGTTAGTCACAACACTTAGTGCACAAATGACAACACTTATCACAGATCCAATTGTTTAAAAATAAATATGGATTATCAATACCAATGGATTAATAACATCTAATTACATGTAAATAAGTCCTAATTACCAAAATTACAATAATTGATCATGGTAATTACGAAAGAGAGTCCACAAGACTAGTTAACTAGTTTTCCATTAATATAAGCAACTAGTCTTGCACAAAATCAACTTGTAACCATGACATTAAACCCAAGAGAATTCCTACAAAAATTAACAACATATTTAAGCATGCACCTTCAACCACTTAAAGGTTTATTTTCATATCATTCCAATTGCACATAAGGTGGTCTTTTCCATCAATTCCAATGAAACTAGTTAACATTTACCGCAAGGAATTGAGTTTAAATAACTGAAGAAAAAAAATGCACTGCATCCATAAGTAAAGGATCACACTTGATAAGTAGCCACATATGGCACAATAACATGTTATAAATAGAGCACATGGCTATATCATTCCATTTTTACGAAAACAAAGATTTCAGTCCATAACTAGTTATCAATTTTCGCTGCAATGTACCTAGTTTCTGATTTAACCTTCCAAATTCCAAAAAAAGAGAAATATATGACTATTATACATCATGGAAAACATATATGGGATCACCTATATCCATATTCCTGCAACTTTCCTCCCATATACAGCGTATTAAATAACTCACAAAACTAGTTAATTCTACTCATTCGAATTGACTAGTAATTCTAGGAATCGCCAGAATAATTAAATCCACGGCTCATAGAATAATTAAAATGCAATTACAAATCTAAATAGAATTTTTTATTGTTCATGACATAGGTATATATCATTCGAACATTTCATCAAACACTTCATATACAAAGTCACAAATCTACTCAAAACAATTTCATTAAAGGACCTAGAAATTGGAAATTGATCTCAAATTTCAGAAGACATTTCCCAAACACTATCAAGAATATCTCCCCTCACATTGTCACACAAATTTAAAGTGTATTTATAATATGTAAGCATTAAATAACACTCATACATTTTTACAAACACTTCATGTGTCAAGTCTCCAAGCTCTGCAAAACAATCCAATCGAAGAATTAGTTTTCAAATAAAAGGTAGAAGCATCAAAGAGAAGTGTCTTAACCCATTTCGAGGCTATTGTAGCATCAAAATACACATTATATAATGAGAAGGGTTGAAAATATCAGTTATGTAGTAGAGTTATCAAAGAATAATATCCTCAAGCAATTTGTGCACAAAATCCCAAAAACTAGTTTCCAATTCCTTCACAAAATTTACTTGCATAAATAACTTGAATTCCATGAGAAAACTTCCACAAATAGCTCATATGTTTCATAAAAAATTTCATGTGCATCCATAATTAAATCATATCAAATCCAAATAAATTAAATAAACATGAGATAAATCACTTATCTTTGCCAAATATGCAACCGGAATCGATTGTGCCACGCTCCACCTAGTCGTAGACACAATGCTAGCCAAAACTCACTTTGCAATGGTCACCCCTGAGTCGAAACCATGATGCCACAAGAAAGGGTGCACTCAACCACAAATTCTCTAAATAAATCAGTCCAACCATAACCCAATAGAAATTATGATGTCTACTTCCACTCCAAGGCAATTCCAGTGGCTCTAGGACAATAGTCAAACCACAACCCAATGGCAAGTAGCATTTCCAATCCAGGGCAATTCTAGTGGCTCCAAGAAAAATACCAGTGGCTCAAGAGTAACTCGGTCTGGGCATAGGATAAACAAGGATATCATACCAAGAGCATCAAAATCCAACCACAAGTGTCAAACACAAGAACAAGAGCAAAACCATGAACCGACGCACAAGAGTGACTTTACCAACACAAGCAAATCAAATTGCTTCATGAGCAATTCCAATTGGTAGAGAGAGGGACACAAGCATGAGAGTTACATTCCAAAAATAGAAAATAGGAATTACACATTAAGTGGATACACTAAGAGGCACACTAATCCAACTCATGAGAGTGCACTAGGTGAGAGTGGGACTCCGATTCTCAAATAAAAACATAATCTCAAGGTAAATAAAACCAAGGAGTAACATAACACGTGAGGGTACAAAACCAATAGGGTCCATCAAGTACATAAGAAGTGTGTACAACATCAATATATGCTCAACACACATATCCAAAAACTTTTACACAACCCCTTACTCGTAAAATCATGGTTCCTTGTAATCTCTTTCATGGCATTGATCATTTGGGTCTTTTTGTTTTATTAATTATTTTATAAGTTCAACATAATAAAATAATAATAGTCTGTAAACCATAGTCCAGGCACCTTGTGCAACTATGTCCAACATAACAACAATAATACTATGTCGAGGGGATAAACCAAAGGGTATTACAAAGAGCCATAACCCAAAGATCCATTAATTGTCAAAGCCAAAATCCATGAGAACAACCCTCATGTAATGCCATCTCAGCTTGTCAAAAGCGTTTGAGATATCTATTTTAATAAGCATACCTTGAGTTATGGTTGTCCTTAGAAACTGAATCATTTCATGCACCATGATTACACTGTCTGTGATATGTCTTCCCACTGTGTATGCTATTTTCTATAATGAAATAAGGTGTGGTAGCAGTGGCTTCACTCGGGGAGCTATCACCTTTGTGATGATCTTGTAGATTACATTGCAAAGGGCTATTGGCAGGATTGTTTTTAGATTGTCCACATTTCCTTACTTGTGAATGAGGGAGATGAATGTGGCATTTAGCAATGAAAGGACTCCTTACATACGCATGGAGTCTTCGACCAAACACGAAACTTTTTCCCTGATTGGGTTCAAACAGTGATGGAAGAAATTGGTTGTGAAGTCGTCCATTCCAAGTGCTTTCCCTAGGGACATTTCCTTCATTACAATATCTAACTTGTCCTAAGTGATGGGATTCATTAGGGAGGCATTCGACTCATCTGAAATAGAATGGGGCATGTAGCGGGAGATTTTGTTGATGGATTCTACTTAGTCCACTAGTTGTTCTGTCATTAGGTCCTTGAAAAAGCACACTAGTTCCTTTTCAATGTATTTTATCTCAGTTACCGACTCTACTTAAGGCATTTTTAGTTTGTGGATTCGACTAACATGCCTTCACTAAATGGTGGATTGATGTAATAATTTGGTATCATTCTCACCTTCTTAAATTCATTGGACCCTTGTATTTTGACGCCATAGGAATTTCTCTTTTCGATTGCGTTCTACAATTTATTGAGCAAGGGATTGTTCTTTTTCAATAAGTTCTTCTATTCTTCTCATATTGATAAAGATCTAATTATATTTATCTCATTTGGGCATGCAAATCGCTTTGATATTGGAAGATATCATCAAAGCTTGTCATGTTCCAGTGTTTGAGTTTTTGTTTGAAGCGCTTAAGCTAATGTTGGAATATGTACATCAAAGAGCTTTTGTGCATAGTCGATTCCTCCCAGTAGGTGCCAACCTTCTCTTGAAATTCCTTATTGTCTAGTTGGAATTTCTTGAATATGAAGGGTTTGTAGAGAGTGGGAACTCCAATATATATGGTAAGGATTATAGGCCATTGAGCCACTGAAAGGAAGAATGACATCTTCCATAGAAATTCCAGTCATAAAGAAAGCATCACAAACCAAATACTTGTCTAGTATGTAGGTTACCTATTGTGAACCTGATCGTATATCTCTCCATGTGTAGATTTCATTGGTGGTTTCCAAGTTTATCAAACAAAGGTCCTAGATGGTTTTGTTGAACTCAATGCTATTTTCTTCAAGCCTTCTTATGCCCCCATGCTTTTCATCCAAGGAGGTGATCATATTGGAGTCTCCACATATGATCCAATGGAATCCCCTATCTATTTCCTTGATTTATTTCAGATGTTGTAGTAATTGATGCTTCTCCTGAAGGGATTGCAGTCCATATACATTGGTCAACATTCCTTGAACCTCATATTCTAACACTTTGAAGTTGATTGAGAGCAACAATTGGGTGGAGAAGGAGTTGGAAATTTCTACCAAGTTAGGATTCCAATGTATCGTAAGCCCCCCGACCATTCCTCTTGCATATGTGGCTATTATCTCCCCATTATGTTAGCACCTCTTGATTATTCACTTGGCGTCTTCACTAGAGAATTTGGTTTCCTGCAGTAAGAAAATGTCGGGTTGTTCTTCCATTATGCACTTTCACAAGAGTCTTTGCTTACTCTTGTCGTTGACACCTCTTATTTTCTAGGATTTGTAATACCCCCAATTTTGATTTGGAATGTATTTAACCAAAATCATGTAAATAATGTAAATATGCTAGAATGGATTCCTAGTGTGGAGCTTAGGCCAAGGCCCAACTAGAGAATGGCTAGACATGTATGATGTAAAGATTTTATTTGGACTATGTGTTTGGCTTATCATTCCAATTCAAAATGTATGTGAATATTATGTGCATAAATAATAAAATGGTCCAAGAATGGTTGTCTAAAGAGCACCAAAGGGGCTATGATTCCACTAGAGGGAAGAGGAAAGGGGGAATATGGGAAATTAATCCTTTTTCTACCAAGTGTCAACATTAGAACTTATCCAAAATTCTATCACGTGCCTTGAATAAGCCAATTATCTCCTTTTTTTACTATTTTCCAATTACTGAATGCAAGTGTGAAGTTGGTGGAAAAAGTCACTTCATGTTGTTATTGAAGAATGGGGTTGACTACACTTTTGTGACAATTTTTTCACAAGTCAAAAGTTAGTCTGTAGTAAACATGAGTCCTTTATTCTAATGTTAGAAGTAATGTCAGTTGTCTTTTCACCATTTCCTCATATACCTTGGAGTCAACCCTCATTCTCTCACTCTTTCATGCAGATCTACCATATGCAGAGCTCTCCATTGTTGTTCATGACCTTTAGAAATTGCGCATAACCCATAAATTCGAATTTGGAGTCTGGACTATAGATTTGGAAGGGAAAATAGATGGTTGTAGGTAAGTAGAGAGGTTCGACGAGCTAGGAACCCTTACCCTTTGAGTTATACTGCTCATATAGGCTTGAGAAGCCAGGGATTTAGGCTATAGGTGGTTCTCTAACAACATATAGCAGTTTGGTCTCCTTCTATGCACACAATAGAAGCACCAAGTAAGACATATCACCCAAGAGAACCATGGATTGGTGAAGGGGATGCTTAATATAGAAGGGTGTTGTGTGGGGCACGTATTATTGGAGCCAAAACTGTGAGGGTTGAGTGAGATCATTGTAGAGCTCTGCATGGGCATTTAGCTAAGCATAGAGATCATAATGGGTTGTGGGATAAGAGAGAGAAGATTGTAGTTGTTTCCTTTTCCCTAGTGGACTCATATCCCAGCTTGGGATAGCCTCTCAACAGAAAGAGTATATGCTAGATAGAATTCCTACATTTGGGTGAAAAATTGCTCTTACATGGCCAGTTGCTTGGATCTGTGTTTGATAAAGATAAGTATTATTTTTTACTTGAATGTGCAATGTTTTTATTTGATACCTATTATGATAATGCTGGTAATTTCATGCTATATGTGTGTGGATAGAGTTTAATTCCCATGTGTATATCATTTATGTTTATGCACACATATTTTATATGCTATCAAATTTGTAATTATGGTTATGGGTGAAATTTAGAAGCCTTTAGTCTGGTAATGTCCCCTCATGTTGGTCGGATTGGGTGAAGAGGACCTAACAAGATTGTATCTTTATTGGATCATAGTTTGGGAGGGATGGGGATGAAGTTGTGTGTAATCATTTCCATCTATCCAAAGTTCACCATGATATGGCCGAATTCCTCAATCAATTGCTTAGTTGGCTTCCTCCCCTTTCGCTTGTCATTCTTGGGAATTTTTCATGATGGGATTGTTTGGTATTAGAGCTACCCATATATTAGGCTTAGCCATAGTTTCCTCCCTTAATATAGAATTAGGAAAAACCTTGTGTACCTTCATTAGCTGCTCCATTTGGATGGCTTGGTAGTATTTCTGTCTACATCCTTCAACAATATTTTCCAAATTAAGATCTGTCAGTTCATTGTTGTTGAACTCTGATTCTAGATCCATTCCATCATCAATGGATGCATATTTTGGCTATGGGTTTGTTGGTTGTTTGTTTCCCTCTACTGCAATATCCTCAAATATCGACTCCAATTGTGAAATCTTTTCTGCGTCCCCCTTGTCCAGTTTTGTTTAATGTTTCTCCTTCTTATCATTCTCTTGTTCCTCAGTTGTTGTCTCTTCTAAATCAGTTAGGAGTTCCTCAAATATTTTCTTCAAAGTGGATCCCCCCCATTTCCCCCTGCCCTTTTATGAGCAACTCTCCTTCTGCCATGTACAGGTATAATGCTCTCCTTCCCCTTCTACACATATAGTTTTGGAGCTTTAGGAGTATCATTAAAGGAGAAATCCATGAACAAGTGCCCATGGACATGGCATCTGCGACATCTGAGATGGATCTGCTCATAATCTATGGTCTGGATCTAGTATTCATCATGCCTTGAGAGGCATATCTCACCTAGGAGCACCTACGATATGTTGTGATAGACACATATATGGGCATAAGAAGTGTAAGGCCCTACCTTGGTAGCTTCCAAAGCTTTTACAAACTTTCCAAGCATGTTTCCTATTCCTTAAAGCATTTATGGTAACCAAAACTATAGTGCGAGGGAGTATAAGTGGATCCATACCGGTACATAGGTGAAGTCCTCTTTGTCGGGGCTAAAATTTTATGTCCAATCACGCAGAAAGAGTCTGACATAGTTGTAGAAGTATGGCTTGTTATAAAAAATATGGGCCCTATCTTCTAAGTTGTTGAATGTGGTAGTGAAGAACCCTTTTGATCCCTGGCGTAGATCATAATGTCCCTTTGGTTTCCATCATGCTTCAATCCAAGGGACGAGGTCTCTCGGCCAAAGCCCTAGGAATTTTCCTATGAGAGCATGGTCTCTCATGAACTATGTGTATCCCTCATATTGATCAGATTGTACATAGCCTACGAGATGTATTTTCATGGTTCCAAGGATAAATCCACCTTTGGATGTGAGGTGGAAGTCTTCATGTCTATTTCCTTTCCCTTTCCCTTATTTGATTTGGGGTCGGTGGAGACCGGTTGATCCCTTAAGCCACCCTACCGCCATTGATCCATACCATTATTTTGTTGGGTTGCAGTTGGATGCCCTATTATATCTTGAAATGTAAGGGGAGAGGGATGGTCTTCCCCCCTACATCTGCGATGGCTAGTGGCCACAAGGAGGACACAACATTATACAAGAGGAAATATGAATCAAACCCTATCATGTCGATGCATTGTATTGCTCATATATCCACGCTCTTTAACCTAAACCACCTAACTTGCATCCATCTATACACCTGTGAGAGGGGGAAACCTTGCTTTACTCCAATATTACAAGTAATATCTTTCAACCACCCCTCGATGTTATTAAACTTGGCAATACCATTCTCATATAACCTTGTCGTGGTAGCTCTCAACTCAAAAGGAATCTTCATCTCTTCTAACCTACCATATAGGTTATTTCTAGGCACCATATAAAAATCTTTTCTAAAGTTTATGAAGCAACAAATGAGATTAGATTTATTATTGTGACATTCCTTTGCAATGATCCTAAGTGTAACTAGGTGGTATGTGGTTGATTGATGCCTTTTGAAACCCACCTGGCCTTTAGCTCATCATCCTTAACTTTCTAGCCACATGTTGGTCTTCTTTTCCAAAATAACATTGTATTACTTTGCTAAGAGAGGGATGATCGTAATGGTTTAATAATTAGAGGGGTTATTTTTATCACAACTTTTAAAAATAGGAACAACAAAGCTCTGAGTCCAAGGCTCATGGAAACCTTACTTAACTCCTAGATTGAAGAGCTTGTGGATGCAAGGGGTAAGGATGACCCCTCCAATTTTCAAGATTTATGTTTTGTTCTTAGGATATTTAGACACTTAGGAGTTAGTTAAGATAAAATTGTGTAATATATCCATTAGGTAAAGTGTGTTTCATTAGTATGCATTTGTAAATATTCTAATCCGATGGTCACGATATGCTTTAAACATGAAGTGATCCAACGGCTCAACTTATCTTAGATCATACTTACCATTGATCCGTGGCTTAACATCTGATTGGTCCATGATTTTTATTTAAATAGCATGGAGGGTCCTTGGCTACTTGATCGATTATGAGAAGCTCATATGTAACTTTCTTTCTTTTGCATAATAAATTGCTCCAAGTAGCTATTTGGCTAGGGCCGTGGAATGTTTCCCTCTCTAGGGTTTTAACCACGTGACAAACATCGGTGTGTTGATCTGTGTTCTAGTTGTGTGAAATGGTTGCTCTAGGTGTTCGATTTTTTAGGAGTACCCTATGTACCTGAACATGGCATCAGAGCTTTTATGAAGAGTTGCTTTTGATTTTGATCAAGATCTGGAACCAGTGTTGCTGAAACTTTGAAAGGGTTTCTGTTTCTGGAATTTTTGTGCATTTGTGGGCTATGGGAGCTATTCCATTGCATCTGAAGCATCGTTTCTATTGGGAAATAGTTTTCGTTTCATTGAAAACCATTTATATTTGATCTCGGCAAATCTGAAGGTTCATATCGGGAAGAAGGGGGTTCTTTTTTTAGTTGGCCAAGTTAATATTTGCCACATCACTATTGGGGACATCTTCAACATTTTCTTTGATCAAGCATAACTTCATCATCCAAAATCAGTTTTCAGTGCCGTTTTTTTTTAAACAGCCTAATTTTTCGAGCTCTTTGCATCTATACAATTAGTTTCTATTTTTTCATCCATTATTTTACAGTATGGCCACCCCTTGTGATATTCTACTTACCAGTGCTAACTATTTCTCATGGAAATCTTGTATGGAAGATGTTCTACGAAGTAGGGGACTTTCTAGAATTACATTAGGGAAAGAAACAGAACCCACAGATGATGATAAGAAAATAAAACGGGCAAATAGATGTGATGATGCTCGTGGATTGATTGGGATGCCAATCTCTACTGATTTGTGATTCCATATATCTGGAATTGATGAACCTGATAAAGCTTGGGAAAAGTTGGAATCTGTGTTTGGTAAACATAATGAAATTCGAGGTCACCAACTTGAGAATGAGTTGATTTCTTTGAATCTAAGTGATTTTTCATGCATTCAAGATTATTTATCTAAGTATAAAACCCTTAGACTCCTATGTGAAGAATGCAAGATTAAGAAAGAAGATAAACAATGTATTTATCATATTCTTTCCAAACTTGGACCTACATATTCTATTTTTGTATCTACATTTTACTCCATGAAAGAATCCTTGAATGCAACTAGCTATCAAGAGCCTACTCTTGAATCTTTTTGCGATTCCTTGATTAGAGAGCAAGATAAGCTCATTCATCTTCGAATAATTAACAATGCAGATACATCTGGGAAAGCCTTATTGTCCCAATAGAAAGAAAAGTCCAAACCTCCCATGAAATAGAATTTTCACAATAATAAGCTAAACAAGGGTCCCAAACCCTCTCAGTCAGTTCCTTCTCTAAAAAATAACAAAGGATCCAAGCCAAAAGGTAAGAAGACTAAGCGTCATTGCAATTTTTGTGGGAAAAATAATCATGATGAATCTAAGTGTTTCAAGAAGATGGCAGCCTTGGAAGCAGCAAAGAAGAAGCACCACATTAGCCTAGATTCGTCTTCAAAATCTACCTCTCATGGACATGCACTTTGTGCTTCTAGTTACTATTATACTACATCTTCTTCTTCTACTTCAAATGAATGGCTCATTGATTCTAGAGAATCTTATCATATGGCTAAGGATCAAGCCATATTTTCTATTATGCATGAATGTAACACCAAACAAATATTTGTTGGTGATGTTAGATCTCTAAGTGTTGTAGGATCTGGAACAGTTCCAGTAGAAAATGGTCATTTTAGTGATGTACGATGTGTTCCAAGAATTTCTTGAAATTTGTTATCAGTCTATCAAATTACTCATTTGGTTGAAGGTAAAACTGTGACGTTTACACCTCAACAAGTTGTAATCAAGGATTTTAAATATCCTCAAAATGTCCTTGCTACTGGAATCGTTGATGATATTACTAGGTTGTACAAATTTAACAACTTTGGGTCATCACCTTTTCCTTCAATTTTTGTTGCTCATAGTGATAACTTGAGAAAAATTTGGCATGAGAGATTTGGTCACTTAAATTATCACTCATTGCAACAACTATGTAAAGACAATATGGTGACTGGTCTTCCGATGGTATCTTGCAAGGATGGTGTTTGTTCCGGTTGTGTACTCAGAAAATATCATCGGGATAGTTTTGACAAACATGCCTCTTGGCACGCCTCGGTTCCCTTAGATCTTGTGCATAGTGACTTGCGTGGTCCTCTTCCATCTGCTTCTTTTTTGGTTTCAAATATTTCTTAACTTTCATTGATGACTACTCCAGACGCACTCAGGTTTACTTCCTAAAACTTAAGAGCGAAGTATTTAACATGTTCTTGGCCTACAAGGCTCTTGTTGAAAAACAATCTAGTCATCAAATTATTAAGTTAGGATCTGACAATGGAGGAGAATATGTTAACAAAAAATTCACTACTTTCTGCACTGAAAAAGGAATCCAACAACAACACACTGTTCCATATACACCACAACAAAATGGTGTAGTTGATCGGAAGAACTGCACTTTAAAACAAATGGCTAATTGTATGATCCAATCTAAGGGACTGAGTCTTCAATATTGGGTTGAGGCCATAAATTGTGCAAATTGCATAGTTAATCACACACCAACTAAAGTTTTACAAGGTATAACACCGAAAGAAGCATGGAGTAAAATTAAACCAGATGTAAGTCACTTCCGTGTGTTTGGTTGTGAAGCATGGGCTCACATTCCAAATGAAAAATGGAAAGCATTGCAGCCTAAAAGTGAAAAATGCATATTTGTTGGATATTCAGAACATGTAAAAGGTTATAGAATTCTTCAGCCACATTCTCATGATATAATCATTAGAAGAGATGTTAAATTTGATGGAAATCTCTTGGCCTGTGAGCCTAACTTGGTGGGTGCGCCATCCTTGGCCTGCGAGCCTAATTCGATGATTGTTCCTTCTTCTTCTTCTTCCAACTTCCTTGACAGGTTTCCAACTCCAATTTCTGATGATGACAGTGAGGATGAAAATTCACCTCCACCTGCTCATGTTCCTCCAGTTGCACCAGCACCAATGCTTCCTCAATGGGTCCGTTCAACATGTGAAGCAGTTGGTGATCTTGTCAGTGATCCTAGAGATCAATGTCGAACACGTTCTCAGTTTCAACAAGCCTCTTCTCTTTTGGCTCAAGTTTCTGAGAATCATGATCTAGAAACTTTTGCAGAAGCTTCAAGAAATCTAGATTGGGATGCAGCTATGGATGAAGAATATCGTTCCTTAATGGCGAATGATACTTGGGATCTTGTTCCTCTTCCAAAAGGAAGAAAACTTGTCAGGTGTAAATCGGTCTACATAACTAAGTATGCATCAGATGGAAGTGTTGAAAGACTTAAGGCAACGTTAGTTGCCAAATGTTTTTCCCAAGTTGAAGGGATTGACTACAATGAAACCTTTGCTCCTATCGCAAAAATGAATTCCATCCGCCTTGTTCTTTCCCTTGCAGCCTTACATAACTGGGAAGTCCATCAAATGGATGTCAAGTCTGCTTTTTTACATGGTGATTTAAAGGAGGAAATTTACATGGAACAACCTTTTGGATATGTTCAGGATAACTCCAGCCTTGTCTGTCTCCTTAAGAAATCCTTATATGGCCTTAAGCAAGCTCCTAGAGCTTGGTATGCCAAAATGGATAGCTTTCCCCTTGACACTGGTTTTTCTAGATGCCATTCTGACCCCAATGTCTATACCAAGAAAGTAGGAAACCATCTCATCATACTTGTTCTTTATGTTGATGATCTTATCCTTACTGGTAATGAACCTAAACTTTTAACCCATGTGAAAGCCAGTCTTAAGCAAAATTTTGAAATGTCAGACTTAGGACATTTGCATTACTTTCTTTATCTCCAAGTCTTGCAAACCAAATAAGGAATCTTTCTTTCCCAGCCTAAGTATGCTTGTGACAATCTTCATCGCTTTCACATGGAATATTATAAACCAGCCCCTTCTCCCTTCCAGTCTAGAGTCAAACTTTCTACCACTTGTACTTCCCCTGAAGTAGATGCCACCTTGTATCGTCAGCTTGTTGGTAGTCTCTTATACTTGACTCATTCTCGTCCTGACCTTTCCTTTGTAGTTGGTCGTGTTTCCCATTACATGTAAACACCTCATGAAAGCCACTGGAAAGCAGCAAAAAGAATACTTCGATATATTCGAGGTACAATTCAGTTTGGGATTCATTACAGTACAGGGGGGAAACCTTTGTTGATTGGTTTCACTGATTCAGAATGGGCCGGTGATCCTGATGATTGAAAGTCTACTACAAGTTATGTTTTCAGTCTGGGATCTCAACTTGTCACTTGGGCTTGTTAGAAATAACAAGCTCTTGCTCTTTCTTCAACAGAAGCATAACATCGAGCTAGAGTTAATGCCAGTCAGGAAGCTTTATGGCTTCGACAGATCCTTTCAGAGTTTGGATTCAAGTAGCAACAACCTACTCTACTTTGGTGCGACAATCAAAGTGCCATCAAGCTTGCCAAAGATCCAGTTCTACATTAGTGCAACAAACACATTGAGCTACACATGCACTTCATCAGAAAACTTGTTCATGATCGTGTTCTTGAAATGCTCTATTGCCCTATAGATGATCAAGTTGCAGACATCTTCATCAAGTCTCTTACAGAAGCGAAGTTTTCTAAACTTTGATCTATGTTAGGAGTTCAGGAATGTGTCATTAAGGGGGGATAGGCTCTAATGCCTCCTTCCTTCTCCTAATAGTGTCACTTTTGTAAATCCTTCAATCCTATCCCAAGTTGATCTTAAGGGGGGATGTTAGGATATTTAGATACTTAGGAGTTAGTTAAGATCAACTTGTGTGATATATTCGTTAGGTAAAGTGTGTTTCTTTAGTATGCATTAGTATGAATTTGTAAATATTCTAATCTGACGGTCACGATATGCTCTAGACATAAAGTGATCTGACGACTCAACTTATCTTAGATCATACCTACCATTGATCTGTGGCTTAACACCCGATTGGTCCATGATATCTATTTAAAGAGCATGGAGGGTCCTTAGCTAGTTGATTGATTCTGAGAAGCTCATATATAACTCTCTTTCTTTTGCATAATAAATTGCTCCAAGTAGCTATTTGGCTGGGGCCGTGGACTCTTTCCCTCTCGAGGGTTTTAACCACGTGACAAACATCGGTGTGTTGATCTGTGATATGTTTGTGTAAAGTAGTTGCTATAGGTGTTCGGTCTTTTGGGAGTACCGTATGTACCCGAACATTTGTATCGTTCAATATCCTTTGCTTTCCCATTTAATAGGCGCTTAACCCTAAAAAAAATTTATTTTAACTAAAAAACTTGTTTTGTTGTAAGGAGGGATTGAATGCTATCCATGGCATCTCGGGATTCATATATATTTTTAAGATAGGAGTTATAGTCCTTCAAAGCAATCATATTATTTTTTTTGTTTTACAAGTTAGAATTTGCCTCTAAAATTTCTTAGGGGACATCTTAGAGAAGTGTAAAAGCTTTTCCTATTTTTTATTTATATTGCACTTTTTTCCCTTTTAATTAGGCCTTTGTACCTATTTAACTTGTCAACTTTTAGGGACTCGTCAATAGCTTCCTTAATTTATCTATGTGCATTCCGACACTCTTTATCATACCAAGGGTTGGTTCTTTTATTTCCCTTTTTACTTGAATCTTAAATGGAGAATTTGTTAATGGAAAATGAGAGGGTTGTACTAAAATTATGATATAGGTCTTCTATATTGTCCTTACTTAATAGAGAAAACAAGTCCTTTATGAAATCATTTAGAAAATTATCATTTTTATTTCTAGCAAAGATCAAGTACATGGAAAAACTAAGAGTAACAATTAAAGGTCTTTGATATGAGTTAGGCTCATGATCATTTAAGATGTCAAAATATATTATTTCATTGTATAACAGATATAAGATATAACATAATCTACCACACTACTTCCAAGACCATGAATACAAGTCATTCAACTAGAATTTGGCAATTTCATTAGATCGTTGCAAAGTATAATATCTTGAGCACTGCAAAGCTTGACTAGATCAAAACCTACAAAAATTCACATAGATCTTCACAACTTCTTTTGTACCTGCTAGTTGAAGCAAGGTCTTTGTCTAAACAAATAGGATTGGGGTTGAAATAGTTGCTTAAAATAATAACCTGGTTACTTAAAGTTCAAGCATTAAAGTCTCTCATTAAGAGGATATTTCCTACATTCCTTATACCATAAATATCATGCTCTAAGACATTATAGGGATAATTTTATCTAAATTTCAGTTCTTGTAAGAGTTATAATTAATAGGGACAAAATAACATATTGTTATGTAGGCTTTTTAGCATTAATGTTTGTGATATCCATCTAAATATGTTAGTTGAAAGGTTCTCTATTATAAAGTCTAACATGGGGAGATATGTTTTTCCTAAAGTAGCAAGATATACTTTTGATGCCTCAGTGATAGGATCACTTGTTCCATATCGACCATAGAAAACACCTTATATGTTATGAACATGACATTATTTGTGCTCCTAGGTTTCAATGAGCAATATAATATCAATTTCACTCAGTATCCAACTTAAGTTGGGGCCGTTGTTTAATGGAAAGCCCTGATGATTCCAAAAGAGGATCCAGACTGTGCCAAATTGCTATTTATTTTATCGTTTTGGTCTATATCCCGAATGACAACTTGTTTATTTCTAATTAATGCCCAATTTCCTTCCTTCCTAGATTCTTCTACCTTTTGAAGCTCATTTCTCAGCTTGATCTTCTGGAATAGAACTCGTTGCTTAGCTTTTTTGCTCCAACAACCTTTTGGTAGAGATATGATACAATGTAGCTCAACCTTGTTTGTGTTCAATTATAAGAGAGATAACACATCAAAGCTTGTTCACATATACCTGCTACTCATAATGCACTTATAATGACACTATATTCTAAATAAAGGAGCACTTAACATTATTCTCCATTAATAACCAAGGTGGTAAATGTATCTTTTAATATATCACCTTAAATAAGTTTCTAAGCTATATATGTGTGTGTGTGTGTGTGTTATTTTTCTATTTGCTAATTAATTTATGTATATAAGTTCTTTTTTTTCTAGGTAATATATGTAAGGGGTAATTTTTTTAGCATTTCTTCTCATTCTAATGATGCCATTTCAAGTAAACTTCACATTATTCACGGTATAAGGTTAGGTGAACAAATCATGAACAAATTATATAAAACTCATCCACAATTAACTCATTAAGACCAAACATGTCACAAAGTAAGATTTTTTAGGTAGGACGGTTACAACTTTTCCTTACAACCACTCGAGTCACGCCCAATTGAATCAAACATACATAAGCTACATATAACTCATAAACAATTAAACGCAAACAATTTCAAAATATAAACTACCATGAGATGGTACATTAACACAATATTCAATCTATGAGAATCCTTTCTCATGCTAAAAGTCTTTGCCTACTATTCAATATTATTGGGAGAAAAGTTTGTGAATATTGGGTTGGATGGCAATGAAATGACTCTGAGTGAGGAGCATGTATCGTTAGTATCGACCATGGGTGTAGCTAATTTACTGCTTCAAAGTTTCATGGGTGATATCATTCATAGAAAAGGAAAGAATAAATTGTGTTAATACAACAATTTTACATGTGTTACATTTGTTTCATGTGATGGCATCTTTTTTTATTTTCCCATTATTGTTATTTTTTGTTGTTAATACATTTCAAATACGTTCTCATGGTATATGCATGCATATGTAGGTGCATGCATTGTTAATTAGCTTGAGCCTGAGTTGTTGTGGGATACCGTGTTATCCTCCCAACTAAAGTTCTATTCTAGTAAATGACATGTTGAGCACAAAATGGGTATATTGTTGTTGACTTGGTCTTGTGCCTTTAATAATTTATGGTTTACCCAAGTTACAATGCTCTGAATGAGGGGAAGTGCTTGGGTTTTTCCATGAGATAATTACTTGGAATATATATGTTGGAACCTAATGTGGTAGGGTTAAATCAAGACAAATAGTCTTGAGGAGTCCAAGGGACAACTTGAAAGATGAAAACCAAGCATCACCTTGCTTATGTATTTATATGTACATTCTTAATCAAATTAAATGAGCTTTCACGCCTACTTCTACTATTTTTGTTTGGTGTTTGGTTATCTTCCCCCTCGGGCATCCCAATTGTCTACTTACTGCAAACTCAACAAAATTGTGTGATATTTTATCAGAGGTCCTCTTATATTTAAATCTATGTAGTGGAGACTCGTGGGAGACTCATACCTCCATGAACTAAGTTGAGGTCTCCCTAGTAGTTTATCTACGTGTTGGTGTGTTATGTGTCCCATATGTCTCTCTCTATGTTATCCAAATTATGAATTCCTCTTCGAGGGGTTCTGTCTCCATTGATATGCCAATATAAATATAATCTACTAGACAATAGAAATTGTGAGTGAGGTGTTGGTACTCAAAGGTGTCTTATTTCCTTCTGGGTTTATATGTAGATAGATCGCATGATTGGTGAAGCTCCCACTGTCGCGAAGTCTATATCAGCTGATTCAAACTTTATTCTTCCTCTTGAAGTAACTCTTGGTCGTTAGCATGGAATGACTGGAAGTGTTATGGGTGTGATGTATATAAGGCTACTGAGCCAAGTTGTTGCCAAATATCCAAAAAAGATTCATCTATGTGTTCAAGATCCCATGCCCACAATAGCAATGACTCGTGGTAAAAAAAGATGGAGAGAATAAGAAGTTCCACCTATGAGTTCAAAACCCTAACTCGATGAACTCAGTGAATCCCATGACTGGAATTTCTGAACTTGTGTTTCTTTCTTGTGCCTTTGCATGCATTGGATGACTGTATATATTTGCACATGGTCGTGGACATATAGACAATTCTGTGGATATTGGTGTCAACCATTTCTAACTGCATTGTAACATTGGATACATATGCAAGTGCATGGATAAAATTGGGTGTGCCTAGAATGTGTTGTTGGGTTTATTTGTTAAATAAACTTTTGTTGAAATACCAAACTAGATGAAGGAGAGTTCACTAGCTAAAAGAAGCATCGAGGAGCTCATCAACAAGGAGCCGAGTTGGGTGCTCTCTTTTGTCCCTATTTGTGCTAAATATCTTTGTGTTGAGGCTATGCATTCAACCTCTCTATTAGACTATTTTTCAAGGACAATATAACATGCCAGAAAGTTACTTGAAAGTTGGCATTTGTCAAACTGAGCTTTTCACAATAAATTTTGTGCAATAACTCATTTCATTTCAAGTTTGTCCTTGTAAAATACTCATCAAACAATGCAACAATGACTTTATGGAAAAAACATGCATTACGTGGGTACTTTGTTGCAGGTTAGGGATGCAATCAAGATAAGCATGATAAATAGTGATTGAAACATAAGACCATGATTATTGAATAATATAAGGACCAATCTTGATCTCTCATTAGCTATTGATGATGTGTGTTCATTGCCTTGTCTTGCTTCATTGATGTCAATTTCATGACCATTTTTTTTCACATGCTAACAACTATGGTCAAATGATACCCATTTGGTGGTTTGTCTCGTAATTTCAAAAGATTCAAGATTCATTGGTATATCTTTCTTTCTGGCACTTCGTGACTGGGTGTCTTTTGAAGTTCATCTTTGCTTTTAGATGTTTTTAACTCATGCACAACAAAATCAATTGATGAGGTAATAACAAGATTTATCAGCAGAGTTGCGTAATCCCTACATTTAGGTTTGAAATCTTGAAGATGTAAAAGATTGGTGTATGGAAAATTATAAATAAACGTTAAATAGTTGGACTTGTCAAAAACAGTTGTCAAACAAAGCAAGGGACAAGTATCGTTTAAAACTAATGTCAAATGAGGCATAATTCTTCAAACGTTAGAGTTTATAGTCTTAGAACTAATGTTAAACGAGGCAAAAGTCCTCAAACGCTAGATTTCTATACAATCTTCAAGCTTTGTTTGTCAGGCAAATATAAATGGGTCAAGAACTTTGTAAATTCTTTATCTATTTGAGAATTATAGTCTCTCGTAGGTGGATTGCAGCAAAAGTCTCTTACCTTACATCAAATACTCTCTCTCACGCCTTAGACTTTTCCAAAAATAACAAAAACATGGAACCCGTAACTCCCATAAATTAACAATAAATAAAGCATGCATATTACCACTAGTGAACCTGATCAAGTGCCACCCAATATAATGTTGTTTGTGCTTTATTACCCTATAATTAAAGAGGTCAGGGTCAAATAAAGATTGTTGAATAGATTATAAACAACTAAAGTCTTAGACATTTAAAAAGAGAACAAACTAAAAGTGTAGCTTATTGGTTAAAGGTACAACACGCACGCGTTCAACAAACTTTATTGGTTTAGTTCTTTCCAGCCCTCTATCAATGAGAGGAAGAACAGTAATCTATGCTTTTTATTAACAAATATTTGCATTTAACAATAGAATAATATAGAATGTATAGTTGCGATATATACATAATATATCTCTGGACATTAGGAATGATCAACTGATAATTCTTGATAGCCTTTATTGGGAAGAATATACATCGAATGAAACAACTTCATGGACATGTGAATGCTTACCGCCTATATTTCCAAGCAAATCAAATTATTGTAGTAGTTTTCATAAACGATGATGATGTAGTTGTCAAAGCATTTCATAACGAATTAATGAAAAAGACACTGGGGAATTAGGAAAGTGAGAAAGCAACTTTATGACAAGCTGAGGTCTGATATATATGCAACACTTGAAATTTGCAGTTGATGTACTTCCGCTTCTGTTATATGACACATTATTTACCATATGTCTATTTTTTTTTTACAGAAACGGTTGAAGAGATTTTTTATAAAAATAAGAAAGTAAAATTTACAATAGGCTGGTCACAGACTGCTCCCATAGGAAGACTAAGTCCATGCCTCCTTGTGCTTCCTTTTCCATTCTTTTTTTTCATCTCCATTTCCTATTCTATGAGTGTTGAAACTCCTTATAAACTGCCCAAGCAGAAGGATACAAAAGTAGAACATTCAGAGGATGAGGAAGAATGGTTCACTATAAAGTAATCCAATTTCTCTCATAAACCTGTTGATTACATAACAGGATGCCACAATCTAAGTCCACTCCCTTATTGGCCATACTATCTGCTTGTTTATTATTTTCTCTCAAAACATGAAGGAAATTGATGGCTTTGAACTCATTTACCATGCATTTTAATATATGATTGGTCTTGGTGACTGTATTCTTTCGATTCTTTGATTTTTTCATTGCTTCTCCAATAACCATGCATGATTCACCGAATAACACCAGTTCCTTGATGCAATCATTCCTTTCAAGCTCCATTCCTTTTATTAATGCTAACCATTCTACCCCGTTGTTAGTCTTCCTGCCGATTCCCGAAGCATACTCTTTCAGCTTGATTCCTTCATAATTGAAATAGACTCCCCCACTCCTACCATCCTCAGATTGCCTTTCGTAGCACTGTCAAAGAACAAAGAGCTGCAACCCAATTTTTTCCACCATCCTTTGAACTCTTCTGAATTCATTCTTATTTGCCAAGATTGCATAATTGAAATTTTTTTGGTTGATTCCATGGCAGATGTGTCGGGAGAACTAGCAAATCGGAGACCCATTCTCTTTCTTCTATCGTCAATGCTTCCTTGCTGATGTTGTGCATTCCCATTGTGAATAAATCTTCCACCCCAAAGAGATTTTGTAGCTGACACAACTTAGCCCGGACTGTTATTTTCTCCCTCGAAAATCTCCTTATTTCTTGTTGTCCATATCTTCCAGCAAATATATCTTGGAAGAGCTTCCCAAGCCCTCACGAAGTCTGGTTTGTTGATGAGTGATCCTTAGTAGTAATCCTTCCAACAAGCAAATAAATCATCCCAATTGGTTGGCAATGTCAATTCGAAATGCAAATCCTTATAAGCATGGTGCCAAACCTCCCTGGAAAATTTGCATTCTAAAAACATGTGTTCTATTGATTCCTCAGACTCCTTGCAAAGAATGCATCTCAGAGGGCCTTTTATTCCTCTTTTCCTTAGATTCTCTGTTGTTAGAGTTTTTTGATGGGATAGGATCCAAAAAAACACGTTGATTTTGAGCAACCCATCCTTATTCTAGATCTTACTCCATTTCTTGTCTTTGTTGTAACTATTACACTCCACGTTCACTACTATGTATCCTTCCTTAACTGTATAGCTCCCAACTTTTCCCTAGCACCGTTCATCCTTCAACGCCCGGTGAACTGAAGGTGGAATCACTGTGATGAGAGCTTTATAATCCGTGTTGAGATGATTGATCTTCATATCATGCCAGCCAGACCACCTCCCTTTGCTCGTCCAATCCAAGATATCAAACAACGTGTGTAAATTCATGCTTTCCAAACGCTGCCTTAATTATGGGAATGCCTGCGCTAAAACGATAGGGGAACAAAAGAAAAATGGTAATGCCAAATTTTGATGGCCTTGTCGTTTCTTGATGTCCATTTCAACTTCTCTGTAAGGAGATGAGCCAAGTTTTTGCACAACTCCCATATCGGTGAGCCTTTCTTGTCCATGCTAATATTGTCTAAACATATTTTTTGTTACCTATTAGTTATTTCTTTTGGATGATTTCCTTCCACCACGCTCCTTTTCCAGTTACAATTCTCTAGAGAATTTTAGCTCCAAGAGCTAATTTCATTTTGCTTGGATCTCGTATTCCAACTCCTCCATAGATTTTTGGCTTACAGACAGTTTCCAAGTTCACTAAGTATAATTTTTTGAGACTATCTGATTTGCCTCCTTGCCACATAAATGTTCTTATTTCTCTTGTAAACTCTTTCATGATTTTTTTGGATCTAGAGAGATCGAGCAAGAGTAAATGGGATAGGCAGAAAGGATGGAATTGATAAGGGTAAGATTTCCAGTCGGATTAAGCCACCTTATCCCCCATGAATTGATTTTATTCTTGGTTGGATATATCATCCCCTGTTAGTCAACAACCCTTTTCTTCCCTTTGAAAATTGGGATCCCAAGGTAATTGAAGGAGTTCCAAGTTGTAATTCCTTCGAAGCCAAGGGTCTTTTCTATCTTTGCCATCGTTCCTGGAGGGCAATTCCAACCGTAAACTTTGGACTTGATTGAATTTATGTTGCCATCAATTGCTTTAAGGAAAGTGGACATAACTGAATTGAATCTCCTTGCAATTATGACAAATGCTCCTCCAAGCAGAATAGTGCCATCAGTGAATTGCGCATGGTTGGCAGCTTTCACTCCTCTGGCAATCTTCAGACCTTTCAGATCTCCAGTCTCCTGCGTAAGCTGAAGCTTTCTGCTCATATCTTTAGCCACCAAGATGTATAGGAATGGGGACATTGGGCAGCCTTGCCGGAGCCCCCTATTTGCCTTAAAGAATTTGGAAGGTCTACCATTTACTAATGGTACGATCTACATCCTGCTTATATAATATTTTACCCAATTTACAAATCTTTTGGGAAATCCAAACTTAGACATGATTTCAAAGAGAAAAAAGTGATTTACCCTATCAAATGAATTTTCCATGTCCAGTTTAATGGCCATACCTTGTTGCTTCCTTTCCATGTTGGAGTGTATTGATTCCTAAACGATGATGATGTTGTCCAGGATCTGACAGCCTGCTACAAAACCTCCTTGCGAATATGAGATAAGACGACCCATGATGATTTTAATTCTTGAAGCTAAGATTTTTGAAAAGATTTTGTAAGAAGTGTTGCACAATGAGATTGGTCTGAATCTATCAAGCGTTAAAGGGCTCTTTTCTTTTGGAATCAAGGCCAGGAAGGATGAATTAGTTGCTCCCCCAATATTGTCTTTTTTCCTTTTCCATTTTAGCATTTTTTTAGATCTTCTTTTATTATATCCCAGGATGCTCTGTAAAAGTTAATTGTGAAACCATCTGGCCCCAATGCTTTATCAGCATGGAGTGACCAGATTGTGTTTCTTATCTCATATTCCATGATGGTTTTGCTAGCTCCCTTTTTTCTACATCTTTTATAAGCGATGGTATACCATGGAGTAAATCCATTTGTGCTTCCGGATCTGTCTCACCTGTATCTGTATATAGTTCTTCATAATGACTGTAGGTGTGCTCCTTAAGATCTTCCTGCCCTATTATCTTGTTTCCATGATTGTCCTTCAACTCCTTTATGGCATTGTAGATTTGTTGAATCTTGGTTTGCTTGTGAAAGTACTCAGTATTGTTGTCTCCACCCTTCAATCACGTCTGCCTGGATTTTGTTGTCAATACCTCCTCTATTTGTCTTGCTGCCTTTAAAATTCTAATGTTCAACTCTCTCTCCTGCTTCAAATGCTTTGTAGACACCTCTTCCACTTCCATTTCTGAATTGCATAGCTGCTAACAACCTTTGTAGGTTGATTTTTCGCTTATTTGGATCCTCAAATCCTTCCTTCACCCATTTCTTTAAAGTTGCTCTCACTATTCTTAGTTTTTATTCCCAAATGTAACTGGGTGATCTGAAATGTTGGAGGTTCCACTCCCTTTGAATTAACTCCATTACTTTAACATCATGCAACCAGATCGGGTTAAATGTGAAAGGGATATGCCCGAGATTGGCTGGAGGGTATAAGATCAAAGCTATTGGTTTATGACACTGCTGAATGGAGATCATGAGAGGTAGGGAGGAGGTATTTCTACAAGAAAATGAAGATTACCAAAAATATGTCCAGCCTTGCCACTACATGCACTCTTCCAGTTATTTTATTGCTCCAAGTGTACTTCCCGTTCCTCAATGGGATGTCCAACAGATCTAGATCCGCCATCAAGTCCTCCATCTTCTCACCAAAAGGGTCCCTGAACTTTGTTCCTCCTCGCTTCTCACTTTGTGTCCTAGTAGTGTTGAAGTCACCGACGATGATGAGATATTTTCCATGCAGCTCCTCCTTTAGATTGTTGAGATCTTCCCAAAATGTTGCCTTATCCCTGTAGTGTGTTGGCCCGTATACATTACAGATGTATAACAGGATTAGGTCCTCATTTTCCTGAATCTCTGTCAATATCTAGTGATGGCTTTCCCTAATAGATTTGACCAAGAATTTACTTGAGATTATGGTGGTTATTCCCCCAAATGCTCCTTTGGATCTTATGGCTTTGCCTATGCTGTTTTTCCAGAAATGACATGAAAGTGCCATAGCCTCCATGTCTGGCATTTTTGTCTCTTGGAGGAGCAGTATGATTGGCCTCTCAGATTTGATTATCTCCTTTATTGCTTCTACTCTACTTAGGCCTCCGAGACCCCTGCAGTTCCAAGAGACGGTTTTCAACATTTCTTTACTAATTGAGATCCTGCTCGGAATTTGCCTTCAGTTCTTGCTATCCTAGTTTTTTAGTGTTCTGGAGGAACTTTGTTTCCTCAATACTTCTCTGCCTCCCTAGCTCCATCTCTCTTTCTGCTTCTTACTCTCTTAGGTATCTTTGCGACTTCCTTCCTCTTGTGATTGGCTCCAAAGCCACTTTGTGCGTTTCCTGAGATCCTTGTGAGGGCGACCGCTCTGGAGAGTATCCTTGCGACATGACTCTACTATTTTTTACCATCTCTGCCCAAGTTCCCCCTGGTGTTGTAGACCCTTCTGGATCCTTTTTGCTCCTTTAATTGAAGGGATACATAGGAGGGATACTCATGGTTGCATGACCTTCTTCTTCTTATATTTCAACTGTTATTGTTTCCAAAGGTGGGATTTCACCTTCTTCAATAAGTAGTGCCTCGAATTGATTATTGGTCGAGGATTTTTTTGCTTCTTTGGGCTTCTCCTTGCTTGTCTTTTTTTGCACCTCATTTGTTATTGGGGGAGTTTTTCTTCCCCTTTTTTATTGCTCCCAACATTCCTCCTGATTTTTTCCGATATTTCTTGAACCACCTTTGGACAATTTTTGACAAAGTGTCTGTACTCATGGCACTTCTTGTGCTTGAATGGTAGTTGCTCGTAATCTACCTTTTACATGTGTTCTCATCTGTCCATGTGTAAGTTTACAACCTCCGGCAGTCCTTTCTCCAGATCTACTTCAATGCAAATCCTTGTACAAGAAAACAAAGAGCCCTTTGGTTCCGCTTTGTCAATGTAATTACCAAAGAGAGTTCCCTATAGCTTGTAGCATTTCATGATTCCAACAATACAGGGGCAGGTGTGGGAGACATACCCAAACTGGGACCGCCGATGGCACATCCTTTTCTGGATCGAATGAAAGGCTCCATAGGTTTAGATATAAACCATGAGGACCCATGAAGGAGGGACTACTCCTGAAGATAAGATCTTTGCCAGCTTTGCTTTCAAATATGAAGGAGAAGAATCCCTTTCCACAGAAGCAATGTTGCAGCCCCCTAGATATCAAGGGCATCCAGTTCTTATTTATCCAGACCTCCATAGTCTTTAGCGAAGGCTAGATCCCCGTGAACTGGCCTATCAGACCCTTCTCACTCAAAGCTAGGGTTTTTAGTCTTGAAGTTGCCGACGTGATATGGATCCTAGAAGCGGCAGCTTGCTTCATGAATTTCACATCACTGGATTTTGGGACACACAGAGGTGGGGGAGAAGTAGTAGCTACCAAATTCTTGAAAGGTTCATCTAAGAGTCTTTGATGTTGCTCCAGGCTCAGATCCGGGGGTTGATCGATTACAACGGCTTCCCTGGCATATCCCAAAGCTGACTCAACTGACCATGCTACAGATCTTATCAAGATGCCAAGTTGAGGCTGTGTGTGGCAGCAGAGCAATGCTCACTCACACGGGAAGATGCTTTTGAGCCCTGCATGCACGATCAAAGCGTGCACAATTTGGATATGGCTTGCGATCTGGATCAGGTACAACACGTTGGTTGTGGGCTACAATTGTTCAGAGTTCATGGTGGGCTGCGATTACCGTGATAAAAATATTATGTTTCCAGTTTTAATTTGAAATAAAATTCAATGGTTAATGCCAGAAGAGCTCAGATGCCCTACAAAGTATGTGATCCAGTGAAAAGAAACTCGAAAATTCTGAAAGGATTTTTTCATTATTGGTTGTAAGTTTCACCATTCAATGTTGTTATGGCGAATATGGCAAGTTGTTCTCCTTGTGTAAATAGATGTTATTATTTACCATATGTCTATTTCAATGCTGCTTTGGACCATTTTTCAAGGACCTCTGTAACTTCTTCATTGAATTTATTATCTATATGTTCAACCAGATTGAAGTTAGTTAGCATATTTTTTTTATTAGTCTTTTCTTAAATTCTATAAATTTGTTGTTTTTTTAACAGTGTAGATCTTACTAAATTTCCAAAACTACTAATTCACGGTTTTTTTTTCCTGGGAAAAAAAGCGTAATTTTATTTCATCTGCCAAGAACAAAATTACATTCTGTAGATACACATAGATGTGTATTTAAAAAAAGCTACTACTTCATGATTTATACGAATAACCTCTTAAAAATGAAAATGAAATAGGTGGTGGCATCTTTTGCATGTGAACAAGTGCTCCTGAAATTCAATGTCGTCGCACATACAACATTCTTTTAATTCTTTGTTTTTCCTAGCATTTTTGAGCTACAGTGGATTTCTTTTCGCTTGGGATCCATGGACAGGCGCCCACCATTGTTTTGCATGGATAAATGCTTTCCCAATTTACTACCAGAGTCCATCATCACATAATAATACCGTGACATAATATTTGTCAAGTATTTGTTGGTATTGAATATCAAAGCATAGCTCGGAAACAATTGAAAACATATGAACCAAATCATTGAGAAGGGTCGAGATTCAAACAAAGCTTACAACATTTGAAGGGTGACAAGGGCATCTCTGGATCCTTTTTCCCAGACGTTGTTGAAGTTAGAAGTGTTGGGAGGTTATATGTAGTTGTTCCAGGTGTGAGCGAAAAATGATGGATATCCCATGCTAGCTGTCTAACTCGGAGCAGGACAAATTGATGGCAGGCCTTGTCGATATTAGGAGAAACAAGATCTGTTTTAGAATAGGAAAATGGGCAAAGAATCCAACTTCTTGTTGTTCCTGTAGAATCTCGTGTGGAAACCATCAGATGTAACCGTAAGATACTGGCAAGTGCAACAATGCTTCGTAAATGGGGAACGCCAAACAACCGACACTTCATAGCGGGTCTTATAACAATTGAGAAAATAATCGTCCACCTTCTTGCCATCTGTGGTTGAACACATGGTATCTTCTATAGAGAACCCAATTTGATAAGAACTACCAGTTGTGTCTGCACCGCACGAAGGTTTCTTGTGATGATGGTGTTGCAAAATCTGCTCGTGATTGCCATGAGAGCCTCAGTTCTTTAAATCAAATAGGTTCATTGTATGCATGCAACCTGCCACCGAAATGAATCTAGGCCGAGGCAAAGGAGTTTCCAATGCGTCTGAGAAACAATTGGTAGGGGTGTCAGCGAGAAATGTCGGGCAGGTTGTCAGGGTGTCATGTCAGACCAGGCAAAATAAAAGAGCAATCCTCACAATAAGAGCTTGGAGTTGAAAAACATAGTAAAACAGTTTAATTCAGGGACAAATCGATAGCATTAAAAACTGTATTTGAGGTGGATTGAATGTCAAAACCCAACCGAATACGTAATTCCCTGTTGGGAAGGGAATAATAAACATGTTGGGGCATGAGATCATAATTTGTTGTTGGATACATATGATATTTTTTTATAGTTGATTCGAGAGGGGGTCAATGCCTTATGCTTACATTCATTATCCGGTAAAAAACGAAAAATCTATTTGAAAGCAATTCGTAGCCAAAACCTAATAAGAAGTTGCAGAGTGGCTCGTTTGTTTCAATGACCATGACACCACATCAAGGTATCATCACCAAAGGATTCAAAAGTAAATCATTCCTTCTTTTATTATCAATTGAGCTTCAAATTTTGCATCAAGGTGTAACTTGCAAATAGTATTTTTTTTTAAAGTTTTATTGTATTTTTTTATATTTTCAATAGTTCTCTTGTAAGCGTCAAATTGAAAGTTTAATTACATTGTATTTGGGTGTATTCTTGGTTAAACCCGACACCCTTCATCCTTTTAGTCCAAATTTTTAGTTATTGAGTCTTGTTGTAAAAGGGTGGAGTTGCAAGAAACCCTTTATGTCTTTTAACATCCTTAAATGGCCTAGACTAAAGAAATATTAGAGTTACTGAACACTCCAATACTTATTGCTATTGACGATTCAATCACAATCAACAAAGCAACTCTCCAGACTGCTCTAACTCATTTGCAGGAATTGAAAGCCAAAGTGAACATTCTTCAGTATGATGATATACAACAAAGGAATCAACCTTTTGAACTAGTTCTTGTTCAGAACAACCCTCTTTTTGAATATGGAGATGATTCCCATCAACTATCAGCGCATGACTAAGTCAATGAAATGATGATAGAAGCTAAAGCCCCTCATGGTCATGATCAACATAATATTTCCAATTCCATCACCAGACCTTGGGAAGAACCCAAGATCAACAAACACAAAATAGGTATCAAATATGATAAGGAAGTGACCTTTCATATTCTTAATTATTCCAGACCAATCCAATTTCAAAGTTTTAGATTCCTTCAAGATGAGTCCTCTTCACCTATTCTAGTATAATATTAGCGATAACATTGATAGCAATTTGACCACATGGAAGAGCAGTGCTTTGATCTCCATCCTTTTTAACATCGTGGAAAACATAAACATTCTACATATAGATGTTCGGTGAAGACGAATAGTCTTAAGGAGTCCAAGGGACAACTTGGAAGATGAAAACCAAGCATCACCTTACTCGTGTATTTATTTGTACATTCTTTATGAAGATAAAATGAGCTTTCACCCCTATTTTCATTGTCTTTGTTTGGTGTTTGCTTATCTACCGTCCTGGGCATCCCAACAATATGTGTGTGTGTGTACTATGGTCTATTCATGTACACTATGGATGCAAACTAGCAAGTATATAAGTGAGATATTGCTACAAAACAATGTATTAATTTATGAAACATTAATTTTTCACCTAACCATTATGCATTTAAATTTATGCAAGTACATGCTGCTTCATATGCACATCCCAAACCTCTACATCCCCTTGTTCCCATATTCCCTAATAGCAAACTTATTATTATTATTTTTGTTTATGATCATCATTGACATAAGCCCGGTGATATTGCATTCTTTATTTATTGGTGACATTATTAAGACATTATATGACAGGGTATAACATTGATATTCTTGTATATTGAAATTGTTGTAGTTGTATATATCTATATTCTATAATGATATGTGATGTTTATTTTTTTTAATAAGAACTGTTAAATTTTTTTATATTAAAAGGGTAGAGGAGGATCCAAACACAAGAAAACAACATTGCAGAGTTCATACAAAATGCCCTGAGCACAAGTCGAGGCTTCAAAATCCGTTCAACCCATGGAGTCCACGCTAAATATCAAACAAGCCATACATATTTGCTCCTATATATTTTGATATAGTGACCTAACAGAAAGACAAATCAACAAAACATAAACTAAACAAAAGGTATATGACCCATGAGACCTCATACATTTTGAATTGCTTCTTCTTCTAAACGTGGTGGTTCACATAAATCATCAAATTTCACCATGGTAGTATGTTGCACAGTGTCAAGTTCCATTGCATTGGAATTTTAGAATTCCTCAATATTGGAGTGCCTTCTAATTGCAAGCTCCAAAAGTAAGACATGATATCGAGCACTATCAATAGCCAACTGTGCTATTTTATCTTCCTGAGCTGCAACCCGCTATTCTAGCTTGCCATGGACTAGGTCCTCACGCTCTGCTCGGTAGTTCATATGCTCTACAATATGTTCCAATAGGTCAATCTTTCCATCGACACGTTGCATTGTCTTTCTTAGTTCACGGATCTTCCCCACTGCATTCTACAAGTCCTTTGCTTTACTTGAAACTTTTGCCATCCTATTCACACACCCATAATCAATTCCCTATACTTCACACGTAGGTCCAATGAAATGTATACCCTTTACAAGCTCCCATTTTGCACCCAACAACCTCCTAAAACATGCATTGCTCACCCACACAAACACAATCGCCCGCTCCCCCCCCTCCTCCCAAAAGAGTTTTGTTCAAATATTAAATTGCCTTCAAATTTCCCCAAAAAATGGTTCAATCCTATTACAACAAAAAACCTAGTCTCTTGTTTTCCCAACGCATTGGATAAGAAACACCTTCTGGTTGAACATATTTGCACCACACTGAACAATCATTGGAGTAGGATTTATCTTATTAGTTCCCACAATATCCTCTTCTCCTACCATAATTTCCCTTGTGCAAGCTGGCAAAAGTAGAATACGACGGATCGGGGGCATGTAGGGAAAGGATGCCCGAAGGATGCAAAATAAATGGAATGAGGTTTGGAGTTGTCTTGGGAGATACACCACCACCTGCCATGTTGGGCCCATGCAAATAACCTTTGTGTTTCCCTTATTTGAGTTGACGTGAGCCACCATACATCCCATTTGCATGGAAATGTATGCAAGGAGGCTATAACCCAATGCTATCATATAAACTACAGCATCCACTTGCATACTAGATCACCATTATGCACTATTATTCCTTTGTCCAACTGAAACTGCACTATTTGCTCTTCAATCTAGCACATTGTTATTACACCGCCAAACATGCCAATATGATAGATCCTTTATGTATTTAATATTTCGCTCTATTATAGTAAGGATTCGATTATGAAGTGAATGGGAATGGAAGGGTCCATTATGAAACTGTTGAATGACCAGGAGTGAATCCCTAAAGATCATTAAATGAGAAATCACCAATGGCGATTTTTTTTCAAGCCATGATATATAGCATAAAACTCAATGAAGTTATTGGTGGTGCATAAAAGACCCAAAGAGAACTTAATCACGATCTTTCCCCTAGGGTCAAAGAGAACCCCCTCCACACCTGCCACCCCTAATATGCAATGTTTTTATTATATTTGTTTAGGGTTTCTATATTTCGTTGTGTTTAATGTTTTTTGTTTTTGTTTGAGAAAGTTGTTTTTGCCTATACAAAAATGATTTATTTTTCAAATCAATTTTGTTTGCTCGTTGCCATGAAGCTCAAGATAAAGATCTTTGGTTGACAAGAGCTCAAGACCACAACCTTAATAGAGTTAAGGGTTAGGACCTCAATACATGAGATTTGCATTAGGACCTTTACTACTTAAGCATAACTTAGTACTATGCCTTGAACTAGGGATGAGGATATGACTTATGGCCATGTCTAAGATCTTACATGAACTTAGGAGTGGCGTTTCTAAATAAATTGACCAATATATTGTAGTATTACTAAGTTGATTTTCGACATCATTACTACAACTCTTGAAATAATTTTCAACCAACAAACACCCATTTTGACGTAAATGGTAGTTCCATTGTCAACTTGTATTTTGACTAAAATGCCACTAGAAAATAACTTTTTAACTAGTAATTCAAAAACATCGTTGGTTGTAATTTCAACCCCATTATCAACCCTAATTAATTTTGTCCACTATGTCGACTTTAAAAGTATTTCGACCACATTTTCATCAAGTTCTTGACTTTTATTATAAATATAGGTTTACATGTATGTCTTAAATATGGCCAAAATTAGTTCAAAGTTATCATCCAATGTTCATTTTCGTAAGACATTTCAAAGTGTAATCTCTCTCTCACACACACACACGCACGCGCACACACATTTTGATGTTTCTAGGTTGAAAATAAGGCTTATGGTTGTAGTGAGATACAACATATGAAAATGCATGGGCATGTGACAAACTTGCACTTGGATGGAATCGTCACATAACCAACCTAGATTTTGCACATGCATCTTCATGTGGTCCTAAGGAGACTATTATAATGTGGCCTAAGTATGTCCAAGGTTCTGATCGCCTGATGCCCCTTGTGACCCACCCTAAAGAACCAATGCATGAGTGTCTGAACTCAAATAGAGGTGTGTGGATTTGATGTTGTGATCTCCTAGAGTTGCAAGGTGTCACTATGATTTGTTGGGGTTCATTTTTAGGTAAGAAGTTTGACCTCTTATGAGGATTTGGTCCAAGTCCCCTTGCACTACCTTAAATTATGTATTGTTGGAGGAGCTAGTCGGTAAGCCGACTAAGTCGATCAACTGCCTAATTAGAGATTAGGTCGGCCGCATAAGGTCGTGTCGGTTGACCGAACCGATAGGTAGTTATTTGTAACTATTTGTAAATCATATATATTAGGCTGTTGAGCCAGATGAGAACTCGGTTCAATTCTATGTCTTGTATGGACCCTTTCACTATAATAAAATCTGTTATTCCACATATGTTTTCTTGTCTCTTGTCTCTGATATGTCTGTATGCTTTTAAATGTGTACTATTGGTAACCCTCTGTGATCCGTGAGATTACAACATTGGTTCCGTTGCTGGTAGTACATATATGAGATGAATACAAGCAGATGATATTAGAACAGGAGATTAAGGGTTGATGGGAGCGTAAGATAGCAAATTACTTGCGGAATCACGCGCGGAGGAACAAATTAACGACTGCTCAAGCAAAGGAAAGATTCTTTACCGAAACCCATGAGAAGTTTGTAGAATCGGTACCCTGGCTTTTGAAGAAACTTATGGATGAAAAAGCCGGAAGCGACTAAAGACCAATAGCTGCTAAAGAAACTGATTCGAGGGGGAAGAACAAACCTGTCGGAGTGGTTTGAAAAGATCACCGATGAATTCTGCGAGGAGCAAGCTATAGAAGAAAGAACTTCGGTAGAAACCATTCAGAAGAAATTTCTATACAGACCTTATTGAGCAGTTCCTGTGCTCCTTACTGACCTTGCTGTTAAAATTCCTGATATAAAAGGGAGTGGGTCATATCGTCAAACCTCGTCCATCACTACGCGAACTGCCACAAAATTATAACTAGGCGGAGAAACAAAAGAAGTGGGAGAAATTCATTGCCGAAAGGGAGTGCGAATATTTTCTAAGCAAGTAAATAGAACTATCCGAGCTTTCTAAAGCGTCGGGTAGGCCATGGGGGGTAGCTGGTCGTATGTCGGGGTAAAGTGAACAGGATTCTAGTCGACTAACAAGAGATACCACCACCAGCGATGAAAAGTCAACCTAAGAAGGAAATTGAACAAACAGTGACACATAAAGATACAACAAATTTACATAAAATAGAGAGAGACAAGAGGTTGAAAAGAAGGGAAGAAAGAAGAGAAAGACATATAGCACTGCAAAGAGGAATGGGTACTAGGGTGACAGACCAAGAAATAAATCTGCCAGAGTCGGGTCATGACCGACAGGAAGAAGGTGTGGAGGAAGAGGCATCACCCATGGAAGAAGATTTGTGGATAGAACAGTGAGAAGCTCTCCAAATAGAAGTTCCCCAAGAGGTAAGACCTCTATCTCTAACGAATAAGAGTACCATAATGCAAGCCATTGTTGAAGAAGATTTAAGATTAAGAGATGATGACTTTGGTATATGGAGCCGACTAGATGACGAAGTAAATGATGATAATCATTTAGTGATCCATTGACCAAAAGAAGGAAATTGGGTCACGCTTCAGGCGTAGCCCTCCAACTGAAGTATCCACTTACCTTACCCGACACATGAAGGAGCACCCCCCTGCTAAATAAAGATTTGGAGAACACAGAAAAGTTGGGCCTGCAAACAAATAATTGCAGTTGGACATCGACAGGAGAAGTCAACCCCGACCGACTACTTGTCGGAGAAGAAACGACAAACAAAACAACCGACGAGAATGAGAGTTTCGTCAAAAACAACTCTACATAAAGAAATAAGCAAAACATCCCACTACCCCCACCACCACCCCCACCGCCACCACCTTCGGAAGAAAACAGTGACAACGAATCCGACATGGGTCACGGGTCAGCGCATATCCCTCTATTTGAGGGTGACGAAGATCCTAGATGACATTGGTTCATCTGTGAGTCGACATGGGAGGCAAACCAAGTCACATATGAAGATAGACAGATGGCACAATTCACGGGTGCCTTGAGAAAGAGAGCACTAACATGGTATATGACCTTTACCAAAATAACCCCTCAAGCAACCAAAGCAGAAATCAAAGTGCAATTTTTGTCATTCTTTAAAAGTCCAGATGCAAAACATCTGGCAGCTAAGAAATTGAAAACAACATCACAAAAGCCAGCAGAATCTGTCTGCGACTACGACAAATGTTGGAAAGACCTCCTCAGCCAATTAGATTATGTAATTGATGAGCAACTATTAATTTAGTGATTTCTTGCAGGTCTATCACAGAAAATTTGGTAGCACATAAGCCTGGAGGCGTTCAAAACATACAAATATACGCTTACTAAAGCCCTACAAGTAGAGATGGACGAAGACTTCCCAGCATATCCCACGGATACTAGGATGGAAGAATAGCTCGAGATCATGCAAATTTTTTTAAAAGAGCTAAACCTTAAGAGTGAAGGTGTCCGGTGCACGAAATGTTCAACGACCGGACATTCAAAAGATAACTGTCGACAGGACATCAACCGACAGGACATTCGATTTGTGCAAACAAAGTGTTTTTGCGACATTTGCCAAGAACATGGAGAACACACAACAAAAGATTGCCCGTTTAACATGAAAAATGGTAAGGCATCTTGGTGTGCTATCTGTGAAGTGAAAAGTCATGCTACGACCGACTGCCACCTAAACTTAAAAAATCAACAAAACTACCAGGCAGTCTGCCAAACAAACAAACGCAGTTGCGCAGAACAATGATCAGCGAAACAATGCTCAAAATGAACAGAATAATCAAAGATACGAAGGTCGTCGATATGAGTGTTGGTTCGACAAACGACGTGGAGGATATGGAGGTTGAGGTCGATTCTCTGGGAATCACGGCAATCGACCACGTTGGCCCATTTAATGTTTCACGTCCTACAAAGAAGGACATGGATATGCAGACTGTCCATACAAGGACAGAACTGACTTAAAATTATGTACTAGCTGTGGAGTAGGGGATCACTCATTAGAGGATTGCCTTACTATGCTTGATAAAATAAATAAAAAGAAAAATGTTAATGTCTTGTCATGCATGTAAAAACATGATATAATCAATACAAAGAACCTGCATATAGTAACCCAACAAGGGACAAAAATTGGGAATGATAATCCTCGAATAAGCAAAATAAAAGAAAATAATGATTATCCTAACCTAGCTAAACAAAAACAACTGTATAAAGACGCATCAAATATATTTAAAGAATTTGCTCGATAAGAAGAAGCTGATGATAATCGACAAAGCACAATTAAGGAACTAATACATTTAGTACAAACCGATAAAACGGTGTCTCAATTCGTTGACCTATTGTATAAAATAAAACATAACAATAATACAAAAAAACAAACAAAAAATATCTGCAGTCTAAACCAGAAGGACAAAAGCGATGTCGACCCACTTGTCGACCTAGAAATTGAAGGATACCATGTGCGACAAGTTGTGCTCGACTTCGGGTCACAAGTAAACATTATGACTCGCGACACTTGGGAACAATTGGGCAGACCTCGATTATACGAGTCAGGAATATACCTGAAATTAGCCGACCAAGGTCTAATTGAACCTATCGAAGTTTGGAGAAATGTTAACATGACCATAAAAGGAATATCGACCAAAGTCGACTTTGAAATTATTGACCCTAAGGAAGGATCCAGTTCCTTTCCAGTGTTAGTAGGTCGACCTTGGGGAAGAAAAATGAAAGCATCGATATCCTTAGAGAAGGAAAGAATAAAACTAAAAGGGAATGGAGAAAAAAGTCATAGTACCTATTCATCCATCCCAAGGAGAACCTTGGATAGAACCTATTAATGAAGAAGTCGACATCTGATAATTATATCAGATACAAAATAATGAAGACTACACATAACCCAATGTCTATGGTGAACTTCACTTAGGAAATCAAGATTCAGTAGGATACAATTCAGACGCAGAATTATATGATTGGAAAGTCAAGAACTGCGAAACACAAGCAAGAGGTTGCTGGACCATTCAAAAAGTGCAGAAGAAACCAGTCCAACAGTGCTTCTTGGTGTCAATCATCCCAAAAATATTTGAAAAGAAAACCAGGGAATACCCTACCCTAAAACCAACAAATGTAAGTATTACACAAATCCCAAGGTACAAAGAAAGGGAATCACCAGTTATGCATATAGAACAAGTATCCAGAAACATTGGTGAACATGGCCGACTACAAAGCTTAGTGGAAACCTTCACAGGACAAGCTGCTAGATGGTGGGATACCCATCGATTAAGATTGTAGACATGGACAACAGCTTCAACCTACTTCATAGAAATATTTGGAGGAAAAAAGTGAACCAATCAAGCCCAAATACCTATGTTCATCCAAGGGCAGGATCCAGAAGACCACATAAGAACATGTGAAAAAAGAATGGAAAAGACTTGGGTATAAGGATGAACGTACATGGCCACACCTGTTTCCATCAATGCTATCCAACTTACCAAACAAATGGTACAAAATGGCAGAAGCTCTATTTGAAACATTCCTATGGCATGAACTAAAAGAGAATTTTATCAAAGATTTCAGCTTTATACCACAAGATGAAAAGTTAGTTGAAACTGCAAAACAAATCAAGGCATTTATAGAACCGGCTGAAAACAAAACCCTAAAATACGACCGACCGACAATAAACTGCAATAACATACAAACAAAGACAACACCAAAATCGACAAGGCTACAAATGGAAAATGAAAATCCGGAAGGGAAAAGCTTTCGATGGAAATCATACCATTCAGAAACAACAAAACCAATTCGCACAGTGCTCAAAGTTGAGACAGTCGAAGACACTGACCGAATGACTGCAGCGGACTTTCCTGTCACATTTTCACAGTTTAAAGAAGGAAGCCGACAAATCAATGAAGCCAAAGCACCAGAATGGTTAGATGCTAAAGTCAAAACTAAAGAATTCAACATCTCAAGTGATGATCGACCAAAAATGGAAAAAATTGGAGACTATTGGAGTGAAGAACAAACAACAGAAATAGTAAACTTACTAAAAGAATTTCAGGATGTCTTCGCTAGAGACTATAAAGACCTCAAAGGTCTAGTCCACGAAATGGGTGAAATGAAGATCAACATTAAACCTGATGTCCTACTTGTAATGAAAAGACCATATAAATTCGCTCATAAGTACAAAGAGATAGTCAAGAAAGAGATTGATAATATGCTTGCAGTATGAATTATCTACCATATTGACCAATCAGAAAAGGCAAGTCCAATGGTTGTTCAACCAAAGAAACATGACCCAACCAAGCTAAGGATCTGTGTCGACTTCAGAGACCTAAATAAAGTTACATTAACAGACCCATTTCCAACTCCTTATGCAGATGAAATCTTAAATGAGGTCGTAGGACACGAATGCTACTCATTTACAGATGGATTCTCAGGTTATAACCAAGTACCAATAGCCAAAGAAGATCAGAAAAAGACAACATTCATATGTGAATTTGGCTCATTTGTTTATAGGGTTATGCCTTTTGGATTAAAAAACGAACCTGCAGTATTTTCAAGAATTTTGGTCAAAACATTTCAAGAATATATTTACAAAACAATGGCAGCATATTTTGATGATTAGAAAATATACTCTATGTTGAAAGATCACTGCAAATGGCTAAGGCTCATGTTGGAACGATGCCGACAAATTTAGCTAGCTCTGAACATCAAGAAGTGCATATTCTTGACACCTATAGGAATACTATTAGGACACATTGTCTACAAAGAAGGCATTAAGGTCGACTTTGCAAAAATAAAAATTATCCTCGACTTAAAACCACCAGTGAACCCAAAACAAGTCAGGGTACTACTTGGTCATACAGGATATTACAGGAAATTCATAAGATACTATTCAGATATGACCTATCCATTGGAAGAACTATTAAAAGAAGATCAGGAGTTCAACTGGACAGAGGAATGCAACATATCATTTGAAACACTAAAAATGAAGCTAGTCGAAGCACCCATTCTATGGTTTCCAAACTGGTCGACCAAATTCCATGTACACATCGACGCATAGGGCCTAGCAATAGGAGCAATCCTAACTCAACCAGGGGACAACGGAATGGACTATCCTATAGTTTAGAGTAGCAGAAAATTAAATAAAGCAGAAAGAAACTACTCGACAACGGAGAGAGAAGCATTAGGAATGGTCTTTGCACTACAGAAGTATCGACATTACCTATTAGCCAATCCGTTTATCTTTTTTACTGACCACCAAGCACTAAAATACCTCGTAAATAAGCCCTTACATCATGGGAGAATCTGTCGATGGCTACTTCTATTCCAAGAATTTGAATTCGAAGTCGTTGTCAGACCAGGAAAGTTAAATGTCAGTCCTAACCACTTATCACAAATCGACACAGGAGAAGAACTGACATGAGTGGAAGACGATCTACCAAATGCACATTTATTTCGAATAGAAGCAGTCCCAGCAGAATTAGAGAAAATAGCTCAATTCTTAAAAGATGGACAACCACTAGAAGGCATGAGCACGATGAAGAAACAAATCTTAGCCATGAAAGCTACACCATATCGCCTCATAAATGGATTCTTATATAAAATGGGCTTGGACGACATCCTTAGAAGATGCGTACTAGAATATGAAAGAAATAATATTATGTTTGAAGCACATTATGGACCAACGGGAGGACATTTTCAAGCAGACACATTTGCCAAGAAAATCTAATAGTCAAGGTTATGGTGGTCGACACTTCACAAAGACTGTAAAATTTTTGTGAGCCAATGTGACAGATGTCAACGACTGGGTCGACCTATGCCTAGTACAGAAATGCCCTTAATATCAGTAAACCCAAGTTTGACATTTGAAATTTGGGCCATCGAATTCATAGGACCATTCCCCATACCAACAAAAAGGACAGGTGCAAGGTACATAATAACTACAGTAGAGTATGTAACCAAGTGGGCAGAGGCAGAACCAGTTGACACATGTTCCAGTGAGATAACTGCTAAATTTATATATGAAAATATCATTACTAGGTTTGGATGTCCAATAACCCTAATTAGTGACCAAGGGTCACACTTTATTAAAAAAATCATTAAAGCACTAACAGATTGCTTCCAAATTGACCATCGACGTAGTACAACGTATCACCCTTAGTCGAATGGAGCAATTGAGGCATTCAACAAAACATTAACAAAAGGCCTAACAAAAATCTGTAACACCGACAAAGATGACTGGGACGAGAAGATACCTGCAGTACTTTGGGCTTACAGAACAGCATACAAGCATTCAACAGACCAAACACCGTTCAGACTAGTCTATGGACAAGAAGCAGTTGTTCCACTACATTTCCAACAACAAACACCTATTATAGCAGAAATTTTACATGTCGATGTCGAATAGGGTAGGAAAGACCGACTGATGCAATTAAGCAAGCTTGAAGAACAACGACTGATCGCTTTACAACACCAAGAAATTCAAAAACATCAGCAGAAGGCATGGCACAATCGTAATATCAAAAACAAAAACCTGTCGGTAGGGGACCTCGCCCTACTATGCAACAATCGAGTAAAAGGAAAACCCAAAAAGCTACATATAGAATGGATGGGACCCTACATTGTCGAAGAGATTCATGCCAACAGATCAGTCCAACTAAGGACATTACAAGGCATAGTATTTTCGGAAACTTGTTAATGGTGCCTGACTAAAGCGGTACAAAAATTAAAACAAGTTTAAAAAAAAAAAGAAAAAAAGAAGAAGCATATAATGACCATAACGATTAGACAAAAACTATAAAAATCTGAAAAAAAAAACTAAAAGAAACAAAACAGAACCAACACCCAGAAACCAGGATGACAGGAAATCAACGCTTCGACAGTTGACATCACACCCATCGACATACCACCATCGACCGCTCACATGATCGACATCGACCAACGACCCAGAAGGTCACATCATGCCTTCATGACTACGAGCGCCAAAATCAAATCACCATTAATGCAAACTCAAGTGACCGCACTGGACCATCACTTCCGCCATTAATACACCCATCGACAGAAACGTCAAATGCCCCACCTATAAATACCGGACCATAAAAGGATCATTTACAGTATTTTGAACACAGAGAGCAATTTAGCAAACATAAAACTGAGAACCGAGAATCCCTAAGTAAAGTCAAACAGAAAATCGACAAAATGGCACCAAAACAAACCAGAGCCGCAACAAAGATTAAGGAACTACAAACTACTGAAAACCCACTACTGAGAAGGTTAAGAAATATAAAGAACGTCAAGATTCAAGAGACCTCATGGGCGAAGAAATGGGCCGAGATCAAGGAATGGGCCTATGTCGACAAGAAACCAACCCAAGTTGCAGAGAAGGTAAACCGCAATTCTATCATGAACTACATGAACACACCGTTCATGGCAAGTTTTGGAGGTACAAAATAAATGACAGTCAAATTCATTATAAGCTGATACCACAATGACAGATTATACTTTGACAGGCCAGTCGAGATCTCTAGCGAAGTGATATATAAACTGACTGGTCTATCCAACCAAGGAGACTTAGTACCAGTTGGCATAAAAGAAGGACTGGTAGAGCGACTGATTGGAACACCATCAAGCAAAAACTCAAAAGGGCTAATGATTAGCCAGATACAAGCCCGAATGCCACAAATTATGGCTAAAATCATGGCAACCGGGCTTACACCCACCGGTCGGGGAAGCGACCTAAAACTAGACATGCTAGAGGTAGTGGATACGATTGCCGACACAGGAAAAGTCTACAGATGAGCTAAGTATGTCGTCGACATGCTCAAAGGCATCTGTGAGAAATGCCAAGAGTCGAGAGCGATTATAAGGTTCCCATCCCTAATAATATGGGTAATAATGTAGTACTTGTGCCCAGTCAGGGACAAGTAGTTCCAAGAACCCAAAAAATTCCATATGTGGAGGTTCAAACCATTTGCCCAGACTGGAACATTGAAGGAACTAGAAAATGGTAAAGTACTGTTGGAAAACTGGTTCCAACAACTCAAACTTCAGACGACCAGATGGAGGGTGTCCCAGAACATCCGATGAAGTCTGCCCAAAACCACGCACATACAGTTGGCGCTTGACCATACTATGGTTTGGTATATGCAGGGTGCCAAGGCAAAAGCAAAGACTCTTGAGTACTATCCAACAGTCAAAGAGATCTTCCGTGAGCTAGCTTGACAGTCTAGCACAAAACTGTCGATACTAGCAAAAGCCAAGGAAGCAACCTTAGTGATAGAAGAACCACTCACCGACCAAGAAAAAGAAGAAGATTATGAACTCTGACCACACATCAGCACCTTTGTGTCGGAGGAAACACCAGCAGAGGATACCAATCGGCCGCAAATCACAATCATACCACTGACAGCCCAAAGGGAAGGGACACAGACAGAACAACAGGTAGCCATTCCAACTGAGAAAAGTGTCATCCCAGCGCAACAATAGGAAGAAGGGGACGAACTGGGAGATATTGAGTCCGACAACCCCGAGTACGAAATAACCAAAGAAAAAATAAAAAGCTAGCAAAGGAGATAGCAGCAGTAAGGAAGAAAGCCACTGAGACAAAAGGAAAGGGGAAGCGCAAGCTGATCCTTTTTGACTCAGAAGATGAAGAGGAACAGTTAGCTACCGCGGTCAATATCCTCGAAGATGCCGTAGCAAACAAAGTTTCAGTCGAGGCACAGTTCAAGAAATTTGTCGAAGCAAGAGCATGACAAGGTCGTCCAAAGAAGGCAAAAAGTACACACACCTTGACAACTTCCTTCCATAAGCCTAGTCGACATATGCAAGAATGCTATGCCTGAAACCCTAAAGGAGAGGTTCGACGAAGACAGAGACTTCCAGACATATATTGAAAAACTACCTGAGTTGCTTACCTCTGTACAGAAGATCACCACCAAGTGCCCTCTGTTTGAAGTTAGTGGATCAAGACAGCTTGTTCCTTTACAACCTGACCAAATACCCCAGAAGCTGAGGTCTATGGGAGTTTTGCAATCAACATTTGTGAGGAACCTCAACAAGACAACTCAAGTTGTCGCAAATCGAACCTCATCCTTCACCCCAACCGACATTGCACCCGCTCCACCAGCCATTGAACCAGCCATAAATGAGGAAGAAGAGAACATGGAAGAAATCAATCGAGAAATCAACAACCAGTTCTCCGACATACTGGAGGGTTCACCCCCACAAATTGAGGACCTGACATCTGACCACATCCCCACCACACCAATCACACCCGACCATTCACCATCACCACCACCCCCAACCCAGAACCTGCAACTGAACCATCAGCACCTGAACCACCTTTACCGCAATCATCAGTACCAACAACATCTGTATCTGAACCCTCTGCACAAAATCCACCAGATACACACCCAGCTGTAGAACTCATCCCGCAGACCCAACCAGAGGCCCCCCTAACCGTTGCGGGCCAACAACTAGACAGTCCACTACCGAAAAATCTAACTCTTACAGGTGCACAAGTACATCAGCAAGCAGAGCAACAAAAGCATAAGAGGAAGAGAGACAGAAAGAAGAGGGACCATTAATTACAAGCGACAATGGTCCACATTAGCCAACTTGGATCGACCATTGCAGTCGACGCAACAAAGCTGAAGGATGGAGAGTGGGGACAACTCTTGGAAACTCTGGCTATCGAAGCAAAAACAAGAAGCCAGACTAGACGCAAGGAGCTCGACGACACTGAAAGAGAACAAGTCAAGTTCCTAATAAAATGCAAAAACCTAGCGCAGTCTGTGATACTAGGATCAACGGAGGTCGACACCGACAAGCCATTAGAAAAAGCCTATCAGCTGTTTGAAAGCGTGGTGTCGGCACTACATACATTGATGCAAAACACAAGAGAAGAGCAAAAAAAAGAAACAACTACACTACTGATGCAACAACACACAACCTTCTCCGAAGCTTAGAAAGTGCTTCAAGATCACATAGAGGAGTCTGTCATACCATAAGGGGTACTATGAGACTGGCTTGCTTATTACAGGCAAGTCTTCCAGCAGACCTGACAGACTAGACAAGAAATTCAAGCACTAAAGAAAAGAAAGAGCCCAGAAGAAGCATTGAGAAGCACTGTCGAAGATCAAATTGTGCTCGAAACATCCAAACTGCAGAAGCTCGAAGATCAAATTGTGCTCGAAACATCCAAACTGCAGAAGCTCGAGCGACAAGCACACCAGTGGGTCCAGCAGGCAATCCCGAGCTTGGATAAATTAGACACCATCTGTCCGCAGATGAAAAGACTTCTGGAGATGGCAGAAGAGAAAGACCAGTTTATGGGTCCCGACATGGAAAGGATAACAGACCTTTCCATTCAAGAGAAAATGTCGACACTATCAAGCCTTACAACATTAACATTTGACATCTAGAAAGTATTACAAAATTGGACAGAATTCCAACATCGGCTGGCCGTGATAGCATAATCAATTGTGGAAGTCTGTGTACAGAAACAACCAACTATCCGACTTCACAGCCCATAAAAATCAAAATAAAGAAATAACTACTTTAGGCAGGCAATGTATTTTTGAGTACCTCCCCTATTTCTTTGGGACGAAGAACAGTTTTGTTCGTGGGGGAGATGTTGGAGGAGCTAGTCGGTAAGCCGACTAAGTCGATCAACTGCTTATTTAGAGATTAGGTCGGCCACATAAGGTCGTGTTGGTTGACCGAACTGATAGGTAGTTATTTATAACTGTTTGTAAATCATATATATTAGGCTGTTGAGCCAGATGAGAACTCGGTTCAGTTCTATGTTTTGTATGGACCCTTTCCCTATAATATAATCTGTTGTTCCACATATGTGTTCTTGTCTCTTGTCTCTGATATGTCTGTATGCTTTTAAATGTGTATTATTGGTAACCCTCTGTGATTCGTGAGATTACAACATGTACCACCAACCAATTGGGGGTTCGTGCCCACCAAATGAGTTGAGGGCTCTTACCCCCCCAAGAACCAAGGAAGGAGTGTGTGAACACAAAGAGAGGGGTTGGTGGGTTTGATCTNCACACACACACACACATATGTGTATGTGTGTGTGTGGGGGGGGGGCGGGGGAGGTTGGGGGCGTGGGGTGAGCGGGGAGGGAGAGTGGGTGGTGAAAATTCACACCCTCATATACCCCTATTACACCCATACATACACTGCCAAAGAAAAATGAATAGGTTTGATCTTATGACCTTTGAAAGTTGTTAAGTGTTTGGAGAAAGTTGCATGACTAACTCATCAGGTCCTACACATGCACATTTTATTATTATTATTATTATTTCGGTAGGAAAAAAACATAAACTTGATATTCAAGAAGAATCAAAGTTTATATGCCTTTACTGAGTTATCATAAGTTCATTAGAACGAGCCAACAAAACTTATTCGAGATACAAAACCTAGATCATGAGAAGTCTAGGACAATGCTTAATTGTTTATGCACAAACTCAAATGTCCAACCAAAATAATACTGTAAGTAACTATTCTAACATGTAATTGTTCTTATAAAAGCTACAAAACAAAAGTAACATTTGATCCCATCCTGGAGGATGAAAATGAAGAAAATAGATTGCAATTGAATGTTAATGAAGAACAAAACCTTGAACCAAAAAACCTAATAAAGTATGATAGAACCCACACTGACCTAGTAGAAATAGAAAAGCTTTTCATATAACAGGATGATTATCCATAACTTGTTTGGAGAGCTCATATATCAATACCTTATGCTCTCTCTATATGTTTGAAAAAATCATCTTAAACCTATACATAACTTGTTTGGAGAGCTCATATATCAATACCTTATGCTCTCTCTATATATTTGAAAAAATCGTCTTAAACCTATACAGATGCACATTTATGAAAGTAAGACCCATATTTGATGTGTAAAAAATTCTTCTTGAACCTATACACCTTTATCAAAGTACATTTATGAAAGTAAGACCCATATCTTTGTCATTTTTATTGAACTTGATTATTTTTTGCTAAAATATTCAATATAATTTTTTTCTTCATTGCTACAAATTCTAATACTCCGATAGGCGTCATAATGATAGATTTTGAACATGGTAAAGACACAGCCACCTTGTCTACAAGAAAACCCATGTTGATTAATATAAAGATATGAACATGATACACCGAACCCATGTTGATTGATATAAATATATAAACATGATACACCTCTCTTCCACCAAGTTGTTATCCATGAACTGAAGATGCACCTAGAGACAGATCTGAACCGAAGAGTGGGACGGTAGAGCTAGGAGACTGTTAACCATGGACGGAGAGGAGGAAGGAGGCTTGAGACTGAGCAAACGAATAGCCAAAGGCGAAGTCGATTACTCCTCCAAAGCAGGGACAGCATGGAGCCATTCATACCTGAATCAGAAGCCATGGCACCCCCTCTCGTACCCCAATCAGAAGCGCAAATGGATTGCCGAGCAGACTGATGCAGAGAAGCAGCGCAGAGCCGAAGAAGTTGCCCGCGAGGTAAGTTCTTCATTCACTTGAATCCGATTGGGTTCTTTATTTATTTTAAACTGAAGCCCCCTCTGGCCACATACTGCGCACTTCAACTTTGCCAAGTCGCGAAAACACACGTGGTAATATTTCGACTGCAAAATCATTGTGAAGTGTCGTGAATTGAAGTTTCAGGGCCATGGCTTCTTGGGTAAAATTGGCTTGGGGGGAAGTCATAATTAGGCTTTCTTTCCAATGTTTTTTGAATTTATCCATGCGGAAAAGACCTCATCATGAACAGTTAATGCCAAGTACCCCATTTTTCTTCCATGTGGAATTCTATATAATTTGCGTTATGATAGGGACATAATAAGGCCGTTCATTGGTTTGAGACTCTCACTGAATGCTGATGATCTGTGATCTGAATTGCTGGGCATAACACCTAAATTAGCCGATTCGGTGCCTCGCATAGCTTCAATTTTTATGAGACCTGGATATGGATTAAAGCTCTTTGCCTAAAATTTCTTGAAAATTCAATTATTGGGCGACACAGGAATTTTATCATTAGTTTTGGATGTTTCTTTGAGAAACAAACCCCAAGTTAAGGGGCCTGCATCGCATAACACTAACTTCTTTCGGCTTATGTGCTAAGGTCGAGGGGCATTTTTTCTGTCGCCCATGTCTTGCACTTGGTCTCATCCTTTTTTATGTCATGCTATTTGAACGGGGCAGATCACAAGAAATGGAACACTGATGGACAATTTAATACGCAGTCAACTTCACCAAGGAAACAAGGCCAAGGCTTGGTCTATGGACACATGGAATATTTTGAGAACGTACGTCTTCGCAACACTTTATGTTTGCTAGGGAACCATGGAATTTATGTTTTTGAGTTATAGTAATTAGATGGATCGATGAAGAAGCTATTAGAAGTATAGGCAAGCTTAGAGGAGTGAAGCTGAAAGTGTTTTTTCTAAATTCTAGAAGTATTATTGCATCGAGAGTAGCGAGGTGTTCTGCGGCCCAGTATTTGCAGCAAGAGTAGAGAGGTACTCTACAGACCAGTATTTGCACCGAGAGCAGAGAGGTACTCTACAGGCCAGTATGGGAGAGATGATGTCACGTAACATGGATAATGCTGATGTGGAAAACATAACCCACATCACAAAAGAATAACATGTTGGTTCATAAAATTAAAACCATCATAGATCCATTTTAAAATTTAAACCTTGATCTATCAAGCACTATGGGGGATCCAGTTTCTTGAGGTGTAAGTATTTGATCTAAAATTTTATACACATTAAGAAAAAAATTTACACCTTATGAAATTGGATCCTTCTCGGTACTTGATACATCCAGGGTTAAAATGGATTTATGCCATTATTAGCCCAAATATGTCAAGCACCACAAGTGGTCCGTTTTGACAATCAAGATGAACATCAAAGAGATAAATTGCTTCTAAGGTTTTGATAAAGAGATAAATTGCTTCTAAGGTTTTGATAGAGTAGCAATTGGAGATGCTTCCACACTCTCACTCTCTTGTTACACTATGTATTCTTGAGTCCCTTTGACTTACTATTGTGATCATTCATTGGACATCAACAAATTGTTCTCATCTTATCTTCTGTCAATATCTGATCTCATCTTATCCTATGCCAAAATCACCTAGGACCACCTCAGACTTGCCCCTGAACCCAATTGTTTATTCATGCCATTGAGGGAATTAACCTTGGTGGGTGAACATGCTAGTGCTTTCATTCTTGAATCATTATGCCTTTGATGAGAATTGACAATGTATATGCTAGTTCCATTCTTAAATTCATTTTTGTTGGATTTATCCAGTATCGGTCCACATAGACAATCATCTTGCGGTGAGAGACAGAGTAAAGTGCTGAAAGTTTGAGCCTTCCTCATCAAAGATTGGTATCTATTAGACAACAAAAGACATTATAATATGAGTTTTTTCAAAGTCCAAAGGCTGATTGTTTATATGACATATTGCAGAGGGTATTGTGTCTGTGGTTGGCTACTTTTGACAATCTGTTTTAACTTCTCGTTTGTTTTAGTCAACATGTTTGATTTCCAAATATAAAGCCGTTTTCTAAATTAAGAGCCGTTGAAGGTGATATGATAGTGTTTGCAGAGCCTCAATCTTCCACAAGAGTAAAACACGCCCAATTGTTTTTGAGTAGCAACAAACTTTTGAAAAGTAGTTAAAAATAACATCCAAGCATTGCAAATCAAAAGCCTGTGGCAAACTTCCATCTTGAGAAAAGTACAATGGCCTTAACTGTATATAGAATTATTTCAGATTAAGAGTGTTTTGTATTCTAAATTTAAAAGAACTCAATAGTAAATTTAGTCTACCATGTAAAAGTGTTTGTTTTTGTATGATTTTACAATTGAAATGAAATCTTGGAAATTAGGCATGTTCTTCAGGAAAGACAACAGCTAGGAAGATGTTCAAGACCTTGAAGAAGCTATTTGAACAAAGCAGCATCAATGTGACTCTCACATTGAGGAATAAACTGTTGAATATGAAGATGACGAAGTCCGAAAATATTGCCTCATATTTCATGAGGATCACCAAGCTCCGGGACAATACCAAACTTAATCAAAGGTGGTCAAAGGCTGTCTTACTAAAGGTGAATATGAGGTCTAAAAATACACATATTACTGCCTACATACAAGTCTGCAACTTGCATTTGATGACTAATATTTATTGCTAACAGTAGTGATGAAAAGCTTGAAGTTGTATTGTTTACATTAAATGTATGGATCATACCTCATGCACACCTTTTGATTTCTTAATTGCTACTCTAACTCTTATAAAGGGGACTGTCATATTTTCACACTTTGTGAAGAGGGAGCCTCGTGTTCTATTTTTGAAACCAACGTTTCGGACTACCACATAATTGAGTCCATCATTGGGGCGGATACTCAGAACATGAGAAAGCATTGAAGGATAAAGGGATCTTCTAAACAATAAATAGATGGTCGGGGAAGATTAAGCAATTGAAACTGACTTATCTTTTCCAATTCCTTTTTATTTTATTAATCAAAGGTTTCCATGTATTACTTAACTTTAAACATCATCTTTATCTAAATTATTATTTCTTTTTTCTATTTCTACAACCTCTCTTATCCTCCTCTTGTTATAGTTGTCTTCCCTAGCAATAAGAGAAGCTTTTTCAATGCAAACATGATGAGAAATATTGTGCGAATGCTCCGCTAACGCAGATTTGTTTGTTTGTCCATGGACAATATCAATCGAATGTTCCTTGAGGCATGTTTTCAAAGATTGACCCATTTCTCCAATATAAACTTTCCCACATGAACAAGGAACTTCATACACACCCTTTTGTTGTCTTTGGTCCAACGAGTCTTTAACAGAATCAACAAACCTTCTGATAGAGTTCAGGGGAGCAAATGCAACAACGATGCCTCTTTTTTTCAAAATCTTAGTGAGACTATCAATGGTTCCTTTTATATAAGGAAAGGTAATCATGGGGACCTTAAAATCTTTTTCGCAATGATTGTATTTATTGATTGCTTCATTGATTTGTTTGTTATGGTATTCATTCTTCTTAAAAACCATTCCGAGGTGATGTAATTCATTCTTGAGGTTATCTGCATCTGAAATTATTTTTCCTCTTGTAGCAAGCGTTTTAATGATGCCAACCTTCTAGGCAGGGTGATGGTGAGAATTTGCATGAAGATATCTATCTGTATGCGTATCATTTCCGTACACATGATATCCCAATCCCCCATCTTCTTTCTTGGTGAGAAGAACATCTAGAAAGGGAAGTTTGCCATCTTTTTCAATCTCAATAGTGAATTTTATATGTTGAGATAAACTATTAAGGTGAGCAAGGAAATCATTCAAATGTTCTATCCCATGGTGCCATTTAGCAAAAATATCATTGACGTACCTTTTCCATTCATTCGGGGTAAAAGGGAAAGAGTTGATGGCCTTCATTTCGAAATGCTCCATGTAAATGTTAGCAATAACAGTAGACGACGGAGCGGGGAGAACCCATAGCAACCTCGTGAATCTGCTCATAGATATTGCTTTGATAAGAGAAATAAATAGACTTTAAACAAGTTCTTACCAAATTGGTAGTGTCAGCATCCATAATGTAATTGATCAATGGCTTCCTCTATGGGAATCATCATGTATAATGAGACAATGTCAAAGCTCACCAAAATGTCTTCTTTATTTACCTCAATGTTCTTCACCCAATCAACAAAGGAAATAGAATTCTTGATGAAGGATGAAGTGTTTCCAGCTAGAGGAAGAAGCTTTTTAGCTAAGAACTTGGCAAGTAGATAGTTCGGAGAGCCTATTGTATTCACGATAGGTCTTAGAGGTACTCCGTCTTTATGAATTTTCGGTAATTTGTAGATCCGAGGTAAGATAGCATTCCTTGGAATCAACTTCTTCTTGGTGGAATTGTCCAATGAAGAGTTTTTTATGATCTTGGATACATCTTCATCACCTTTTTGCTTGGGTTGTTATCAAATCATTCTATAGCTGTCCCATGCCAAGTGATCAAACATTTTTCTGTGGTAATCGCATTCGCCAAGAATAACAGTAGTGTTCCCTTTGTATGCCTTCGAGATCTTAATTGATTTGTTCTTTTTAAGGTTTATGAGTGCTTCCCGTTCTTCCTTGCTTATGTTACAGGCTGGTAGCTTTGCTTCCCTTAGCATGACGACACAATCTTGTCTTATTTCTTCGGCACATTCCGACGTTAGTTTTTTGATAGTAGATTCAATATTGCAAATCGGATCTTCAATAATCCTTCGAGGGACGATAGCAAAATTCAAACCTTTTTCAAGAATGTTGCGTGAGCAAGCATCTAGCTTAAGAGAGGAAAGGTTAACCATAGTCATCTTATTTTCGTGATTTCCATGCTTACTAGAAAAGACAGCTAGGAAGATGTTCAAGACATTTCGAAATGAAGGCCATCAACTCTTTCCCTTTTACCCCGGATGAATGGAAAAGGTATGTTGATGATATTTTTGCTAAATGGCACCATAGGATAGAAAATTTGCATGATTTCCTTGCTCACCTTAATAGTTTATCTCAACATATAAAGTTCACTATTGAGATTGAAAAAGATGGCAAACTTCCCTTTTTGGATGTTCTTCTCACCAAGAAAGAAGATGGGGGATTGGGATATCATGTGTACAGAAAAGACACACATACAGATAGATATCTTCATTTGAATTCTCATCATCACCCTGCCCAGAAGGTTGGCATCATTAGAACACTCGCTATAAGAGCAAAAATAATTTCAGATGTAGATAACCTCAAGAATGAATTAGATCACCTCAGAATGTTTTTTAAGAAGAATGGTTAGCATAACAAACAAATCAATGAAGCAATCAATAAATACAATCATCGCAAAAAAGATTTTAAGTTCCCCATGATTACTTATCCTTATATTAAATGAACCACTGATAGTTTTGCTAAGATTTTGAAAAAAAGAGGCATTGCTGTTGCATTTGCTCCCCTGAACTCTATCAGAAGGTTTGTTGATTCTGCGAAAGACTCGTTGGACCAAAGACAACAAAAGGTATGTATGAAGTTCCTTGTTCATGTGGGAAAGTTTATATTGGAGAAATAGGTCGATCTTTGAAAACCCGTCTCAAGGAACATTCTGCTGATATTGTCCATGGACAAACAAACAAATCTGCGTTAGCGGAGCATTCACACAATACTTCTCATCATGTTTGCATTGAAAAAGCTTCTCTTATTGCTAGGAAAGACAACTATAACAAGAGGGGGATAAGAGAGGCTGTAGAAATAGTAATTTAAATAAAGATGATGGTTTAAAGTTAAGTAATACATGGAACCATTTGATTAATAAAATAAAAAGGAATTGGAAAAGATAAGTTAGTTTCAATTGCTTAATCTTCCCTGACCATCTATTTATTGTATAGAAGATCCCTTTATCCTTCAATGCTTTCTCCCTCATGTTCTGAGTATCCACCTTGATGATGGACTCAATTATGTGGTAGTCTGAAACGTTGGTTTCAAAAATAGAACATGGGGCTCCCTCCTCACAAAGTGTGAAAATATGACAGTCCCTTTTATAAGAATTAGAGTAGCACTCAAGAAATCAAAAGGTGTGCATGAGGTATGATCCATACATTTAATGTAAACAATACAACTTCAAGCTTTTCATCACTACAGTTAGCAATAAATATCAGTCATCAAACGCAAGTTGCAGACTTGTATGTAGGCAGTAATATGTGTATTTTTAGACCTTATATTCACCTTTAGTAAGACAGCCTTTGACCACCTTTGATTAAGTTTGGTATTGACTTTTTGTTGCAGGTGGGTGAACTGCCAAATTTTGACAGTCTGCAATATTTTGCAGACTTTGTAGCTGTGGAAAAGAGGGCTGCTACAGTCCTGTTATAGCCTTGTTATGGGCAGCCAAGAGAGGGACGAGACCTTAGGTGAGAAGCCGAGGGAAAGGGGGAGCTGTGAGGGTTTTAAGAGGTAGGCTATGACTGTTTAGGGTTAGATTTTAGGCTTGATTTTTGGTAGTTTTCAGGGATTTTCAAGATTTTACTTGTTTTTAGGATTTTTAGGGCTCCTAAAATTGAAATATTTAATTTTTTGATTTTTTAGGGTTTCAAACATAAAATTGCAGACCTAATTAAATGGACTAATTTATCATGAAATGCAATATTTACACATGGAAATGCAAGAGAAATTTAGTAGAAGTTGATAACTAGGGTTTTAATGGATGAAACCCTTGACCCTAGCCTTAGAGGAGTATTTTCTCCTTGTCAACTAAACTGGGGCTTCCTATAACAACCCCTAGGGTTCGTTATAAGAGCCTAATCTAGGGAAAAAATTCGAGATCCAAGGCTAAACTATGGAAAACCTCCTCTTGGGGGTGTTTTCCACCATGCAAAGAGGATATAAACTAGATAAGAGGTTCTATTCAAACAAAATGCAGCCCTAGGGCTACCATTCAATTATTTAAGAGACAAGAGGTTACCTACCTCACACCAAGAAGACAAAAACCTTGAGTTATGTGTTCTTCCAACAATTCCTAGCATCCACCAAGCATGAGCATAACCAAAGAATTCATCCAACTTTCATCCACAAGGGCAAGAGAAAAGAACTCCAAGAGGTGCACATCACTTCAAGAGAGCTAATTTGTGTAACATAAGGATTTTTATCACATACGTTAGGATTTGAAATGAAGTGAGGAGAGCTTATTTATAGCCTCTCACACTCACTTTTACAAGATAACTAAGCCGACATGCCTTAAAATGTCAATTCGAAATTATAAAATGTTAACTTAAAATAACATAAAATAATATAAAATAATCAATCTATGGGTAACTTGGGGCATTTTCCCAGAGTTTACCCAAAAATGACTAAAATAGCTAAAAATAAGCAAATTACTTTGAATTGAAGGTTGGAGTAAGCAGGGGGGGCACCATGCCCCATCTAACCCCAACAATGCTGATAATCCCTCAATGCCCCCGCCCCCCCCAAAAAAAACAATACGGCTTGGTGGAGATGATGACATCATCGGTGGAAGAGGCCCAAGGAGAGAGGGCGCTAGTTTGCAGAGAGACCAGGAGGGTGCTTGAGGTGACCTGGAAGAGAGACAAAAACCTCACAATTGAAAGAAATGTCACTAGAGTAATGAAACAATTGGGGGGTCACGTGACCTAGTGATCTGCCCCTAGGAGCCTCGGATACCAACCCAAGGGTCAAAAACCCCAACAAAGGGTAGTCAGCAATGCCACTAAGCCATAGGACTCCTAAAGACAATACCAAAGGGTCTGGCCATAACCTTCCCTTAGAAAATGCTGGATAACACCCCTCTTGGTCTGAAAAAAAGGACCCTGTCTCCTTGGGGACACATATGAAGGTGCGCTAGTACTAGTACCATGTAACAGTCGTAAAAACCCTAAAACTCTCAATAAATTCAAAAATCCAAAAATATATGCAATTTTGTATTTTTGATCAACCTAACAAATTTGCCTTAGGATTTTCTTCATAAACACTAGAGGGCGTCTTCTCTTGAATAAGTGCATTGGGATATGTGCAATTGCCTAAAATCAATAATTGCTTGTTGTTTAGTATTTTTGTTCATCCTACAAGTGCGCCCTGGTGTGGAGGTCTTCTAACCTTAGGGAACACCCCTTTCTAAGGACTTGCCATGGGAAACATGAATTGTCTTGGGATTTTTGATAATTTCTTGAGAATTGTGATAAAGAGGAAACTCCATTATCGTATGATTATTGTGTCTTGTTTAATATTGTTTGACTTCAATAAGGCACTGATCATAGCCTTTAGGGCTTGGTGGAAAGTATTTGTGGTTTGTTGGTGGTTGTAGATATCTTTCGTCGATTAGGGTCTTTCCCTAGGTTTTGGAGTTGCCCAAAGTGTTGAGAGGTTAGACTGTGGTGACATTGGGTTTAACCCCTCCCAAGCTTAGCATCACTAGCACTGGGTCTACATACCCTTGCTTTGCAAATGGGTGCTAGTACAAGTGGTAACACTCCTGAGTCCTAACTCATCATATTCTTGTCTCAAGCAACCAAGTGGCAAAAGAAGACAACTAAAAGATAACAAAAGACACACCTCTCCTTAACTAATGTATTGGCTTTACATGCATAAGTCGCTCTTCATAAGATATTTGCACTATAAGAGGGTTGTGCCACATGGCCCCAACCCATGACGTGCCCAATTGGTCTTCCAAAGATAAAGTCCTCAACAGCAACGGGGTATGATAAATATGCCATACAAGCTGCATTCTCAAGGCTCATTTGTCCTATTCTACTCACGAATCTGTAATGGACTGTCTGGCAAGCATGTTCACAAAGGTTTAAAAATTGAAGATCAGAAATGCCTGAAGCAATATTTAAATGCTGCTGCCAGAGGAGGCAAAAGAAATGGAGTGATCTGTCCCAAGTCCTTCCCAGCAATTTCGTGGAAATGCTTGAAAATGCCCTCAATTACACCAATATTCAATCAGCAATCAACAGGGATGTTGTTCCACAAACTGGAACAATTTCGAGACCCAAAGCAAGGTACAGGACTGGTCAATAGTTTACTTCGGTGCTGCTGTAGGTGGTGCTTCGATATGATGATCACATCACTGATTCAAAGCTGTCATAAACTCCCAAATTATTTCATTACTGTTGCCACAGGTCTGTTCATTTGCCACTTGGCTCAGAATTTCCCTGAAAATGCTTTACAAATACTCATTTGCAACCACTGCCCCTCAGTTATGTGCTACGGGACCTCTGCTACATGATCGATCTGTTTTCCTTTCTATTAGACCTTGAAAATGGCTGCCAAGCTTTATAATGCTACAAGTAGGCTCTAGGATCTCAGCATGCTCACTTTTATTTAAGCACTACATCAGACATTTCCATCCAGAATTGCAATGGTCTGGATCATATTCCAAACATGGAGAATCTGACTTTGGCACAGTTGTTTAAAAACTGATTAGCAAATCCATTTGAGAACGATTTCCCTTGTAGAAAAACATCACTGTTCATTGAAACATTTGAACCACCAAACCATTTCCTTTTTGAGCTATTCCACTGGCCTCAAGAAAACAAGCCAATACTTTGCAGCTAATGCCTCTACACATGATAGCGTACATGGTCAACCATACTTCACTGGATTTGCTGTTTCAAGCCATGGTAAAAGGCGAGGAGCTTTTACTGTCACACTTAAGATCCTTGAAGAGGGAAATGCTGTAGAAACCTGCTGTAGATGACTCTTTGTAGTGTGATCTGTACTTCCAATGCTCAAAAAGGATCTCAGCCTTGATGCTATGAATCTGCTGCTTCAGGAGTTGAAAACTGTTTTTGCTGTGTGCATATAAAACTTATGACCTGGGTGGTTTCTCGGGAAGAAACTGCAGTTCACAACAGCCCAGAATTCATCTTTTTGATGATGCATATGTGCTGAGATAAGTTTCATCGAGTAATTTCCCAATCATCCAACATACTCTCCCACAAGGAAACGTTCTGCTTTGTTTATGCCCATAATGACATCATAGTTTGATTACTGCTGTTCTTTATCTACAAAATGATCTCAGACTGCCTTCAAAACTCCTTTGAAAAATTAAGTGAACACCCTATACAAATAGGGGGGTAACAACTGGCTTCAACTGTGGGACATGTGTTCTTCTTGGGAGTGCATGAGAACCCTAGAATCTCTGCAAATACTTGTTAGCAATGACAAAAAATGCAAGAAAAATCAACACATCTGTTATTCCACAACAGCACACCAACATAATACTCATGCAAGAGCTTATTTATGTCCTACCTACCTACTCCAATCAATGAACAAGATTATGTTAGTGTTGGACACAATATTTACACTGAGAGGGGGGTGAATCAGTGTAAAGCCAATTTAAAACTTTTCTTAACTTATCACAATCAACTACCAATTCATCACTCCACTATTCTACCAATTTCATAATCATTTCATAAACATCTTTCATATCATAAGCATTTGAATCATCAAGAACCATAACACAAAAGAACACAACACCATATAATTTTGTAATCTTTTTGTATTAGTTTTGGACCGGCTACAACCATGAGGTAAAATCAGCACCTACTGATATGAAGAGCACCTACTCTGAATACAGGACCTTGCTAAGAAGGGTTTGAGGTATCCTAACCTCAAAAGCAAGACAAGCTTGCGTTTACAATTAAAGCTCACTGTCACATCATCTTTCTGTCCACGTCATCACTGTCATAGTAATCATCACTACTGCTGGTCATCTACTGCTGCAACGCTCTTCTGCTCATCACTCTTTGCAATCTGCTTATCCATACTGCTGCTGCCATCAACTTGTTATTTCTTGTCTGAGATCATCAATTAACTCATTTCATACAGTTCTTCATCTTGGTGTCATTATTCAGGCTGTCAATCTCAACTTTGCTTCATCATCCACTTCAATCTTTCACTGCTGCCACTCATTAACTGCTGCTCATTATAGTTTTGCCTATGTCAAGACACTGCTCATGTCATCTGAAGCCCTCAACTTGCTATCACTGTCATGCCAGGGCTATTATGATATTTGTCACTGTCATACAAGTCATCACTGTATCTCATCATATCATCATTACTGTATAGTGTATGCAACTGTGTATGAACATATCATCTCATCACTGTATGTACCATATCATCACTAGGATGTGTATGACTGCTGTGGAAGGTGACCTTATCTTGGTCTATGTATTGGCTAGCAGTAACACTTTAACTAACTACCTTCCAAGTCCTCTTTTCACTTATAACTTGTCATCATAGCACTAGATACTTCACTGTATATGCACTATCATTAAAAGAAAGATTTCCAACTAACTGCTGCTTCAAAACTGTGCATTAGGGTATTGTTGATACTTGTGTCATCAAAACTCATAGTGCATCATTACAACAGGATTTGTATCATGTTTGCTTGCATCAAAGCATCATCATAATTCTTCACATATTACTGCATTTAAATGTCATTTTATTTAATGTACATTACTGTACATGCACTATCACTTTCATAGTGATGGCTTATATCCACACAGACCAAAACTTTGCCAACTACCTGCTGCTTTAAAGACTCAGATATTTACCTTGACTGTATACTGCTATAAGTATCTTTCACCATTGTATTTGTGCTAGGGTTACATGCTTATAGGGTTTGCATAATCATTAGAATATCATTAGCACCATCATATGGTGTCATACATACCAAGTGTAGAGAACCTTAAACAAACTTCAGACTTCAATTTGAATTAGAGCTATGTATGATGACCTCAAACTGTTCAACCTCAGACTATTGGAGATGACTGTGTGAATTGCAGACCTCAACTTCATCAAACTCGGGACTGAAAAGAATCCAGCAATTCACATGTATGTTGCAACAAATGTTGGTAAAACCCCAAGAGTAGGTTATATTACTCAATTCCGTATGCCTTCACCATACCATCGTCTAATCCTTTTGAGAGTTGTTTTCCCCCTTTTTCTTAGGGCTGTCATAAGAGAATGTGGCATGCCATATCATAAACAAGCATTGGTTCCAAATTTTACGGGTTGCAAGAGTGTAGGGGCATCAAAGACTTTACATATGCATCCATGGAAGAAGTAAGGGTGTAATATGCCAAGGATCATTATGTGTTCATTAAGCCACCACGTCCAAGGATCAAGGTCCACAATGTGTTCAAGACTTGTGGGTTTAAGGACCAAATCATCAAGTGCAAATGTCCATCATCTATGTGGGTGCAAAGTACCAAATCATAAGGGCTTACCAACCTCAAGCTCATCAAATGGGTTTCAAACACTACATCCAAGTGCCATGTGGGATTTTAAGGTCCAAGTTACCACATGTGAAGTTACCAGCATCATGCAACCATCATCAAGTAGCCACGTGTGTGGGTATCACATGCACGGGTGTGCTAAGATCATATAGAGTCCAAGTGCCATCATACCACCATGTAAGTGAGTGCCAAACCTTCTCATGCACTGAGACCATCTCCAAGTCCTTGTTCATCTTTGTCCTTTGTCATTAATGTTGTCATCAATGACGACACCATATTCATCAGTTAGGTGAAGTCATACAACCAATGAAGCCACCTTAACATTTGATCCATGCTAGGCTTCTCCTTTTGTCTTTGGTGATGAACCAAGACAATATGAAATCATTGATGAGCTGAGCATATGCAACCATCTTCAAGGAAGTAGGAGTAGAGGACTGCATTACATCGTCAAAAACCTCAAAATGTTGCCAACGAGAGCAGTGTATCATATTAGATTTAATTATTATTTATAAATTATAAGGTTATAATTCAACTTGTATACAATAATCAGTGTATTATATTAGATTTTATTTTTAATAATTATAAAAATAAGTTTATATTGTTTGTACGTGCCATATCTCTGCCGTATCCGAATCCTGGCTTTTCAAAAATCTGGCAGATCCGTATCCAGAACCGGATCTGAATCCTGGTAACATAGGTATAACTTTTTCTAGAGAAATATTTTGTTTGGTAGTTAAGGCTTTGACAACTGAAATCTATTTTATCCATTGTCAGAATTAAATTATGGATGATAAATGATAATGGATGAAATTTCTAATACAAATCTGGTTTTACAGTTTTCTCAGGAGCAGGAATTCTTCCGTCAGACTGCTGCTATTTCAAAAAAAGAGAAAGAAAAGGTAATTGTTGTCGTTAAACATTTAGAAAATATTTCTGTAATGTAGTTAGATCAAGATGTGGTCTGTGTCCCATGGATAAGAATTCTGAGCTACTTATTATATGATGGGCAGGTGACCATCTAAACCATGATTTTATATCATGCTGATTACTTTGTATCACAATGAATTATAAATAGCATATAGTACTTATTGTTTTTATTTCTGATACTAGATTTTTTATTTTTACTGAAACTTGTGTTGAATTCTTTGATGTGACGAAGTACCAGTGAAGAGTTTATGACATTTAAGAAGAGTTGAATTCTTTGATTTGACGAAGTACCAGTGAAAAGTTTATGACATTTAAGATTTTGTTTTTGACAATAACGGTTAAGGATTTTTATATTTAAAGGCTTGTGGAAGTCCTGACAGCCAGATATTTACAAACAGTTTATATTAAAAGGGTTGTGGAAGTCCTGACAGCCAGATATTTACAAACAGTTATGATTTGCCGAAAATATCTCTACAATCTGAAAACAAAAGAGCAAAATTCCTCCACAGCATGCTTGTATAATGCTGGATACTGTTTCCTTATAAAGCCTATTACTAAACTGTGTAACGCACTGGCCAACCAAAAATGTGCAAGTGAAAATTAAGAGAAACAATGGCCACTGTGGCCTTCCTCCATGTACTTGTCGTCATGATCAGGTCCCTGGGCAGTCTGAATAAACGGCTGCTCTTTAACCGCCATGGCTTTCTATTGGACCGTTTCATCCTACATAAGCGCAGAACCTATAGAAATTATCAGCTGACCTGTAGTGAACTGAGTCCTACAAGCAAATCCAAGGATTATTTTATGATGCATCTCGGCATCACAGTCAAGCTTTATCAAGATGTCTCCTGATCCTTCACATTGTTCTCCAGTTATCCCTGCCTAGATTCCTGCTGTTCCACATGGGTAGTGAGCTAATCAATCACCTGCTTTATGCCCTCCAATTGATTGTTCATCTTTCGAAGAACTTTTTTAATTTCACTGATCCCTTCCCCTCTGACAGGATCCCTGTTTGAGGGGTTGGCCATATCAAAGTTACAACCAGAGAGAGAGGATCTCAAACACAGGTTGCCACAAGAGCAAAAACCCAGAAAACTCTCAATAATAGAACCTGAAACATAACGATATGCAAGACCACTGCAGGCTAAATGCCACAATTCCACTAACCAAATATGGTAAAAGAGTCAAGACCCCCGCTACCCCCCATTTTGCATGGCTGTCTACTTGTGAGTTTTATCACATTTTGATCAAGGGGTTACATGTTGATGGAGATTTGGATGGCTTAGTATTGATGCTTGTTGAGGCCTTTTCTTGTGGAGCCTTTTTGATCCTTGGCACATAGATGGCATCATAGCACTTTTGGGTATCATCTTTGGTTGAGTCCCCCATTTGTTTCTCTCTTGTGGCATGTGTGGTGGCATTCTAATGGCTTGTAGATGGGGCTGTCCTCTTCCTCATGGGTTGGTTATCTATTGTGGACACTTGTTCAAATGCTCCTATTTTTTATTGATGGTCTCCTTGGTTTGTGGATTGATGAGTTGGCTTGGAGCTTGGGTGTAACACCCCGGTTTTGACCCCGGTTGCATTAAAAATGTATATGTTGTATGTATTGTAATTAATCGTGGTGTGGAGCTAAAGGAAAAAGCCCCACCATCGATTTAGCGTTTTTATGTTTCGGCGATTAAAATCGTTGCCGATGGTATTTCGTGCTAGCCGACACATTATAATTTTGGCATCATGTAAATATGCAATTTAATTAAAACCCACAACCAACTATGTCAATGCAACAAATAATGAGATGGGGGCATGATTTCCTAAGGATAAGGGGGGGAATATTCAAACCTTTGGGGCCAATGGAGAAAAGCCAAATGTCAAGGGGAGAACCCATCAAACAGTCAACTACCTTTCTTGTCTCATTCACCCAATCATTTAATTTTGTCAGAAATTGGTTGAAGTAGTTATTGCATGGGAATGAGAAGAGTATGGGCAAGGAAATTCGAATTTGGGGCGAACCCATTTTTTGGGAAAAGCGTTTTTGACTTCTGGGGCAAGTTAACACCCAAAATGCATGCCCATTTGGCCATACATCCATGTCCTCCATTTCCTCATGCAGGGAAAGCTTGGGAGCTGATTTACTTTCACGTTTTTTGTCTGCAGTGTGTTCTTCATCCACGATTTTGGAGCTCCTGGGCACTTCACTCATGTTTTTGGAGTTGCTGTGCATTCCCCATCCACGTTTTTACAGTTTCCTTCATTTTCCCCATGACTGAGAAGTCAGATTTGCAAAGCTCAGTGCCTGGGCACTTGGCTTGACATTTTTGTTGTTGTTTCCCAGGCTGGGAATCCGTTTTTGCAATGCCCAACGAATTGGAGAAGAGGCCACGATTTCTGGTTGTTTGTGGAGGCCGTTTTTGCCCACGTGAAGCCAATGAACATTGGATGAAATCGATTTTGGCTCATGGGGCTGTTTTATCCACTTACCATTTTTGATTTTAGCTTCCAGGACGTTTTTGTCCATGCCTAGCATTGTAATTGTTGTGTATTCAATTCGTTTTTGGCCACGTTAGGGCCAAAACGTCCTAGGGATACGAATTGCTGTTAGGGGGTTGTTTTCACCCACCTTGGCAATTCATTTTGTTGCCAAACTATTTTCCTCAACCCATAAATTGTGTATATTGTTGTGTATGCATTTGTGCTTTGGTTTGTGTTGAATTGGGAGTGGAAATGGGGCTTGACCAGCTTGATAAACCTAGTGTGTGAAGGAACCTCATAGACAGATCTAGGGGGGCCCTTTTTGCCCACGTGAAGCCAATGGACATTGGGTGAAATCGATTTTGGCTCCTGGGGTTGTTTCACCCACTTACCATTTCTGATTTTAGCTTCCAAGACGTTTTTGTCCATGCCCAACATTGTAATTGTTGTGTATTGAATTCGTTTTTGGCCTTGTTAGGGCCAAAACGTCCCTGGGATACAAATTGTTGTTAGGGGGTTGTTTTCACCCACCTTGGCAATTCGTTTTGTTGCCAAACTGTTTTCCTCAACCCAGAAATTGTGTATATTGTTGTGTATGCATTTGTGCTTTGGTCTGTGTTGAGTTGGGAGTGGAAATGGGGCTTGACCAGCTTGATAAACCTAGTGTGTGAAGGAACCTCACAGACAGATCTAGGGGGCTAGTTTTCTTCTTTACACACCCTGAATAGCACTGGAAGGGAAGGCATAGCCCGAGGGACTGTGTAGCAGAGAAGGGGATGCTTCCTTGTGTTGGGTGGGTAGATGTTTAGAAGCCAGGCTAGATTTGGTGCAGGTGTCCATGGCTCTGCTGAGGAGCTCACTAGCTTAGCAGTCAACCTATCCATCTCATTTGCAGCCTGATAAACCCAACTGTGTTGGCTTGGCTAAATTTTGTGGTATTCTTGGCTATGTGTAAGCCTACTAGTGTTCCTTATTCCTTGTGGGAATTGTTGCCGGCTTTCACACACCTGGGGGGGGGACGTGGCATAAATCTTCAAGCCACTCGGTGTGTCCTTGGGGGCAAGTCTCGAGTCAAGGCTGTCACCTTGTTCTTGACTCCTTTGTTTAGGCTCAACTCCTAACGAAGCCAAGGGGGGTGGACCCTATTAAGTTACTAAGGCAAAATACTTTAGTATGATGATGTGAGACTGAATGAATTGCTTAGGAGTTTGAAATTAAACATTAATAACCATAGATGACAAGATAACAAAATGAGCACAAGAAAACACAATGCTGACACACAATATATATATATATCAAAAGATTTAAACACAGAACCAGTGCCTTAAAAATGGAGTCATAAAATAATCAAATGTATTTGCATGTGCTTGGAGTGAATGTTTTGCAATTGCCTCTTGGTATGTTTTAAGTTAATGTGAAATATCAATGGATTAAATTAGATGAAGGGGGGGACTCCAGATATACCTGAGGGGTACTTGGAGTATGTCCAAAAATAAACCTTCACGGCTACCCGCAAGGAATGTGTGGGCTGAGTGGAGTCTCTGAGACTTTGTTCATAATACACCCGGAGGTGTAACAGAGATCGGCGCCTCGAGGTCATTGTCCAGGATTTCCCACTTCCTTTGGGTAATTTGCCACCGTTTACGGTTTGATCGAGGCGTTGGATTTTTGCCTGATGGTGGTTAATTAGGGAAGGTGAATCCTAATTAATCTAGTTACTCATGTTGCTTTTGATGCAGCTTGACTGATCGGACGAACTGCAGCCAAGTGTAGAGCATACACACCGGAGTCTTGTCAATTTTAGTAAATTTTAAACGATGTGTTTTGATTAGAAAGAAAACTCTCCAGGAACCTCTTTCGATCCAAGTGGACCTCAATCGGGGAATCAAGGAGGGGGTTGATTTTAGAAAGACTGCTTGCAAAAATTAATGACGAAGCAGCAAAAAAAAGAAACAAACCACAAGTTTTCTAATTAGTCCTACCACGCATCTCTTTCCCCTTTTGGGTCAATTGAGAAGTCGTGGGGTAAGTATTAAAGTTACTTTGATACTGTAATATGGAATATATGATAAAGTAATCAAAGTATATTATTCTGCATCAATGAAACTAATCTAGAGCGAAAAATTAAGAAAATGCAAAAAACGGATAAATGACGCGAACCCCCCCGGGGGGAATGGGCTCGAAAAAGCCTATTCGAAAATAATTTTTATTATCAGCGGTTACAATATCAGCAAACTGATATGAATCCTATTGGTCCTTATACAGGATGAAACCAAGCCTTTACAAAATGCCAAAATTAAAGATTACAATCAAAAGGGGGACCCCTGGGGGGTTTGGATGGCCCAAAAGCCACTTTCAAACAACAAATTCTCCTCTTTCTGTTAGACTTGCTAAAAGACAATGAGTTTATTAGAATGAAATATGCCAAAAAGCACTTTGAAAGTACCTTTGGGTCAGCCTACTTTAAACAAAAAAAAACCAAGTTAAAACTAGTTAAAATGGTAAAAAAAGAACCAAGGAAAGCAAGCTTTCCTTGGGGTCTTGGTTTGTCTTTGGGGCAGCCAATGTTATATGCATTGATTGCTGGATTTTATCTTATAAAATAGAAAACATAAATCTAATGCATGCAAACTATAGATTCTCTTTAAATTGACATGCAAAACGGACGATTTCCCTAAACTAGATCTAGAATGCTTTATGAAACTTTATAGGAATGAGATCTAGATTATGAGCCTTGAGACAATAGATCTATGTTAAGTTTTACTTTAAGATAATAGATCTAAATTATATCAAAGTTTGTAAATAGAGTAACCAGGTAAAATTTTGATTTTTAGGAGGAAGAGATAGAAAGAGTGTTGGAAGCCTGGGAATGTTGGGCTTTGGAGTCTGCTTTGGTGGAAGACTGAGGGACTATGTCCTCCAAAAGATCCTGAAGATGAGGAAGATGCAAACTAGCTCAACCCCTTCTACAAGTGAGATCACCTGTAACTTAGAAATCCTTGCACAAACAGATGGTTAAAACATAGGTGTTACTGGAAAAAGACCATTAGAAAGCATGCAATTAAACTTAAAATACATGCAACTCCAAGAGATCTGAAACAAGCGAACAATAAGAGCATAAATCAAACTAGAATGATCTCTTACCCCAACGGGAGGGAGCTCTCCTTCAAGGCCAACAATTAATCAGCAAAAGCAAATATCAATAATACAGATTATACCTCATAAGCACTTGACAATCATCATCCACACATGAAAAGCATTACACCATAGATCTTGCGTCCAAAGCTTTCTTTATTCTAAAATAGTAAACAATACAATAACAACAGCTCTTCAATCCAGCTCTAACTAGCTTGGAAGAGGAAAACTAAGCTTTATTTATAACAAAAACTGGAAATCTAGCCCAGGAGGGCGCAATTCCCAAAGAGAGAGAGACTGCAGCTGCATGTGGAGTCAATCTGGGCTTGATCCGTGTCTAATTGAGTCTAATCTGAGTCTCACTGAGTGCAACTGTCAATCGGAGAGCTGATTGGATTGACACCTCAACCTGCTAACTGAAACATCCACCAAAACTGATCCAGATGAGCCCACACGTGTGGAAGAGAGAGAGAGGGCGCAATTCCCAAGATTGCATGCTGTGGTGCACTCCCAGTTCAGCCTAGATCACCTCCTTCTGTCAAGGAATGGTCAGCTCCAATCAATCTCAAGCCGATGAGATTGATTTCAGTCAAATCAGAGCAAATCCCACTGATTTAGGATTTGGGGTTTTCTCCATTATTTAATTAATTTATTAATTAAAATAATCAATATTTGATTTTTAGGGATTTTTGACTTGAGTGATGGACAAATCACTCAAAACTTAGAAAAAGTGGGTCTATGGGTTTACATGGTGCTCTGAGTTAGAAAATGAGCACCCCCATGATTGAAACTGATTTCTGAGCCCACTTTTATTACAAAACCAATTTTTCCATTTAGACTATCAAAAAATAGCCTAAGTTTTGGAAAAATTAAAACTTAAAAAAAATAAAAAATAAAAAATAAAAAATAAAAAAATTTAAAACCTAGGTGGACTTAGACATGTTCATATGACTCGACCATAATGCCTAGCATGTTTATACATTGACACATAGACTCTAATAACCTCAATAGGCCTAAATGCCAAGCCGACCACCCCAACTTTGGAGGTATTGAGTGAAAAACTCAGAAATTATTAGTCGTTTATTCAACAACCAATAATAACCAAGGGAAAAAACACCCTGGGCAGATCGGATTGACAAATAAAGTCTAAGAGACCGAGTCTTTTACAGACACTATCATGCTAGAACATTTTATTACAACACCCCTATGGGGTATGAACATGTGATATAGTACAACAAGCACTTCACAGAAGCACTTCCGAAGGTCTTCTGAAGTCCGAACAAATCATCTTTGTTCGGTTCACCAGGCTCACTTGATAAAAGACCACTAAGTACAACTTAGGTGGTAACAAGAATCATGCCCAACTTGGGGGTGGCAGTGTCGCTGAGAGATCAAGGAGCACACTGGCCTATGGTTGGGTGGAACGTTGCAGCGACATAGCTGGTTGCGGGACGAGCTTCTTCATAAGATAAGTATTTTGTGTTAATCTCTACATTGTTTTTGTTTAATAAATTACAATGAAAATGGTGAACATGTGTATGCTTCCGTTGTATGTTAAATATTTATGCATCTGTGCATGTATGAGTTCAATGCATTTCATTTTATCATGTGTATGTTCATGGGGTTTAAATTTCCTGGATTAGATAGCGGCAATAGTCGCGTCCTCTCTTCGGTAGAGGGGCGGGAACGTGACATTGGGGTTTGGTTGTTATGTGGACATCATTGCACGTATGTTGAGGTTGTTTCTCACTTGATGGAGTATTGCACATAGATTTATTTGTTAGTCGAGGGTTTGACCCCTTGATGTATGTAAACAACCTCTTCCACTTGCTGACTTTTCCTACATTCATTGGGTTTCCCTTAATGAGCACCCACCATTTGGAGCCTTGGAGGCTTGTTCACTCACTCATCTAGGCCATTTTTTATGGGACATTTTTGCAGGGGCGTCCTAGCTACGAGAGTAGTTATCTTTTGATAGAGGCCCATAATTGTGCCATTTCAATGCCATTAGATATAGAGCGCCCACGTGATTTCCAAAAAGTGTTTATAATAGACAATTCAATAGATAATGGGGAAGTTAGCAGTTCTAGAACTGTTGTTTAAAGAGGTGCATTGTATTTTTTGCCCCACTAAATTAGTAAGATTGAAACACCAATCAAGGCTTCTGATCTGCACAAACAATAGTGGTGAGTGGAAAACTCAAAAGTTCAGACTCCAAACACTGCATATTAGGAGATGAGATCACGATGTAAATAGATGAAATTGACCTACACAAACAACAAATTGAATGTAATGGACAACAAATCTCTTTGGAACAACAAACTCTATCTTCTCATTCACACATAGGAGAATTACAATGCTTCTCTCTAGGTAGTACGATAGCTTCTCACAAGCTTTAGGCACCCTTTCACACTCCATACATGCAAGAATGAAAAACATTACCACTTTCTAATAATAGCCTCAAAGGTTGCACCTTGCATCCTAAGTTATCTCTCCTAATGGAGTGCCCTATGTTAAAGTTAATGCAGCCGCGAGAGCCATTCTTTGGGAGGATGGCACCCTAGTCAGTTAACTAGGGTTCCTTATCAATTAGCTAGGCAATATAAGTCCCTAGTAGGTATCTAGGGCTCCCAACAGTTTACTGGGGTTCTTGGTTTGGGACCAAGCAGGTTGGAGCCATGGAAAAGTCCCTAGCATGTGGCTAGGGCCCCTATATGTCTCTAGGGCATTCTGGTCAGGGACCAGACAGTTTCTTGGTCATGAGGACCAAGTAGATCTTGCAGGCAGAGATAGAGACATCTTGGTCTGGGACTAGGGAGATTCTTGGTCAGGGACCAAGCAGGTCCTGTAGGTGTATTCCTGGTCAGGGATGATGAAGTTAATCAACATTCAGTTTGTGACTGAAGCTTAGGCTGGGGCTGAGGACCATTCTCTAGGAGAATGGAGGACATGGTTAGGGACCAGGGCGTTGATCAACAACATTTAGTTTGGGACTGATGCTCAGCTTAGGGCTGAGAGCCATTATTTAAGAATGAAGGATCTTGGTTAGTTAACTAAGATGATGATGTGTGATGCCCTCCTCTCCTAGGTCTTCGAGATGGTTGAGTAAGGTTGTTTCATTAAGAGACTGGCCACCCCTTGATGGAGTCACGAGCATTTGACCTTAGGTGTAATCAGGAGGACCAAAGGATCACATCATCCAGTGTGGACCTTCCTTCAATGGTGATGATAAACTTCCAGTATGGAAGTGGAACACTTGTGGACCACATACATTGAGAGAGAGATAAATGTTTGTTTTCCTTTCCTTGTGGTTAGAAGGGCTGTATTCCCACCTTGTCTTGTGGTTAGAAGGGTTGTCTTACCACCTTGTTGTGACACCTATTGTTGACTTGTGGTTAGCCTTGTGTTGGCTTAGTCTTGTGTTGACCCCCTCCCTTTTTGGTCCTATGTGCTAACGCCCCCCTTTTTGAGTGTGGTATCTTGACCCTTTGTATTATGTATAACCCTCACCTTAAGACATCCTAATATTAAATTATGTTTTATGTGGAACCTTTTAAAAGATGGTGATGTCTTGACCTTGTTTAGGTAACCCTAACCTCAATGACCAAATAGAAGGTGAAACCTTCTAGGGGTCATTGAGAGGCTATAAAAAGCAAGCCTAACTTTTCTTATGTGACATCTTGGAGAGGCAACTTAGCTTTGATCTCTTATGTGACTGTTTTAGGGTTTTGCTGCACTTGTTTAAGGGAAGTCAAGGGTTTCAAGGTGCTCTTTGATTGGGCGTTTTACTTGCTGCTCCTATTGAGGATTATAATAACTGTTCACGTCTCTTCTCTCCCTTGCGTGTGAGTCGTGATCCTTCTTGTGGCTGTCATAAGATGTTAAAGTCCATTTGAGGCTGCCACTTGGTGTCTAGGGCTGTTTGGAGCTACTGTTTCCTACTGTGGGTGGTTTGAGGGTTGCTCTCCTTTGTTTTATGAGTGCCGCTACGTGTGTAGACATCCTTGAGGGAGTTACTGCTTGTATGAAAGGTGTTGCTGCTTGTATGGACTGTTTTTAGGGTTGCTTGAGGGTGCCGTTGCCTTTGTGGAGACTGTCGCTGCTTGTTTGGCCTGTGTGGAGGGTGTTGTTGCCTGTGTGGAGGCTGCCACTGTTTGTTTGGCCTGTGTAAAGCCTGTCGCTGTGTGTTTGACCTGTGTGAAGGCTGCCGCTAGGGTGCCACTGCCTGTGTTGAGAGGGCTGCTACCTGTGTGGACTGTTTTGGTCTTTTTATGGTTGCCATTGAGGTCTGTTATGAGGTTACAGTCTGCTGGTTGAAGTCTGATTTGAGGCAGCATTGAGCCTACTTGCCTAGCGTTGATTAGAAAGGAAGCTGCTTGGAGTTGAAGCATTTATTGGTTGCCTTGGTTGTTAGTTTGGGACTGTTTTGACTAGGCTTTACCCTCTCTGAGTTATTGTATCCACTGCTGTACCTGTCTAACCCTATCAGTGTAAGTTTTTCAATGAAATTTCCCAATCCTAATTTCCCAAGTTCTCTGTCAAATTTTAGAGTTCACCCACAGTTTCAATCTACTGAGTATGAGTGTTTACATCACATTGACATCACTGGAAAATATGTAAGAATTATCACAAATTGTAAAGGCAAAATTAATTAACACATTCACCATGAAATTTGCAGACACATAGATTTTGGCAAACTGCCTAGGCAAAACCCACAAGGGGAAAACCTGTTTCTGAGAGAGTAATTTTATTTCTTCAGTAAAATAGTGCAGCAATAGAATAAAACTTATCTCAACCAAGCAGACCAATTTTTAGCCTCGATTTCAGTGCCAAACATGCTCGAAATTTGTGCAAATTCTTCTTGAATTGCGTGCTGAAAGTACTATACGGATAGGCTGTAAATTACAGTCAATTCCTCCTTGAATTGCATGCTACTTGTACGGTATGAAAATCTTGACACGTGTGCTTGTTGTCTTAGCAAAAACACCCTTGAATTTTGTGCACACTCTGCCTCGTAATTTGTGCTAGCTACAGTAAAATCGTATGGAATTGTACACATTGTACGGACTGTACATAATGTACGAAAATGTACGGACTGTCAAAATCTAGCTCCTCGAAAATGGAGCTAGCAGCCTTGGAATTCATGTTGTTGTACTTTCACTTTGATTTTTGTGCTGCTGTATAATTTTTCATTGCCTGGGAATGTGTGCCATTGTCACTCTCTCTGCTGCTGCTCCTCTTCTCAAGGACTCATCTTGCTCTCTCAAACTTGCTCTCCAACTCTCTTGGTGAGTGAAAGTGAGGAATGGGTGAATTTTTTTGTTGTTTCCCTTTTCTTTTCATTTCATCTTCCTAAGGTAGCTGAAAGGACACTAGATTAAGGGCCCACATTTAATCTAGTGTTTTCTCATCATTGGATAAGAAAAATCACTTTTCTCTAGATTAAATATTTTCTCTCTCAACTACACTTGAATTTATTTAAAAAATCACTTTATTCTCTAAAGTGCATTAATTATTCATCTCAAGTAATTAATACAAGGGTCATGTAACTTGTCCCCTTTTAGTGACTAAGGCACAAAGTCACTAAGGGAACACTTCCCTAGGTACAAACATTCAACACTCCCTCTTACCTAGGAAGATGTTCTCCCTCACTCCTAACTTCTCTGAAGAAAATAAATTGCTTCTCCACCAAAGCTGGTAATCTTGTCATGTGCTTCTCACACTATGTATGAAATTTTTTGAAGAACCTCAACCTGGTTTCAAGCCTTTTGACTTCTCTGTAGAGTTTAATGCCCAAGCACTTCTATGCACAAATTTTAATCAAAATTTGACTGAATTGAAACACATGAAGTTCTTTTTCAAATTTAAACAATTCAGAAATTTTCATTTCAAAGTAAAATTTAAACTCATAAATTTTCAGACAACCAAACACACATGAAAATAACACTGATGTTTTTAACCAATGGTCTAGGATAAAACCCCCAAGGGATATCTTGAAATGTGGCAGAATCTGTACGGTATAGATTTTCTCGATTTTTGTGCAAACCATACTAGACGACCACCTCGAAATCCACGCCTGAAAAATCATCAGCACGTTTCTCGAAATTTGTGCCCACACTACTCTTCAATTCCCTCAAAATTCGTGCCAAAAGTCTTCTCGATTTTTTTGCCCAAATTTGATTTCTGAATCTCTCTCCTGCTGGTTCAAAATCACTTCAAACCCTTATTTCTCTTTTTCTTCCTCTCTCTTCAAACTCCTCTCTGAAAAGTTAATAATGAATTAGAAGTGCCTTGCCCTAACCTTTTTGTTCATGGTAACTTCCTCATTCAATCTAATGGTCAAGATTAGATTAGATAAAGGGTTCACATTAAATGCTCCATTAAATAATTAATTAAATGACATTTAGTGCACCTCATGTCATTTAATAAAGTTAGAGCAACCCCTTTTAATTTAATCACTCACTCAACTTTATTTTAAATATGAACTTAGGAAGACCATGACTTAGCCTTTTTAATAAAGTCACTTTAAAAACATAAAGTACCTCGCACTTCATTAAATGCAAATTGACTAGGGTTCACCATTTAAAGTGTTCTTGTCCACTCCAAGGAAAGTCTAGGTGGACAAACACTTCCTAGGTAACTTTTCAACAATGTAAGAATGCCCACTCTTTTTAAACACCTCTCTAGAAAGGCCAAATTTATTGTCCCTTCATGTTAGGCATCGTTGCATGAAGGACATCCTGAGCAGCAACACTCACCAATTCCGCTTCTTGCTGGAAGTCTTTTTGGCTTGTCCTCCACCAAATCACACTCCAGTCTCACATTGTCTGCTGTAGAAGTTCCCTTTGTCTCTGGAAGCTATCCCTCTATAACTTGTACTCTGCATTGGTGCCTCATGTTGAGAAGTCTCATCTCGTTCATCCATTAGTGACAAATCGTACTAGTCAACTCTCCTGCCAACACTAGCAGAAGTAGCCTCTCGCGTCCTCCCCTGAATCGAAGACTGGATACTCGGTACAACTGCAGTCTTCAGAGCAACCCCTTTTAATTTAATCACTCACTCAACTTTATTTTAAATATGAACTTAGGAAAACCATGACTTAGCCTTTTTAATAAAGTTAGAGCAACCCCTTTTAATTTAATCACTCATTCAACTTTATTTTAAATATGAATTTAGGAAAACCATGACTTAGCCTTTTTAATAAAGTCACTTTAAAAACATAAAGTACCTCGCACTTCATTAAATGCAAATTGACTAGGGGTTGCCATTTAAAGTGTCCTTGTCCATCCCAAGGCAAGTCTAGGTGGACAAACACTTCCTAGGTAACTTTTCAACAATGTAAGAATGCCCACCCTTTTTAAACACCTCTCTAGAAAGGCCAAATTTATTGTCCCTTCATGTTAGGCATCATTGCATGAAGGACATCCTGAGCAGCAACACTCACCAATTCCGCTTCTTGCGGGAAGTCTTTCTGGCTTGTCCTCCACCAGAATCACACTCCAGTCTCACATTGTCTGCTGTAGAAGTTCCCTTTGTCTCTGGAAGCTGTCCCTCTATAACCTGTACTTTGCATTGGTGCCTCATGTTGAGAAGTCTCATCTCGTTCATCCATTAGTGACAAGTCATACTAGTCGACTCTTTTGCCAGCACTAGAAGAAGTAGCCTCTCGCGTCCTCCCCTGAATCGAAGACTGGATACTCAGTACAACTGCAGTCTTTAGAGCATCTCGCTCTCTCTTTTGAACTAAGGACTGACTTCTCGGCACCACATCAATCCTTGGAGCTTCATGCTCTTCATCTGTCTCAGACTCTGATCCTATCATCCACCCAAGTCCTCCAGGTGTAGGCTAATACATGCACCAGATACTCCATCTCTCCGATGACCAATTAACACTGGATCACCCGGATCTATTTCCACTAGGTCGATAAATATGTGTTCACTCTTGAACACCACTCCATACCCTGCACCCTCTAAGGCTGGAATAGAGAGTCTGCTATCTCTTAGTCCTAGAACAAAGAGCACTCCTGATACCTCCAAAAGCTCTTCAAACTCTAGCTGGAACCGTACTCGTCCCATCTCTCTGAGTCTGACTGCATAAACTGTGCCCTCTCCATCTTGTATGAGCTGCTCTGACATAGTCTCTAATGTGAGGAATGCATCTCGCATCCCATCATGTGCTCACATTACACACTCTCAACTATCCACTTCCCTGCACCCACATGTCTACTACTGCCGTAACTCGAAACAACCGTGACAAGAGAGAATTCTTCCTCGAACTTTGTAGCATAACTCTTGATCTTAGCTGTAGCTACAACTTGTTCCTCCTTCTCCTGCTTGGCCCTCTTCTTATTAGGACATTGGCCAACATAATGGCCAAATGCATTGCATGCATAACACCTTACTCTGCTCAGGTCCTTCTATTCACCTCTTTGCTGCTTAGCCCCTCCCTTAGGGCTCTTCTTGGATTTCTTGCCTGTAGTTGACAAGGAAACATTCTCCTCTTCCTCCTTACCGTTTGATGAGGTACCCTACACAAGACCTCTCCGGGTCTTCTCTTGCATGAAATCATCCCACAGTCTATCCCAAGAAGGCAAGTTCTCCCTGGCAACTATAGCCTCCATGAAAACAGTCCATGGCTTTGTCACGCCATTCATAACTGTCCTCACTAGCTCATTTCCATCTACCTTCTCCCTAACTGCTGCAAGCTCGTCTCTCACCTGAGGTATCCTGGTAAAGTAGAAGCCACATTTTCAGATGTAGCCATCCTTTTGCTCTTCAGCTTCTCTTAGTACCATTTTGCGATTCTCATTCAAACTCTGGTATAAGCTGGTTAAAGCATCCCACATATTATATGCACGGTCTTTGCCTAAAATATGTGGGATAATATGGTCTTTAACTGCATCTAGAATGATCCTTCTAGCTTTTATGCCCTTTTTGTTGAAGGTAGCAAGTTCTTGTGCATCGGTGGAAGCAGGAACTTGAATTGGATTTGCCTGTGTACTATGAACCACTTCATCCCAAAGTTCATTTTTCTCCAATATAAGCACTATCTTAGCCTTCCATGGGACAAAATTTCCAGCCCCATCAAGCCTATCCTCCAACCTTAATGTGGTGGCCATTGCAATGCAAATTTAAAATCCAACAAGGGCTGCTCATTGACAAAAGAAGACTTACGGACTGTCCGAAAATCTCAATACTCAAATCTGTAGCCTCAGCTCTGATACCATGTAAGTTTTTCAGTGAAATTTCCCAATCCCAATTTCCCAAGTTTTTTGTCAAATTTTAGAGTTCACCCACAATTTCAATCTGCTGAGTACGAGCTAAGTCACCTGGTTCGAATTTGTGTTTGAGTTCGGCGACTTTTAAGTTCGTAAAAAATTTGACACTCAAAATTTTGGTGATAAAATTCAGCATTAAATTCGACACACTATAAAATTTAAAAATAATAAAAAATACATGTAAATTTTTAATAAAATTTAATATGCTCATTAAATATATTATAAAAATAAAAGTTTAGAAAAAATAAATAAATATATTATAAAAATAAAACTTTAAAAAATGAAAATAGTTACTATAATCTATACCATCTTTAAAATTACCACGAACCATTGAACCACTTTGGTCAATAAAAAATACATTAAAATTTGAAAATAATAAAATATGCATAAAGCATTTTGAATCTCATTAAACACATTATAAATTAAACTATTGATTATACCATCTGTTGCCGCCTAATTCACACTTTAAGACACAGGAAAGTCACAACCTGCTATGTGTGTCGTTGGGGGCAAGTGAGAGCTGGGGACCACTGTCACCACAGTTCACAACTCCTCCGTTTAGGCAAGATCCCAACAGAGCCAAGGGGGGTAGTCCCTATAGGAAAGCTAAGTTCCAGATTTATTAATTAATTACAAATTAATTAATGGGATCTTTTATTAAGACTGAGGCTAAGGTTCTGAGAGATGACAGTCAAACTGATGCAATATGCAAGATTTAAATGACAGTCAACCCTTTTGTTTTAAACCAGTGCCTAAAGAATGGAGTCAGAAAATGCAACTTTTAATGGATGCAAATCTAAGTTAATTATCCACAGATTAAGTTGTCTAACAATGTGATAAATAAACAAATAAATGGTACAATGGTAAACAATAATGAACCAAGATATTTAAGCAATGTACAATTAATTTAAATTTATCAGTATAAACAATGAACAGGTAAAAAGGCTACAGTTTACACAAATGTGAACCAGATTTGCAAATTTTAGACAAGATATAGCAGAAAGAAAATGCCTTAAATGAAAATTATTAAACCAACAGTAAATGAAATATGGAAAAACTTTAAGTTTGATTTACTTGAAGCAGTTAACAAAGGTTAAGCATTCACCACATCAACAATTGCAGAATTGAAAGTAAATGTAACTGAAAAGTAAAGAGTTGTAGTGCAATGCTGGAGTGAAAGTGCTTTGAAATGAGAATGTTATAGAACTGGTTTTGCAATGTCTCTTGGTTTATTTTAGTAAATTTTATTAAAGTTTTTCTTCTTGAAGTTAAGTTTTAGAATCGGTGGTGTGACTACCCCGATTTAGTTCTTCTCCAGTCAAAGAGGGAGTGCTGTTGCGCTCAACAAAGTGGGAACAAAGCCCACCCGTAGCTCACAGGTCAAACCCCAATGGCCTGGTGCTCAACAAGGAGGACGTAAAACGCCTAGAGACCCCCCTCGGTCTACTACCCCAAGTCGCCTCCAAGGTCACTGTTTTTAATTAACAGGAAAATTACTAGATGGATACCTATTAAGCTAAGACTTCTCTATCCCCTGTCGTATCTCGTGAGTACCCCGAAGGGTGATAACTGAGTAGAGGAGCAAGAAATATTGAAGTTTTTGTTGGTTAATTTTAGAGTAAATTTTATCTGGGTGATTAGCATGCAATGTTTATTTTAAAACAATCAACAAGATCAACCAAGCGGTATCCCTTATGGGAGGTGCTGGTACTTGATCTTGGACTTGGAAAATAAAATGTGTTTGAGATTGTAGCAAAAGAAAAGTGTTGTTCTAATTACCTAAGCCCCCACTTCTCCTGCTTTTCATATCCAACTTGAAGTCCCTAAAGGGAGATGACAAGTGGATAGAGGATACACAGGATAGATGGGTTGTATGATTACCCTTTAACAGAAAATTAAAGATTACTGAACTTGAAAGAAAACTGTAACTGAAATGCCTAACCGCACAGCAATCTCTGTGACAGAGATGGTGGTCTGTCATAGAGATAGGTGGGTAACAGAAATAAAAATTATGCTTAAGCTAACCTCACAACAATCTCTGTTACAGAGATGGTGGTCTGTAACAGAGATAGGTGGGTAACAGAAAAATAAAACTAAGTAAACTAACCTCATTTCAATCTCTGTGACAGAGATGGTGGTCTGTCACAAAGATAGGTGGATAAACAGAAAGACTTGCATAAACAGAAAACTAAGCAACTAGTATTCTACTTCCTACTCTACTTCTTAGTCTATTTATATATAGATTACAAGTGATTATAAATTTTGCAGAATACCCCAAGAGAACTTCTCGTTGGGCTTTACAATTATCAGAAAATAAGAGAGAGAGAGAGGTGAGGGTTTGAACCCCTTTTGGTTCTGTTTGAAGGGTGAGGTATTTCTGGGCCAATTCGGGCAGCACCTCCCCTTCACCTGTGCAAAACCTGTCACAAACCAACAAGCTATGTTCGCTGGAAATCACAAGAAACACTAAAGAAATTATCAGAAAATTAGTACCAAAAAAATTGCTAATTTACAGTAAAAATCTGAATGTAAAAATGACAGAAATATAATGTTTAGAGGGCTGAAAATTGAGTTTCCAGCCACCTAAATGATGCTAAAACAGTAGATCTAAAGTATTTAACTAATATACTAAGGGTTGGGGCTTTAAAACCAAGGTTTTTATCACTACACAGTGATAAAAACTGAGTTCTAAAACCCTTTTGATCAAAAATGCGAAAATGAAAAACAGAGTTTTTTTATCAATGGAGAAGGTGCTCCTTTGTTCTAGTTCCCTGCAAATACACTTATAAGAGCTGCACAATGTAAGCAAAGAGGTGAGCACATAAATAAACCCTACAAAATACTTTGTAGAATTTTACTAATCTACTCACAAATGCAGATAGAAATACTTCTACCTACAAGTCTCTCCACAAAATACTTTGTGGAGAGCTATCTAAGCTAATACAAATGCAACTAAAACAAATACAAAGCAGGTTACCTTACAAAGAAGCATGCAATGTACAAAAGAGCCACCAAAAGTTCCTCCAAAAATTGCTTGTATTAAGTGGCCCAACTAGGGCAAGAAGATTACAATAGCAAAAGAGTATGAGAGAAGAGTGGGGAAGTATTCCGGCAGCATAACAATAGCATGAGAGATTCTGTCAAATGAGGGAGTGAGACCCTCATTATATAGTTGAGGAAGACCCCAACCCCTTGAAGATCAATGGCCGAGATTAGATCTAGATCTAGGTTAAATCTCCACCACTAGATCTAGGTATTTGACTTTGCATCCTTCTCAACCATTCTCCACCCTTAGATTATTTTTTAATCAATGGCTTGAGTGCTTGATCCATGCCTAATTCATTCTTCACCCTTAGATCTAGGGTTTTGACCAAAATCCACCTTAGATCTGCTTTTAGGGTTTTAGGTGGGCCCATAGGCTAGGCGCCCCCTCCAAACTTGGCGCTTTCCTCCAAAAATGGCGCTCTCTCTAAATGTGGCGCCCCCTCCAAACTTGGCGCTTTCCTCCAAAAATGGCGCTCTCTCTAAATGTAGTGCCCCTCTTTTAATGGGTGGCGCCCCTCTTTTAACTAGCGCCCTCATTAAATATGGTGGACGTCCCCTTTTATGGCTAGCGCCTCCATCTTTAGTGCCTCCTCTAATATAGTATGATGCCCCACTAAATTGGGTAGCGCCCTCTTTAAGTTAGTGGCGCCTCTAAATATGGTGGCGCCCTTTAAATATGGTGGCGCCCCTCTCCAAATATGGTCGCCTCCTCCAAGTTAGCACCCTCTTTCCAAGTGTAGACGCCCCTTCTAATGAGCTAGCGCCTCCCTTTATGTGTGGTTTTCTCACATTAGCGCCCACCTTAGAGTGCCTTTAAACTTGGCCGCCCCACTAAACTTAGGGCTTTTCCCTTGGACAAGGCTCTAAACTTGGCTTTGACCTTAGCCTTTGCTCCAAAAAGATACACTTAACCTTTAGACTTACGTTAAATACAAACTTCACCTTAGATTTAATTCTCCAATTTAATTTTTAAATTTTTCCAATTTTGACTTAGGAAAAATTAAAAATAAACTTGGAAAAATTATATCTTGGCAATCGGGGGGTGGAAAAATTTGAAATAAATTTTTCCTAGGCTTAGTAACCCCCAAACAAAATTACCATGGCATTATTTGTTTTTTTTACTTCAAAATCAAATAATGTGAATTTTTGACTTAAGGAAATTAAATAATTCCCTAGGAAAAATAGACCTTGCTTAGACAAAAATGGTCCATCTCCTCAACCACCCGTCAGAATGACATGGGACTCGAAGCAGTGGCTTAGGGGGTTTCATAGCAATTTACCTTGCATTCATAGCCCCTATTATAAAATGCCAGTGCTTGAGCAATTACATTATTACATCAAAACTGAGTTAATTAACCACCAAGAGGTGAAATTAATTAACTCGAAAAAATAAATACAACAACATAACGAAACTCTGTAAGACTCTATACAAATGTCTAGCATGGTCATGAACAACATTTTGAACCCTTAGCCACCCCATGGACTTGACTTGTAGAACGCCCGTCACCACTTTAGAGGATTTTGAGTGAAAAACCAAACCAATTAAAGTCGTTTACATAACAAGATTAATTGGAAAGGGAAAAAACACTCGATGAGGGGACTTCCCTAATAACCAGTTCCATGGTGTGGCATCCATATCATATGACCCACACTAGCACATATAATTATATTAATTTTCCCACGCAGGGGAGCGGACATTTCGTTTTACAAAGGGGCAATTGCCCTGCAGAAGTGAAAAAAATCCTCAGATTTTTCCAAGGTACAACTTGTACAACTATGTACATCTTCATGTACATGGAGTTGCCACCTAGTCGAAATAGGTGGGCAACACCATCATTACAAACCCACGAACGAGTTTGTTCATCTTCCACGGACTCACTATCAGTTTGCCAGGAATCGGTTTACGACGAACCAGGAAACATNTCCTCAGATTTTTCCAAGGTACAACTTGTACAACTATGTACATCTTCATGTACATGGAGTTGCCACCTAGTCGAAATAGGTGGGCAACACCATCATTACGAACCCACGAACGAGTTTGTTCATCTTCCACGGACTCACTATCAGTTTGCCAGGAATCGGTTTACGACGAACCAGGAAACAGATATTTTGCTTTCTAGTTAGACTTTTGAGTAGTGAGACTCAACAGCCACCATCGACGCAAATATCTGTTGGAGTTCCGCTCGAGGGCGTGGGATGAGCCGCGAAGCACAGACTCATGCGTGCGGGGACAGAAATCACGTGCAGGGACAGAAATCGTCTGGCTAATTAGGAACATGAGATGCATGCAGAGACGAGGTAAAAAATTCGGCGAATTTAAATGATGAAAATCGTGCTTAGATTTAATTCTCCAATTTAATTTTTAAATTTTTCCAATTTTGACTTAGGAAAAATTAAAAATAAACTTGGAAAAATTATATCTTGGCCATGGGGGGGTGGAAAAATTTGAAATAAATTTTTCCTAGGCTTAGTAACCCCCAAACAAAATTACCATGGCATTATTTGCTTTTTTTACTTCAAAATCAAATAATGTGAATTTTTGACTTAGGGAAATTAAATAATTCCTTAGGAAAAATAGACCTTGCTTAGACAAAAATGGTCCATCTCCTCAACCACCCGTCAGAATGACATGGGACTCGAAGCAGTGGCTTAGGGGGTTTCATAGCAATTTACCTTGCATTCATAGCCCCTATTACAAAATGCCAGTGCTTGAGCAATTACATTATTACATCAAAACTGAGTTAATTAACCACCAAGAGGTGAAATTAATTAACTCGAAAAAATAAATACAACAACATAACGAAACTCCGCAAGACTCTATACAAATGTCTAGCATGGTCATGAACAACATTTTGAACCCTTAGCCACCCCATGGACTTGACTGGTAGAACGCCCGTCACCACTTTGGAGGATTTTGAGTGAAAAACCAAACCAATTAAAGTCGTTTACACAACAAGATTAATTGGAAAGGGAAAAAACACTCGATGAGGGGACTTCCCTAATAACCAGTTCCATGGTGTGGCATCCATATCATATGACCCACACTAGCACATATAATTATATTAATTTTCCCACGCAGGGGAGCGGACATTTCGTTTTACAAAGGGGCAATTGCCCTGCAGAAGTGAAAAAAATCCTCAGATTTTTCCAAGGTACAACTTGTACAACTATGTACATCTTCATGTACATGGAGTTGCCACCTAGTCGAAATAGGTGGGCAACACCATCATTACAAACCCACGAACGAGTTTGTTCATCTTCCACGGACTCACTATCAGTTTGCCAGGAATCGGTTTACGACGAACCAGGAAACATATATTTTGCTTTCTAGTTAGACTTTTGAGTAGTGAGACTCAACAGCCACCATCGACGCAAATATCTGTTGGAGTTCCGCTCGAGGGCGTGGGATGAGCCGCGAAGCACAGACTCATGCGTGCGGGGACAGAAATCACGTGCAGGGACAGAAATCGTCTGGCTAATTAGGAACATGAGATGCATGCAGACACAAGGTAAAAAATTCGGTGAATTTAAATGATGAAAATCGTGCTCAGATAAAATTCGGCAGATTTTGATTTTTATGCTGTAAAAACGGCGAATGCGGTGACTTAGAGTACAAGTGTTTTACATCACATTGACATCAGTGGAAAATATGTAAGAAATATCACAAATTGTAAAGGCAAAAATTAATTAACACATTCACCATGAAATTTGTAGACATAAATTTTGGTAAACTGCTCTGGCAAAACCCACAAGGGGAAAACCTGTTTTTGAGAGAGTAATTTTATTTCTTCAGTAAAATAATGCAACAGAATAAAACTTATCTCAACCAAGCAGAACATTTTTTAGCCTCGATTTCAATGCCAAACAGTCTTGAAATCTGTGCAAATTCTTCTCGAATTGGGTGCTAAAAGTACTGTATGGACAGGCTGTAATTACAGTTAATTCCTCCTTGAATTGCGTGCTGTCTGTACGGTTTGAAAATCTTGGTATGTGTGCTTGCTGTCTTAACAAAACACCCTCGAATTTTGTGCTCATTTTGCCTCGAAATTTGTGCCAGCTACAGTAAAATTGTATGGATTGTATGGGCTGTCAAAATCCAGCTCCTTGAAAATTGTGCCAGCTGCCTTGCAATTTGTGCTGCTGTACTTTCACATTGATTTTCGTGTTTTATAATATTTCACTGCCTAGGAATGTGTGCCACAGTCTCTCTCTCTGCTGCTCCTCCTCTTCTCAAGGACTCGACTTGCTCTCGAACTCTCTTGTTGAGTGAAAATAAGGAATGGGTGCATTTTTTTATTGTTTCCCTTGTCTTTTCATTTCACCTTCTTGAGGTAGATGAAAGAACACTAGATCAAGGACCCACATTTAAATTTTAATCTAGTGTTTTCTCATCAATGGACAAGTAAAATCACTTTTGTCTCCATTAAATATTTTCTCTCTCTACTAAACTTGAATTTATTTAAAAAATCACTTTATTCTCTAGAGTGCATTAATTACTCATCTCAAGTATAATTAATACAAGGGTCATTTAACTTGTGCCCTTTTAATGACTAAGGCACAAAGTCACTAGGGAAACACTTCCCTAGGTACAAAAATTCAACAATCAATACTTTATCTCTCTCTCTCTCTCAGGTAAGGGTCAGTGACTTGTTTCATTTATTGACTTGCCTCTGAAAGGCAAGATCTGATCTGAAAGTAATTTTGAGTACAAGGAAGGTCCTCTACCCTAACCTAATTTATGAGATCTAATTTATTTTTTGTTAATTAGACTTTATTTACTGCTGCTGTCCTATTACTTATGATTTCAAAATTTACTTTAGTAGCACTGTTTTACTGTTTAATATTTATGATTTTATTGTGTACATCTGTGTTACCGGTTGAAATGGCAGTCCAAGCCACTGGTAAGTATGTGAGGATGAAGTGACCACTGTTACTTTAGTCAACTTCTCGCAACTGCTTTGAAGCCTAAGCCTCCTAGGGGGGAGCCCTATTATAACTCTGGAAAGACACTAAAACACCAAATATATCTTCTTTGAAGAATGTCATTGATCAGTGCCTAATGGACTCAAGTAGAGAGACCACTATGTGTATATCTGAAATGTATAAGTACAAATGACACGTTCATTCAGTTGTTCAATGATAAGAGAATAACCCAGCCAACTAAAGTCTAACACAACATCATATGAATATGGAGGACCATCAATCAAATAACCAATTACTTGCAATAATGTCACGAAACAAGTGTTGTTAGCATGTTACCATATCAGATCTGAAAATAGGTTATCATTCCCTTAGAATTACCATCACTCGTCTAATATGCAGTCATAGATAATTACCATAATGATTTGGAATACATGTACAGCAATGTGTATCAAATATTATGACAGCAACGGCCAATGTATTAGTACCATGCAAACAAGTAACTTATGACAAAAAAGTGGCAGCATAATAATTATCATTATCAGGTACGACATCAGTACCGTTAATTGTGTGTGAAAGCTCACCTTTACATGCATATTAGGGTGTACGGCAGCATGTATTTAGTCATCTACTTATAGCAGCATTACAGTGTCAATGGTTAGCAGTATTCTATATTGCATACAAATGTGTTTATTTAATCAACTTTGCATTAACCAACTAACAACAATATAGGCTTATACTATTAGTTTATCAGCAGTATAGACTTGTATTTATGTGGTAGTTTTCAGACTCTATGTGAAGGTAAATAATGCGGTACAGTCCACCTAACTTGTGGCAATTTAACCCAGCAGTCTGAACTATCATGAACTAATCCATAAAATTATCTTATCTTATCTCCTAGTTGAGCAGTCTACCCATTCTAGATCGGTCATAAGTTATAACAATTTTAGAGGAATCTATGGTAAAGCTGTCATAACTTTGTACGAGGAATCTGTCATAACAGTCTTAAGTGTAAGGAATCTGTGATAGGGTGTAAGGGAAACTCTCCCATGTTGCACACCCATGCTGCAAGGAATGCCCTCCCACATTCATGCACCCTCATTCACTAGTGCGCCATCCTCCTAGGAGAACAATTTGGAACAACCAAAAGCTAGCATTTCTGCCTAGTCCATGCTCCATGTATTTTGTTTGTATTTTGGTAGTGAAGCTTTTTGTGATCGTATGCTCTCTTGTTGGTTATGCGTTCCTGTTCAAATTCTTTTTTGATACACCTTTTCCATTATTTCATCCTGGTTGCATGATGGGCATAATTCATACATCTGCTTTGTTTCATAGTTATTCATTCAATACCATTTTAATCTTGTGATTATTTATATCGTGTTAGTTTTATTTGCTTTCCATATGGCAAACTTATACTGAGGGTCCTCAGGTGGAGATGATGAAAGCTGTGAGCTTTATGTACATGCGCCCTCCTGGATACAATGCAGAAAGTGCAAAGGCTGCAGAACTTGAAGATGAGAGGAGGAAGCTTGGTATTAGCAGTGATCAGCAAGATACCTATGCCAGTGCTTCAAATACTCAAGGGTAGGCTGCTGCTGCATCCATGATTATGGTATTTTGAATAGAATCGATTGCAATTGATGATTTACTAGTTAAAATTTTTAGCATTTCTTTTTACTGCTTGGTATATGTTTCATGCATTGGTCAATTATTTTTGAGTCTGGCTTGCTATGTAGGAATGGTTCTATGGCTGATAAGGGTTCGGTAGTTGAAGAAAAAAAGAAACCACGGCCAAAAGATTTATATGGTAGGACTTTACCAACTGAAGAGGAATTTGAAGTGCTAAAAAATGCACCTCGGTAAGATTTAACTTTCTTTTTGCAAAATTGCATTACTTTATTGTCATAACGTTAAAGCAAGAATGCATCTATACCTTGGAAACATAAAAAATAGCAAGGATTTGTGGTGGGCTATGCAAATCTACATAACTGAATGCAGGCATTATATATTATCTACTAATCTATCATTCTTCTATTTGAAAAGTATGGTATATATGTTCGTCCAACTAGACATGCTTCTTTGTACATATCTTGTGGTCCTTGCACTTGTAAATGAGCATCACTTGTAAGTTTGAATTGTGTGGATCTACTAGCTGACAATTTGGTATTGGTAGATTTTGTTTACTGTTAATATTTGACCCAAACTTTATGTTTTTATAGGAAATATTAGCAGAGCATCATTCAAATTTACCATAACATGAAATATAGTAAACTAGCCATCCCCTACTCTTCTACAACCAAGTAAATCCCATTTCATCACCTATCAAGGTTATTATGTTGATATTATTCCTTACCTTTCTGTTGTTCATTGCGTCGAGAGGTGCATTCTACGGCCCAATAGGGGGGATGTGTAACTCCTTCCGTGCTCTCATCTTGGAGCTGACATGTGTCCTTTTAAAAAATAATAAAATATTATAAAAAATAGCATGTCGGCTCAAATTAGATTTAAAACCTTTACAACGGCATATGTATAAAACTGCAAAAGAATTTGGAAAATTTTGTAACCCTTCCTCAACATTTGCACTCTAAAAAGAGTTTGCACCTCGAGAGATTTAATCCCTGTCGGAGCTTGGTAGATCCCCTTTTAAGATGGATCTATGCTAGTTTTACTTTTCTGTTGTTGATTTATGGATGATATATCTTCAGACTTTTCCATGCTTTTCTAAAGTTATGTTGCCATTTTTTCACACTTTTTGAATTGTTTATTTCTTCCAAACTTCAATGAGCTTGTACATGTTTTCCCTATGCTTATGAATTGATAACAATCTCTCAATATAATATTTGTAAGGTAACCCACTCACCTAACCTTTAATGAGGGCCTCAATGACATGTGTTGATGAAAACACTGGGGTACGACATGATTGGGTTTCATCACCCTTAACAAACAATGTGGTTGTATAAATATCACTTTCGTTACGTTTTGGTTCTACCATTTAAATCTTCTTTCTATGGTATAGAATATTGAGCATTTTCTATCCCAGTATCGTCTAAGACAACAAGATCAACTGTTGTACCCTCTATGGTGACTGCTCCAAAAGACATGTCTGTGGCTATAAGAACTTGTTTTTCCCAAATTAATTAAAAATGTTAATTAATATGGTTTATGAATTTGTAATTGCAGAAATTGTAGATTTTGTCAGAAGAAATAAGTGAAGATACTAATATTTCAATTGTATCATTTTCTTTATTGGAGATACTGAGCATGCTTGCTTTCAATATGCCTGTGTATGCCTCAACGATAAGAAGATGCATGGCTGTTTTTGAGTTCACTTTATTGCTAGTAATTACCCTTAGATGGTTTTTTCTACTCACTTCTAGGGGTTTTATTGGACACTTGTATACACTGAACATATTTACAAGTCCACCAAAATTTGATAGATTTTGTTGAGTTCTTGATTGATTAAAAGGGTTATCCTTTATGCTTGTATAGAACCTATAGGTTTCATTTGAAGAAGGCACTCTTAAAGAAAGAACATAAACATCTCCAGTCCTTATCAGTTATGAAAGTGGCTAAACACACTCACGAATCTTTGCAAAAGCAATTTTATTTGCATCTAGTAATAGATCTAATAATGGAAAATAAAATGTTCCTGTGTCTCTAGGATTGATACACATTTTAGAAATATTATTTTCTTGAGTAGGTAGTGTCCAACTCATGTTTAGCATTAATGGAAGGAAACTTTGAGTTGATGAAGGGAAAATCCGAAACCAGGATTATAAAACAATAGAACTTTGTGGAAATATGAATGTCCTTTAATTTATTTTTTATATTTATGCATGTTAGCCCCAAAGTGCCCATTATGCTATATTTTTTGTCTTAGTTTTTTGCCTTTTAATGGCTTGTAGAAATGGTGGACAAAACTTTTATTATTGCATGAGGGTGTACATTATTACTTTCAGTGGGCGTTAGTTAAGTTAGGTGGTCATCATTTTGAAGTCCTGACTTCTAACTAGTTGGGTGAGCATTTGTGTTTTGTAATTGTCAGTGTACATAGGACTTCTGTGTGTATAGATAAGCTTGTTGATTTTTATTTATCATTATCAGCAGATGTAAAAATCATTGCATAATGTGTATCAGAATTTCGTCTATGACAATCTTGTTTTTGTGTGTACGTAAAGTATGAGTTGAATAAGATCTTTGTTGACAATTCATGAGTTGTAACTTGTCCTGAATATTATTGTGATTGTTCTCTCTTTCCTATTTGTTTAAGTCATTTGCACAGCTTCTGTTTCCTAATTAATCATGTCTCACTTCCATTTTCAATCTCATAATTTAGGCAATGATTCACTTTTGAAATTTGGCACTGTTATGTGGTTTGGAATTTGAAAAGGGAGACTTTTAGGTTGGTGGTAAAGTGCATCCTATTCTAGTTGGTGACATCAACCAGGTTGAGACACAATGTGATAAAATGGAAATATGTTCTTGTTGGTTCTTGGACCTAAAGAGGTGAGACCTCCAATTATGTCAGCCAAGGTTGAGTGCATGGAACATTGAGGTGATATCCCCTCAATGGCAGTCCAATGTAGTGGGACCATTTATGTTTCGAACATCAGCGAGGCTGAATTCTACTCCAAGGCTCCTGGGCACCCCAACATATGCATACTAGATCCCTGATATTAGCAAGGTTCGAATCCAGAGGTTTGGGGACAACTAGGCTTGATTTGGAGTTCAAACTAGCAAGACTAGTTTCCTGGACTGTACATTTACCTAGGATTTCAGAGCTTCCCAAATGCTGCTTAAGGGCATTGAATTTTGAATGTAAGGCTTGGGAGATCTTCATTGAGGTGTTAAGGACCTGCAACAATTGGTAGATTCGAATTTGGGCTCTTAGGTGACTTCTAGCATCAATACTGTAAAACTATTCAATAAAATATGCATAAAGAGCTTGTCTTGTAAAAGGAGACTCCCAAACTGCCACAGAGGCTCACAAATTCGAAATGAGACATGTATCCAGTATCAGACATGATATATATTACAAAGAATAACAACAACCATCCATCTTTGAATTATAGCAGCATTAACAATATTTATGATCCAGGATTTACAAGAAAGCTCACTCTAGAATCATTACAACTGAGGAACCAAATCCTTCAGTGAGAGAAAGTAGAAGAGATGGGGATTATTGATTAGAACCAGAGGTAAATGTTGAACATCAAACAAACCATGAGGACTACTGATTCAGATGACATCTCTCAAAGGAAGAGCACAACCATTCTACTGACTCCTAGCAGAAACTCCTCCGGATCACCACAAAACTACATAGTTCTGAGCATCAAACTTGGAGGCTCAAATCCTTCATGTAATGGGCTGGATCAGACCTGCAAATCATACTTCCATGGCTGCACAGGCTGCACTTGAATCATAAGAAAAGACTGGAACAGTTAGTATGGGGCACATCTCTCACAGTTGGCTATGGGCACATCTCCAAAGCCTAGAGAAGCATCAGAGCTTACTCATTCACAAAGTTAGACTGTCAAAAGATGTGAAATGGAGTGACCACATTATTTTATAGATTGGATGACTTCGTGTGCAAGTCATCTTGGCCAATGCCCCATCATGATCTGAATAGGAATTTGCCTGCTTTCTCTTCCTTGCTTTCCTGCCTTTCCAACTGATATGCTTTTCTTCCTTTAGAAACTGCGCCCTCCTCGTTTCCTGCTTTTAACACTGACATGCCTTTCTCCTTTTAGGAACTGCGCCCTCCTTGCTTTCTTGGACTTTCTTGCTTTTCATACTGACATGCTTTTCCTGCACTTGCCTGCTTTATGTATGCTTTTCTGGCTGGCTGCTTTTATGCTGCTTTCTATCTTTTTCTGACTTTATGGATTTTTCTTAATTTTTTCATGGTTGCCATTTAGGATGACAACTCATTGGGTCCACATGTCTCCATGCACCCACCTTTGCCACCTAGCACATCCCCTAGGTACAAAAATTAAATATTTTCATAAGATATAATAATTTCAACATACAATTTTAATCCAAAGTCTAACAAATTAAATACTATGGGTAATTACTATATCAAAATGACCCCTTATTAATTAATTTATTTCTCCACTAGGAACCATTAGGCTCTCAAGGGCTAGGGGGTTTTCCATGGTGTTATTAAGAAAATTTGGGGACATAATACATTACATCCTGAATATTATTGTGATTGTTCTCTCTTTCCTATTTGCTTAAGTCATTTGCACACCTTTTATTTCTTAATTAATCATGTCTCACTGCCATTTTCAATCTCATAGTTTAGGCAGTGATTCACTTTTGAAATTTGGTACTGTTATGTGGTTTGGAATTTGAAAAGGGAGACTTCTAGGTTGGTGGTAAAGTGAATCCTATTCTAGTTGGTGACATCAACTAGGTTGAGACACAATGTGATAACATGGAAATATGTTCTTTTTGCTAACTTGGTTCTTAGACCTAAGGAGGTGAATTGAGACCTCCAATTATGGAACATTGAGGTGATTAGGAGACCTAGGCATGGTTGTAGAGCACAAGAAATATTTAGGTTCATTTTGATGATATTTTAGTTAGTGTGTTGGCTTTTTCATTTCCTTTCTTGCTATGATGTTGTTTTAGTCATATGTTCAGAGAGTCTTTAATTTCAACAACACATGGGGTCATGAATTTTGATGTAACGTCATTATGCACATATTGCATCACATCACTTGCAATCGCAACCCCTTGCTATTAAGGAAGTTATTTGTAATATTCTTAAACCCAGAAATTCATAGGAAAGATAGAAATTTAAGAAGAATAGATGAAATAGATGACAATGTCACTTGCCTCTTCAAGGGGGCAACCTCTAATAGAACTAGCTCCAAATACAATGACAATTCTTGACTTCACATTACATATCTTACTACTCTATATATAGTACTTCAATAGTCCAATTCTAACTAATTGTGGTCCCTCTATTAATGAGGGCTGCCCACCTAAGGACCTTTAATCAATAAGGAAGGCCCTTTTACATTAAATAACTACCCACTAACTAACTAATAGGCCTTATGGCCTTGTACATAGATAAAGTAGGGGGATTAGGGTAGGACCTTAACATGTACTCCCCCTTCAAAAGTAGCATTGTCCTCAATGCTGGAGATGGAGAAACTGTTGCAAAAAATTCTTGATGGTTTCCAAGTAGCATCTTCTGGTGAGGTATCCTTCCACTGAATCAAAACTTCATGGATAGTGCGTTAATGTAGTTAATGCTCTCTAGTGTCCAAAACAACTTTTGGTTGGAGCCAAATAAATCCTTCTTCATCTAGTTTCGGTAAGGTAGTTTGAACTCGACAATTCTGACCCACTACATTCTTCAAACAAGAGACATGAAATATTGGGTGAATCTTGGAGTGTGTTGGGAGTGCTAATTTGTAGGCCACCTGACCAATGCGTTGAACAATCTGATATGGGTCGTAAATCTTTTGTTCAAGCTTCTGACATTCTTTAACTTTGAGAGAGGTTTGCTTATAAGGTTGGAGGAGAAGGAACACCTAGTCACCTTCTACAAATGAACACTTTGAGCGGTGCTGGTTTGCTTCTTGTTTCATGCGATTTTGGGCCATTGCCAACTTTTCCTTGAGTGTGCAAAGAGTGACATAACGGTTCTGAAGCAAATCATCAATTGCATGTACTTTGGAAGTACCTGGTAGATAAGAAACCATTGAGGATGGTTGTTGGCCATAGACTGCTTCATATGGTGTCATTTTTTAGCCTAGTGATTTGTGGTATTATACCACCATTCTGCTAATGGTAACCATTGGTGCTGCTTTTTGGATGCAAAACATCTCAAATAGGTTTCAAGGCACTTGTTGTTTGCTTTTGTCTGATGATTTGTCTATGGATGATAAGATGTGCTCATTTGCAACTGGGTGCCCTGTAGTTTAAATAGTTCTTGCCAAAATTTGCTCGTGAATGTGGGATCAAGATCTAACACAATGGAGGTAGGCATGCCATGAAGTTTGAAAATATGGTCTAGAAACATTTAGGCCATTGTTGTTGGGGTAAATGGGTGTTGGGGAGCACAAAAGTGGGCATATTTGGAAAGTCGATCAACTACCACCATGATGACTGATTTGCTACTTGCTTTTGGAAGACCAACAATAAAATCCATGGAAATGTCGGTCCAAATGTTGGCTGGGATTGGTAATGGTTGCAATGCCCCAGGAGTCTTTTTTGTATCATCCTTGTTCCTTTGGCAAGTGTCACATTCTGCTACAAAATTAAGGATATCCTTTTTCATGCCTTCCCAAAAGAATGAATGCTTGGCGTGTGCATAAGTTTTCTGAAATCCCAAGTGACCTGCGGGAGGAGATGAATGCAACTTTGTTAATATTATTTGTTTTAGGGCAGATTTAGGTGCCAAGAAAACATGACCTTTATATCGCAATGTATCTTGTTGCAAAGTGTAACCTTGGGGAGGGATAGGATCCCCTTGGAGGTGCTTAATTAGCTAAGATGCAGTAGCATTTGTTAGCCATTCTTGTTGTGCTTCCTCTAACCATTCAAGTACTGGAGAGGATAAGGCAAATAGTAATCCCTCTTCCTCATGTTTCTTTGACAAGGCATCTGCAACATTGTCTTTTTCCTTTTTGTAGATGATCTCATAATCATAGCCAAGCATTTTGGTGACCCATTTTTGTTGTTCTGCGGATGACAACCTTTCCTCCAAAATATATTTTAGGCTATGGTGATTTGTCTTGATCTGGAAATGTCTCCCTAGTAGATACAGTTGCCATGTTTCAAGTGCATGTAGGATGGCCATCATTTCTTTCTCATGGGTAGACTTCCCCAAGTTCTTATCACACAACTGCCTACTTGTGAATGCTAAGGGTCTTTTTTCTTGCATTAAAAGTGCACCCAATCCTTTTCCTGAAGCATCACCTTCCAAAACAAAAGTCTTATTAAAATCGGTCATAGCTAAGACTGGTGTGGTGCATTGCTTGATTTAGAACTGAGAATTCTTATTTTGCCATTTGGTTTCATGTAAAGGCATTTTTCTCAAGTAGAGTTGTCAATGGGGTTGCAATTTTACCATAGATTTCACAAACTTCCTATAGTAGCTTGTAAGGCCTAAAAAGACGCATACGCTCTTTAATGTTTTAGGGCGGGGCCATTCTTGCATTGCTGCAATATTCTTTGGGTCCACTTTCACCCCCTCTTGTCTAGCAAATGACCCAAGTATTCGACCTCTGAGACCCTAAAAACACATTTGGAGCATTTGATGAATAATTGATGATCTCAAAGGAGTTGCAAGGCTTTATCAACATGTGTGGGCATCCCAAGTTTTTTTGTAAATTGAAATGTTATCAAAGAAAACCAACACAAAATGATGAAGATATAGCCTCAAAATTTTATTCAAGAGGCTTTGAAAAGTAGAAGGGGCATTACAAAGTCCAAAGGGCGTTACCAAGAATTCATAATGACCTTCATGTGTCTGGAAAGATGTCTTTGGAATGTTGACCTCTTTCATTCTTATGGTGGTATCCTGAACGAACGTCAAGTTTGGTGAAAAATTTAGCCCCATGGAGCTCATCCAAAAGATTATTAGTTATTGCATGGGAAATTTATCTTTGATGGTTAACTTATTTAAGACACGAAAATCAGTACATATGTGTCAATCGCCTTATTTCTTTAAAACCATGACTGTAAGTATTTACTCAGTTTCAGCCTTTGGTTTAGATGTAGAAAATATCTCAATTTAATGGCCAACCCAGAAAATTTATAAGGCTGGAAATAACATAAATTTTCAGACTTAAATAAACACTGCTGTAACTCAATTTTTCATGACAAAAAATAAATAAATAAACCTTCAGACAACACACAGTACTCAAAATTTTTGGCCAATAGCCCTGGAAAAACCCACGAGGGGAAAACCAGTCAGAGAGAGAGATATTTTTATTTCTTTCAGTAAATGGAACAACAAATACAACAAAAGTACAACTTATCTCTGCTGCATTAAATGCACCCAGATTTTCTCGATTTTAGTGCCAAACAACCTCCTTGATTTCTGTGTCAATCTGAGCCTCGAAAAACGTGCCAAAACAGTTCCTCGAAATTCATGCCCAACACCTTGAAAAACGTGCAAAACTCTGTCCTCAATTTCTGTGCAAAAATGGACAGTTCGTACAGATCATGCGGACCTCGAAATCTGTGCAAGTACGACCTATGTATGGCCTTGAAAACTGTGCAGAGTACAACTGCAATAAATGAGCCAACCTTCTCGATTTATGTGGCCCTGCTTGTCCTCGAAATTCGTGCCCTCAAAATCCGTATTGTACGGTCACCTTGGAATGCGTGATGTACCAAAACTTCTCCTCGAAAATCGTGCAGCTTGTAACTCAACTCTGTCTCGAAATTCGTGCCTCTCAGCTCTCTCTACTCGCTCACTCTCATCTCCAGAGTGAATGAAATGCCTTTTCCCTTGCTTTTTGTCAAAATCTAATCCAATGGCTGAGATTAGACTAGATCAACGGATGAGAATAAATGCTCTCATTTAATTCTCATAAATATTAATTTCTCTCACCCACTTAAATTTATCAAAATTTGACTTTAATCTCTAAAGTCACATTAAATGCTCAACTTAAGTCATTTAATGCAAGGGTCACTTAAATTTCCCGTTTTAAGTGACTAAGGCTAAAGTCACCTAGGGGAACACTTTCCTAGGTACAAAAATCAACAATGACCACTGGGGATGAATATGGACTAGTATTGGAATGTATGATTCCTATCTTTAGTAGCTCATGGATCATCTTTTTAATTTCTTTCTTTTGTACAAGTGGATGCCTATATGGTATTACATTTTGGTGGTTGACTTCCCAGAATCAAGGGAATACCATGATCATGCTCTACTCTAGATGGGGGTAAACCCTTTGGTGTCTCAAAGATTTGTTGATGTTTGTCCAAAACCCTTTGTAGGTCAAGATGGATTTCGGGTGTGGTGTTATCCAGAGCCTAGATGGCATGGAAGTGAGCAATAATTCCAGAGCAACCGTTTTTCAATGATTTTTCCATCCGCTGAGAACTTATGATTTCAAGGGAACCTGCTTGGAGCCCTTTGAGGGTGTGAGTAGAGAGTCCTAAGTAAACCTCAAGTATCAATTCTTGAAGTCGATGGTAACTAGCCCCAATGTACATCAATGTTGCATATATTCTCTCAGGGAAAATATTGACTAGGGTCTAGAATATAACTTCTCGGCGGTATTAGCGGAAAATATCGGAAAATCTCGTAAAATGTCACAAGACCTCAAAAAAATACAAAAATACTCATTTTTATCAAAAGTTTAAACATCTAAAGCAACATTAACATCAAAGAGACACACTGCTACATAAATATGATGATACAACTAATAAATAAGATGCATAAGATGTCAAGTGGTCACATATTGTTACTAAACTGAAAATTCGGATTGCTAAAGTATATGCAAATAAGACTCATGGTGATGTGCAAAGCCAATTTAGCAAAATAGAAATTGCAGTATGGTTTTTATAAATAGAGTGTAAGGAGGACCGAGGCCAATGCCTACTGAGGTTGGGCAATTGGAGTGAATAAGGGAACACATAGGGATGGAAATAAGTGAGTAGGGATAGTGAGAAGCATTGTTACTGTCGATTTTTGTACCTAGGAAAGTGTTCCCCTAGGTGACTTTTGCCTTAGTTACTTAAAAGGGGAAAATAAAGTGACCCTTGCATTAAATGACTTGAGATGAGCATTTAATTTGACTTTAGAGATTAAAGTCACTTTTTGGAAAAATTTAAGTGAAGTGAGTGAAATTGTTTTTTAAATGAGATTTAATGAGCATTTAATCTCATCCCACTCATTTAAGCCAATCTCAACCGTTGGATTAGAAGACCATTGACTTACCCTAGGGTTTTCACCAAAAAGGCAAGGAAAGGCAAAATGCATTCACTTTTTGCGTTTGAGAGAGAGGAGAGCTATTTTTCTGAGAAGGAGAAGAAAATAGCAGCAGGAGCAATTTTCTTTGGGCACGCAAATCGAGAAAGGAAAGTTTAAAAAAGAGGGCACGATTTTCGAGGAGGCAGCTGGGCATGGTTTTCAAGATAACAACAGGGCATTAACTGCTGTATCGTACATGTTGTACGGTATGGATTCTGTACAACAACACGATTTTCGAGGAAGTTTTAGGCACGAAAATCGAGGCAAAGCTTGAGCATGGATTTTGAGGCAACGGTTTTTGGGCACAAATCTCGAGGCTGTCCATAGAGACAGGCTGTTCGGCTGCCATATAGTCCGTACAACAACACGGTTTTCGAGGCCAAAAAATTTGAGTTGTACTTTTCTTGTTGAGCATGGAAAACGAGTCAGAAATTTTTTCTTCCGGTTGAGATAAGTTGGTCTGAAAATTTTTCTGAGTATTGCTGTAATTTTTTTCCTGATAATAAATATTTCTCTCTCACAGGTTTTCCCCGGAGGTTGGGGTTTTTCCTGGGCCATTGGACCAAAAATAGTGTCTGAAATTTCATGGTTGAATGTGTTTATTTGCTGTTAGTGAAAATGTTGTAGAAGCTTTTCTTGTGTTTCAGTCATATGTTGTTTATGAGTAAAATTTAATTTGCAGCAGTAAAACAAATTGGGTTGGGCATTAAACAATGTTATAAAATGGAGTTGGAAACCGGGTTGGGAAAGTGCTGAAAAATCTACAGTTACAACATGCAACATTTAATTTATGTATGCTTGATTAGATTGTTGGAAACTTAACCATTGTTGGCCATTGAAAAGGTGCTCTACTTGTCAACATGCGAAAACAATTAGGTGTGGTCCTACTCCAAGGTTTGATGCCTGATATATGCTTTCATTGAAACACCATTACATAAATGTATTGATCATAAAATAAGAACAAATTGAAAAGTAAACAAGTAGGACCTTGTTTTAGCTTGCTTATTCAAAAAGAAAGTTGTCTTGTTGAATCCCTAGATTCAACATAATTTTGATGTGGTTTCCAACATGTCAAATCAACAAAAAAAGGATGGTAAGAACCATGAACAAACACACTTTTTTGCATTTTCTAGCAGTAGACCGACATTTCGAATATATCGGAATATATTGGAAATGTCGTGATTTTTTAGTTCTGATATATCGGAAGGGGGGAAGACTCTAAAATATATCTAATATTTTCGATATATCGCTGAAATGTGCAACACTGATGTACATAGACATTTTGCCCCAAAACTGTATCACAACCACCCATATCTATGGCCAACATATGAGTTTTCAGTTTTGAGATGATAATCACCCAATTGGAGTTTTATATTTTCACAACGCCCTTGACATTTCATATCCCTCCATTAGCTATCATAATTTCAAAGTTGGGCATCGAATGTATAAAACAATGGAGTTCTTCAGCCAATTGTTGGTGAATAAAGTTGTGGGTGCTGCCACTATCAACCATGTTAGTTTTGTACCTAGGGAAGTGTTCCCCTAAGTGACTTTAGCCTTAGTCACTTAGGGGAAATAAAGTGACCCTTGCATTAAATGACTTAAGTGTGCATTTAATTTGACTTTAGAGTATAAAGTCAGTTTTGATAAATTTAAGTGGGTGAGTGAAATTAATATTTTAGAAATAAAATATGAGCAATTAATTTCAACCGTAGATCTAATCCAATCTCAGCCTTTGGATTAGATGTCTCTTCACCTACCTAGGTTGTGGACCAAAAAGCAAGGGAAAGGCACATTTCATTTCTTCTTGAGAGAAGAAGAGGAGAGGAGAGCTGAAGGAGAGAGGCACGGATATTGAGGGCTAAGTTACAGGTTGCACAAAAATTGAGAAGAAGTTTTTATTGAGCATGCATCCCGAGGGAGCCGTACAGTACGGATTTGTGGGCACAAAAACCGAGGAAGGCAAGGCATGAATATCGAGGAGATTTTCATCATTTATTGCTGGTCGTACCTTGCACATTTTTCGAGGCTGTACGACACATTTTCCAAGGTTCGTATAGTCCGTACCTTTTTGCACAAAAAACTGAGAGTTTGTTGCACGGATTTCGAGGCTGTTGGGCACATAAATCAAGCACTGTTTTGCACGGTTTTCAAGGTTTTGTTGGGCACGAATTTTGAGAAGGCAGATTGGCACAGAAAACGAGAAAATGTCTGGGTGCATTTAATGCAGCAGAGATAAGTTCTACTTTTGCTATACTTGCTGTTCATTTTACTGAAATAATAAGAACTCTCTCTCTCTTTGACTGGTTTTCCCCTTGTGGGTTTTTCCAGGGCCATTGGCCAAAAATTTCTGAGTATTGTGTGTTGAATGGCATGCATGCTATTTATTTTTTGTCAGTGAAAAAGTGAAGTTATAGCATTGTTTTAAGTCTGAAAAACTTAATGTTTATTTCCAGCATTTTAAATTCTGAGATTGAAATAAACTGAGACAAATTTTTACTCATAAACCAGAGGTGGAAACTTGTGAAAAATCTACATGGTATCAAAGCTGAGTGTGGCAGAAAATTAAATATTTGCTGATTGATGGTCATTTCCAAAATTCAGAAAAACTTTTGTGACAGTAGTACATTTTGCTGAAACTTGTTCTTTGAGAAAAATGACTTCCGTTGGGTTGAGAACTGAGGATAGGTTGGATGGGGCAGCAAACTTTGTCTCATGGAAGGCCCAGATTTACTTGTGTTGAAAGAGAATGAGTTGTGGGAGGAGGCTGTCAGAAACACTACAACAAATCCCGTTGCTATTCTTGCTGCTACTGATGTAATAGCATTTACAACCTTTAATAAGAAAGATATTAAAGCCACGAGGATTATCTTAGATGTTGTTAAAGACCATGTTATACCTCACATTTCAGCAAAGGATCATGCGCATGAGATGTGGAATGCTTTGAACGGATTGTTTGAGAGTTCCAATGAAAATAGGAAGATGGTTCTAAGAGAGAAACTAAAGAGTATCAAGATGGTCAAGGGAGAGGTTTGTATGACTTATCTTACTAGGATCTCTCAGGTGAGAGATGAGCTTGTAGTTGTTGGGGTGGTGGTTATTGGTCCTGAGCTAGTTTGTACAGCCTTGAATGGAGTGATTGCACCATGGGCTGTGTTTGTACAGGGTTTGGTGGCTAGAGAGAACTTACCATCTTGGGACAAGGTTTGTGATGATTTTGTTCAGGAGGAGACTTGGAGGGGTCTTCTACAGTGCAGTGGTTCTACTAGTAGATAGGACGAGGAGGATGTGGCGTTGACAACAAAGGGGAAGAAGAAGAACAAGAAGGGTGGGGCCAAGCATTAGGATGGGTAGAGCACTGTAAAGTGCTTTGCATATCACAAGATGGGACACTTTGCTGCAACATGTTCGAACAAGAAGAAGAAGTAGCAGCAACAGACAATAGCTTCAGCGGAGATTGATGACTTTGCAGCAAGATTTCAGAGTGAGTTTTTACTGTGCAATGGGTATATTGAGAGAGAGAGAGCATCTATTCTCACCAGCGCAGATGTTGATAGACAGAGGGAGTTTTCCTGTGTGACAGACCATTCTTACAGTGCATCTACTTCCAACACTTGGTATATTGATAGCGGAGCCTTGAGCCACATGACAGGTGCTCGTGAGATGTTCTTCGAGCTTTCATAGACAGAGATGGATGTGGAGGTGGTGTTGGGAGATGACTTAGCAGTCAGTGCAATTGGACGTGGGACCATTACCTTTCAGAGGGAGTCCATGAGTCCCATGGTGTTGCGAGATGTATTGTATGTACCTGGGCTGAAGAAGAACCTAGTCTCAGTTTCCATGATCGAGGATCAGGGTCTTGGGGTGTCCTTAGATGGACACGTGCACATGTTTCCCAAGACTACAGGACCATCTGCTTCAGTTGCCATTGGAGCTAGATGCGAGAAACTGTGTAGGCCCTTGTTTCAGCCTCAGCATGCTTTGGCACATAGCAGTGGCAATGAGCTATGTGAGCTTTGGCATAGGAGGATGGCTCACTTGCATCATCCAGCCTTGGGGTTGTTGAGACAGATGGTTACATGTTTACCGGAGTTCAGCATAGGGCATAGTGATGTGTGTAGGGGGTGTGCTTTGGGAAAGTACACCAAGATTGCTTTTTCGAGCAGTGATAGCAGATCAACAGGGATACTTGACTTGATACATTCAGAGTTATGCGGACCAATGTCTTCTGTATCCTTGAGAGGATACGAGTATTATGTGACATTCATTGATGACCATTCCAGGAAGACCTGGATCTACTTTCTAAAGAGCAAGAAGTCCGAGGAAGTCTTGTAGAGGTTCCAAGAGTTCAAAGCTCTTATGGAGAACCAAATAGGGAGGAAGATCCGAGTTCTTAGATCAGATAACGAGGTGAGTATACCTCCAAGGAGTTTGATGGATTTTGCAGACAGGAGGGTATTGAGAGACAGTTGACAGCTCCGTATACTCCAAAACAGAATGGAGTAGCGGAGAGGAAGAACAGGTCCATTGTTGGAGCAGCCTGAGCCATGCTACATGACCAGTCTCTTCCTTTCTTTCTTTAGGTCGAGGATTGCAGCACAACTGTATATCTTCAGAACAGGAGTCCCCCTCGTGCCGTGGGGAACATGACACCCGAGGAGTGTTTTTCAGGCAAGAAGCCTAAATTGGCCATTTTCGAATATTTGGTAGTTTGACTTACTCTCATGTCCCTTCTGAGAAGAGGACAAAGTTGGAGCTCACTGCAGAGAAGGCCATCTTTGTGGTCTATGATTAGACTACGAAGCCCTTCCGTATTTACCTTCCCTCTCAGAGGAAAGTTGTGGTCTCAGAGGAAAGTTGTGGTGAGAAGGGATGTGAAGTTTGAGGAGGAGCGGGCCTTCAGGAAGTTGAGAGAGTCAGAGCAAGGAGAGCAGCAGCCTCCTGCACCTCAAGCAGTTACACAAGTTCCATTTGCGCAACAATCAGGATCACAGGTTTCCGGAGTGACAGGACCACATAGTGCAGGCACAGGTTCACCGGGGTCAGTGGTTTAGCCGGCAGGGTCTTTGGGGATAAGTGATGGGTCTACGGTTACAGGTACACCGTGCAGGGGATCAGGATTAGGATTACAGGGTACACCTGGTGTTGGTACACTAGCTTCAGGTTCACAGGGTATTGGGATTTCTACCTCTGGTAGTTCTTCTGATGAGGTTAGGTCAGTGTGGGAGCAATCTTCAAGGAAGAAGCAGCCTAAGTGGCTTTGGGAGACCTTGAAGGAAGCTCGAGATTTTGGGACACCCAGGGAGGAGGTGAGGGCCATCAAGATGCCTGACAAATTGGGCATGCTGTTGGTGGCTAGTACACGTGATTATGAGCCTTCTACTTTTGAGGAGGCCTCCCAACATTTGGTTTGGAGAGATGCCATGATGGATGAATATCATTCTATCATGAAGAATGATGTATGAGAGATTGTTCCGAGACCTGAGGAGAAGTCAATGGTGACTTCTCAGTGGCTTTACAAGCTAAAGCATGCTGCAAATGGGAGTGTGGAGAAGTACAAGGCCAGATTTGTAGCATGGGGGTTTTCACAGGTTGAGGGCATTGATTATGATGAGACTTTTGCGTCGGTTGCTCGGTATACTTTGATTAGGGCTTTGATTTCCATTGATGTGGAAATGGGTTGGAAGATCCATTAGATGGATGTGAAGACCGCGTTTCTCTATGGAATCACACAGGAGGAGATTTACATGGAGCAGCTTCTGGGCTTTGAGATACATGAGAGAGAGACACATGTATGTAGGCTGAAGAAAGGCTTATATGGGCTGAAGCAAGCTCCTAGAGCTTGGTACTCTAGGATTGATTCTTACTTGTTGAGTATGGGGTTTTAGAAGAGTGAAGCAGATCCGAATCTCTACTTCACCATGGTTGGAGATGATTCGCTTATTCTTCTACTATATGTTGATGACTTGTTTATCACAGGGAGAGAGAGACCCATTGCAGCTTGCAAGAAGGATCTTGCAGCAGAGTACGAGATGACTGATATTGGGTTGATGCACTATTTTCTGGGATTGGAGGTTAGGCAGGAGCTTGGACATATTTTCCTTGGGACAGGGAAAGTATGCGGTTGATATTCTGAGGCGATTTAGGATGGAGGATTGCAGGCCTATGTCGACACCGACGATCACCAATTGGAAGAAGCTTCATGCTTTCGAGGGAGAGTTGGTGGATCCCACCTTATACCGTCAGCTCATTGGGTCGTTGATGTATCTGGTCAACACTCGGCCAGATTTATGTTTTGTAGTGAACACTCTTAGCCAGTTCATGGTTGAGCCTAGGAGTGTGCATTGGGTGGCTGCAAAGCATGTGTTACGTTGTCTTGCAGGGACAATGGATTTTGGTTTGGACTATAGGAGGTCAGAGGAGATCAGATTGGTTGGTTATATAGACTCAGATTGGGCAGGCAGTGTGGCAGACCGAAAGAGCACTTCCGGATGTTGTTTCAGTTTGGCTCGGCAACAGTGTCGTGGTTCAGTCGAAAGCAGAAATCCGTTGCATTGAGTTTTGCAGAGGCTGAGTATATGGCAACCAATCAGGCTAGTTGCGAGGCCTTATGGCTTCGCAAGTTGCTGATGAATTTATTTGGTCAGGAGCTTAGGCCTATGGTGATTTATTGTGATAATCAGAGTTGCATCCAACTCTCTGAGAATCCAGTTTTCCATGATAGGTCGAAGCACATTGAGATCATAAATCATTTCATTCGAGACTATGTTTAGAGATGAGCAGTTTGGCTTCAATACATTTCCACTAATGAGCAGGTAGCAGGCATTCTGACGAAGTCTTTAGGGAGGGGCAAGTTTGTCTTCTTCAGGGACAAGTTGGGAGTGGTGTAGAACACCTTCCTCGGCAAGAGGGAGTGTTAGTTTTGTACCTAGGGAAGTGTTCCCCTAAGTGACTTTAGCCTTAATCACTTAGAGAGGGGAAATAAAGTGACCCTTGCATTAAATGACTTAAGTGTGCATTTAATTTGACTTTAGAGTATAAAGTCAGTTTTGATCAATTTAAGTGGGCGAGTGAAATAATATTTTAGAAATAAAATATGAGCAATTAATTTCAACCGTAGATCTAATCCAATCTCAGCCTTTGGATTAGATGTCTCTTCACCTACCTAGGTTGTGGACCAAAAAGCAAGGGAAAGGCACATTTCATTCCTTCTTGAGAGAAGAAGAGGAGAGGAGAGATGAAGGAGAGGGGCACGAATATCGAGGGCTGAGTTACAGGCTGCACGAAAATCAAGGAGTTTTTATTGAGCACGCATCTCGAGGCAGCTGTACTGTACGGATTTTTGGGCACAGAAAACGAGGAAGGACAGGGCATGAATATCAAGGAGATTTTCAACATTTATTGCTGGTCGTACCTTGCACAGTTTTCGAGGCCGTACGACACATTTTCCAAGGTTTGTACAGTCTGTATGCACTATGCCTTTTTGCACAGAAAATGAGACAATTTGCTGCACAGATTTCAAGGTTGTTGGGCACGAATTTCGAGAAGGCAGATTGGCACAGAAAATGAGAAAATGTCTAGGTGCATTTAATAAAAACTCTCTGTTCATTTTACTGAAATAATAAAAACTCTCTTTGATTGGTTTTCCCCTTGTGGGTTTTTCTAGGGCCATTGGCCAAAAATTTCTGAGTACTGTGTGTTGAATGGCGTGCATGTTATTTATTTTCTGTTAGTGAAAAAGTGAATTCACAGCAGTGTTTTAAGTCTAAAAAATTTAATGTTTATTTCCAGCATTTTAAATTCTGAAATTGATATAAACTGAGACAAATTTTTACTCATAAACCGGAGGCTGAAACTTGTGAAAAATCTACAAACCAAAACTACCACTGTGCGATGCTTGATGTAACCCCGAAGTTTCAAGGTTTGTGGTGTTGAAATACCAGATAAAGCGTGAAGAGAGATGAGTGGTTCTTCTTGTATGGGAGGAGTTTCTTCAACAACCTCAAGCATAAGGGTATCTTCCGTAATGATATCTTCAAAATCGGTAGGAACTGTCACATAAATATGGAATAACTTTTTTTCTTTACATTTATGACACCGAGCATACTTTTCATCATAATTATAGCAGAGTCCTCATCTTTGTTGGTCGACCATTTCTGATGGAGACAACTTTTGTATCTTCTAGGGAGAAGGAATTGTGCTTGAGGAATTGACTTGTGTAGCGTGTGAGTGAGGAATGAAAGAGGGTTTGTTAATTTGTGCGTTGATCACTATCTCTGCTTCTAGAGCCCTCCGCGATGCCTCCAACCAAGTAGCAGGACGTTGCATTCTGACTTGTGCTTTAATTGCCTCATTGAGGCCACTAATGAAACATTTTTTACAGAAAGAATTTGTTAAGTTCTTTGTACAGATGGCTAATTGCGCAAAGGATGAACTAATTCTGTGACTGGCCCTATTTGGCGTAACTTGGCAAGTCACCCCAAATAGTGAGGGTCTTGCTCATAACACTCATGCAGAGCTTTAACAAATAAACTCCGAGCAATGTAGCGCCCATAGGACATTTTATGCCACTCCCACCATTGCTATCTTTTTGGATCCAAATACAAGACCCCCACCTTAAGTTTTATCATGTCATCTGTAATACCATGAAGAGAAAAGTAATGTTCAATTTGAGTAACCCATCCTGATGGGTTAGACCATTAAATTTGTTTAAGTCTACTTTAGGAAAACGATTCCATGTGTTATTATCCATAGAGTGTGGATTATCGCTATGAGGACCAAATGGAGGTTGATGCTGGCTAAATTCTCCTAATTGAGAAGTTTCTTCATAGCGTGGCTCATTGTGTTGTGAATTGCCATGTTCTTCTACATGTGTGGCACGAACTATCAAATTTGTCAACTTCTCATCCAACTTCTTCTCCCAACGGTCTAATTTTATATCCAACTTTTTTCCATGTCTTTTATTGATCCCAACTATCGATGGTCTATTGAATATGTTGAATCTGTCCACTAAGATTTGTGTATTGAGATTCTAGGTTGTCGAACCTTTCGATGATAGAATAGGTGGCCATATTGTTTGGGGTGTTGGTGTGAGACGGTTTATAGGGTTCCACCATGGGTGGGATCTGTCAGATCCCAAGGATGATACTTCTGCAACTCTGAAATTTTTGCACTTATGGTCTGTACTCTCAACCCTAATATATTGATAGTAGTATCAAAAAATTATAACATGATTATTCCAACATATTCTCTTGTGTTCCCTCTTTCCAATGGCTTTTGAATCACGTAAATCAAACCTTCCAGTCAAAGTTTAAGCAAATTTAAAATAACATACCTTTTAGAACCCTAATTTGAAGCCTATTTTGATGGTCAACCTTCCAACTGAGGTATCTCTGTAATTTCATCCCTTCTAAGTTTGAAACTTCGTCTTATAGTAGCCTGATATGTCTTCTCTGCAATGCCATAATTCTAACCTTATTTTGATGTGCCAATAAAAAGTTATGGCAAGTTTCCCAACACTTGTTATTTTTGGCCCTTTTAGGAAGGAGAAAGTGTATGGACTGCTATGTGTCCAATTTTTTGGATTTGAATCTTGCTACCACAGACAATACAATCTGTCTTCTTTTCGAGAAAACATGTCTCACTCAATTTGGAGCTCACATGCTCCATATATAATAGTTTTCCTCAAAACACCTGTTTGAGATTAGATTTTGGACTAGTTAGGGACCCTAACTTCCACAGGGTATAATTTTGAGCCTGTAATGATTCATGATCTGAAACTCGTACCACAGATAGCTATGTCTTCTACTTCGCCTTCGAGTTTTGCTATCGAAAACCTCCTAGTAAAAAGTTATAGCGAAAATGGAAAGATGACTTGTTTGAAAAGTCAAACCCTAGAAAATTATTCCCTTTTGGCCCACGAAAGAGTTCTGATACCACTTGCACTATGCTTAAACCGAAACATTCGTAGGAAAGATAGAAATTACAAGAAGAATAGATGAAATAGATGACAATGTTCACTTGCCTCTTCAAGGGGCAACCTCCAAGAGCACTAGCTTCAAATACAATGACAATTATTGACCCCACTTTACATAGTATTTTATTAGCCCAATTCTAACTAATTGTGGTCCCTCTCTTAATGAGGGTCGACCACCTAAGGACCTTTAATCAATAGGGAAGGCCCTTTTACATTAAACAACTACCCACTAACTAACTAATGGGATTTATGGCCTTGTACATAGATAAAGTAAGGGGGTTAGGGTAGGACCCTAACATTATTGTTGAGCAAGTTGTTGAGAATGACAATGATGAGCTTGTGCTTCTATTCAAATTGTTATACAAATTAGTATTTACTCCATACATGGAAGATGGGAATGGTGACAAGTCAATTTCCCCTTTAAAGGACTAAATTGGCAAAATAGAAGCAAAGGTGTAGTGTGGGGCATTTCTGGTTTTGCCAAGTCTATGGTAGAGGTGGAGGTGAGGCCTCAACTTGGGAGTGGTTGGGAGAAGGTGGCAAGAAATCAAAGAAGAGACTTCCAAGTAAATGCAAGAGGTAGGATTCGAGTTGAAGTTTGAAGGCACTCTTAAGAAGTAAGCAGCATGGAACCCATTGTGTAAAAGCAAAAGTTGCACATCTTCAATGGTGTTGGAACCAAAGACTTTGTTAGGCATAGCAGTGTCCTTGAGACATTCCTTGTAACACTAAGGGATGTTGCACATAATTAGTACAAGGAGTTGTTTGCAAACTATTTTTGAGTTTGAGAAATGCTTGGAGATGAATTTGAAAAGGAAATCAAGTTTTGTTGCGATGTATAGTCATGTTGTAGACAAGATATATAACTTGAAGCAAAAGAGGGGATAAAGTTTTCATATTTACAATCTAAGTATGGAAACCCTTATTAAGAAGATGGATACAAAAGTAACATATAGATTGGTGAAAAGATGATTCATGGAGGAATTGTTGGCTAAATATAGAATGATACCGGACACGTCCATATAGGCCATCGTGTTGGACACAGAGACGTCCTGACACGGTGCCAGACACTTGTTTTGGACGTGTCCTATTTTAGGACATGTCCAAAACATGTGTCTGAAATTTTTTGAGTCTATGCGAACCTAAGTCACCTGGTTCGAGTTCGTGTTCAAATTCGGCGACTTTGAAATTCGGAAAAAATCGACACTTGAAATTTTGGCGATAAAATTCGGCATTAAGTTCAAATGACTAAAATACATTGAAATTAAAAAATATATGAACATTAGTTGACTCCAAACCCAAAATCTCTCCTATAACCAAGTTTCATTCTTTTCAAATTCTCATATCTTTATAAAATCTATTAGTTCCCATGTCTAGGTACATTTCCCAAAGGACATAAGTAAACCTTTTATAATCTAAAAAGGTTTTAAATTATGAAGGTTAAATAAATATTATCTTAATACCTTTTAAATGATATTTTTTAAAACCTTATGTTATAATGATTTCAAGGGATTTAACAAATAAAAAGAGGTTCCATATCTAAAGCCACGACATACCTTATACAGCTTTTCTTATTTTGAACCTTTATATGTTTTGTCTTTATTGTAAATTTTGGGAAAAAGTAATTCTCGTACTGTCGCGGGTTGGGTATCCCATTGAATAGAGTTGATTCTCTGCAAATGAGCTGTCGCAACTGCAAGTGTTTCTCGGGAGTTGTCGTCCTCTGTCCGCGGTCTGTCGTTGGCGATGATGCTGAATGCTGAAACAATTTCTCCCGCGGTCTCTGTCGACTCTTGGATCAATGCAAACGCTGTCGAACGGTCTCCACGAACTATAGTTTGTAAACCGGACAACACGAGCTAAAATGATTTTCATTTAAAAACTAAAACGATTGTTAAAAATGAATTTTTGGTAAATTCGTCGAATTTATGGCGTATTTATTCGCTTCTACTTTTGCGGAACGTTCAGATTCGAATTCACGTTTTTGATCAGCGAATCTCAACGAATAAATTCGGCAGGGGCAGAAATTCGGCGATTTTCGAACTTGAAGACGGAAAATCGCCGAACACGGTGACTTAGATGCGAACCCACTACACCAATGGGATTATAGCCCCCCATGTTTGTCATCCTTCTTTCTCTGCAGTTTGTGATGTATTTTTATTATTTTTCTATATACATTTACATATTACATTGTTTGGCTCTTATTTGCGATGTATTTTTATTATTTTTTCATGTACATTTACATATTACACAGTGTTCCACGGGGACACGTCCCGTAGGGTCGAGGACGCATTTCCCAAAAACTTGGGGACTCTTGGCGAAACGTTTCCCCCTCCCCCATGCCCCTGAGATTTTTTCTTTCTATGTTTTCTCGTTATTTTCACTTTTTACGATCCCTACTTGGTATTAATTAGAAAATAAATCAATATATTTAGTATTTACATTGTACAATCATCAATATACATCAAATGAATTGTTATTTTTTATAATTTTAGAGACGTCCCTTCATCTCCTCGAATTTCCCTAAAATTTGGGGGTGGTCTCCACGCGTCCCGAATGTGCGTTACCCCGCTACTATGTACCCCTGTCCCGAAAACTTGGGGGAACATTGATATTACATTGTTTGGCTCTTAGCCTCTCAAAGCAAGTCAAAGAGCACACCAACAAGTATTTTGTGGGGGCATATTCCACAAACAACATTAAGTGGATTCATTTCACATAGGGGAGGTTACCCCTTATTTCTATTCCTACATTCAATCTAAGTGGCATCATCATTGTAAGTGGCATAATCTAAAATATAAAGCATGTAGATAGATGAGATTCTTCATTCTTCCATATATTTAAAGCGTGTATATAATCTAAAATATAATTGATAGATGAGATTCTTCATTCTTCGATTTTGATCTACCCCTTTTTGTGTTTACTATTACTATTAGTCTATTTGGCATTTGCCAGTGGCATTCCAACATCTATGTAATAGATTTTGATTTTGATGACTTGATGAGAAATATGGTTCTGACTCTTGAGTATTGACATCTTGATCTATGACTATCATGAGTATCATGAATTATCTGTGTGTCTCATAATCTCATTCTTATTACTGATTTGTAAATGTGTAATTACAAATGTTAAATGTGCATTGATTCTGATTTCTATTTAATACTTTTAAAAATTTGGATCTATATTTAATATTTGTAAAAATTCCTACGTGTCCTGATTCTAGGGGTCATCGTGTCTGTGTCGGACACTCCAATCTCCGGGTCCTTCCTGTCTCGTGTCCTCGTGTCAGGTGACTTAGGAAATAAGATGAAGCTAGTTTCCTCACATCATACATAAAGGCAATGGATGAAGAATTAATCTTGTAGAGTGAAGGTCATTGGAGGTTACTGGAAAGGAGTGATGGCATAACCCTTTGTAATTGACTTATTAAGAGAGATGTCGCCAAATTATTGAGATACAGATAGGGAAAATAAAAGAAAGGAAAGATGTTTGGAATACCAACTGTAGAGATGAGATACATACATAGTGTAAATTCAAATGTCAAAGCAAACAATTTTGTCACATCAATATGCAACATATATGACCATGATACCCACAAATGTAGATACAATGCAGGCAATTAAAAAAACAGGGGATCTTGAGGAGGAGGTGGGGGGGGAGGGGGAAACTAAGAGAAATAGTGGTGATAACAATAATAATATTAGAGGAAGATGCAATTCTACATAAAAAGTAATCAGGAAAGATGACCAGGGAATACCATTGTAGCAATGCTTTCCTTTCAAGGACATTATAGCAAGGGTTGCAAGGAATTTGAACCTAGGAAGGTATTATTGTGTTAGTGGTGTGGACCTAGTGATTGCAACAAGTACAATTGTCCAAAGCATGCAATGAATTTGATAGGAAATGGCACATATACAATGTACACATGGTCACAAACAAGGAAACACAACACCTAGTCCTTGCGATAGAAAAAGCTTATGTGGAAGAAGACAAGATTTTACAATCACCAAGGTAAAACATCAAGATACAATTAGAGATACCATAAAAGGAAAAGACACTGAAAACAATGGAGTCAAATAATGCAGACAAGAAAATACAAACTAGGTTACATCAAGTTTTGCAAATGGAAACCCTAGCAAAGATTGCCATATTTAATAAATTGGCTATTAATGTCCACTAGTAGCCTTAAGTGGCCAATGGTACTATAGAAAGTACGTTGATGAGTGAACATTGGGACTGCTAAATCATCTTTGAGAGAAGTACAAATGGAAGAAAATTATTCACAATGAGTGCCATAAAAAACAATCAAATGCTAGGAAGCACAAAATAAGAAAATGGGCAAGGTAGTGAGGGGCATCAAAGAAAAATCCCTAAACCATCAATGTTGTTAATTGCCAACTCTCCTAACATACAAGTCCAAGAAGAGGCGATGAGCTTGGAATTAACAATGCCAAAAGATATATCTCATAAGATTTTTTGGTTGGATGTGAAACATATCACGATGGAGTAGGGGGATGCATCTCTGGATTTTTTATTATGCAAAAATCCTTTGGGAGCCATGGGAGTCTCTAAATAAATAGTGATAACATCCACAAATCTCATAATAGATGAGGTTTATAAAGATGAAATGGTCTTTTGTGTTAGGTTCCTAAACACAAAATTTACATGTTTGATGCTCCCATAGAAGATTATGATTATTCTCCATGCTTAACTAATGGTAATAAACCCAAATCAAGGCTAGAGGTACTCAAACTATTGCAATTTGGTGTACTTGTTGGGCATGAACATATTCCAGATTTTATAATTAAACCCTGCAAGGTAACGGGCCGAACTTGGAGTTGAGTGCTCGACTCATTGTTTGGCCTCGGTATACCCACCACTTGATGCATGCTTTTCGCATTCCCTTAGGACAGTTCAAAGTGGGCTCTCATAAACTTTGGGTAGAGACAAACCACCAGGTTGACTGATTTGTCAGGACCTACCAGCTATGCCATCTCTAGGAGGTTGAGTCAAAGTAGCACTTCATCATCTGCTACCCCAATTACTACGAAATCAAAGGGAGGTTCCATTGCCTATTCAAAGTGACCCGGACCCTCACCAACGTTTTTAGATTCCCCAATCAGAGATGCATGGCCTTATTATACATGCAGGAGGTCCTCAGGTTCCAATCCTATATTCTTCAGACTTGTACCAGACCAGATTCTACCTAGCAAATCACTTAATTTTTTGCAGTGCTCCTTTTGGAGAGGGGGACTAAGAGATAGAACGACATCAATGTACCTTCAAACTCCAGATCAATCCGAACTCGTGGGGCCTTTCCCCGTCCCTTTAGATCTTAGCGGAATGACCAAACTAGACCTCTCCCCAAGAGGTAGACGAGATCCCCTAGGCCTCAGTGGCGAGCTTACCTCCTCTAAACAACAAAGTAGGGGGCGACCTAGACCTTCCACCAACGCTTCCTTGGGAATCATACTATTCTTAGTTTCCTTCATTTGACTCTGGATGTTAAGAGAGATGGGTATATCCCTTCATAGACCTACCTCATTTCTTTTGGATTTCTTTTTCTTTGGATCCTTTCCTCGTTTATTTCTCCACCCCCATGCGATCTCCCAAACTCGAGGTCGAGACCTTTTCATGCCTCGACATAGATTTCTCCTCTGTTCTCTCCTTTACTTTCTTTTCTATTAATTGCCTTTTATAGGAGACCTTTGATACTCCTGCTTTGTAATGACATCATTGTACTCAACAGTCCTATTGACCTATTTTTGTGGTTATTCCTACCTAATTTCTTTTGGATTTCTTTTTCTCTGGATCCTTTCCTCATTTATTTCTCCACCCCCATGCGATCTCCCAAGCTCGAGGTTGAGAGATTTTCATCGCTCAACATAGATTTCTGCTTTGTTCTCTCCTTTACTTTCTTTTCTATGAATCTCCTTTTATAGGAGACCTTTGATACTCCTACTTTGTAACGACATCATTACACTCAACAGTCCTATTGACCTTTTTTTGTGGTTATTAGTTGGACATTAATAAAATTATCTTATTATCTTATCTTATCTACCATTAGCCCTTAACAACAAAGGATTGTAAATGTTTTTTATGTGGTGTATTTCATGGAGAGCACTGTAGCCCCATACTTATAGATCAGTTTCCTTCCTTCAACATCTTATTGAAAAATGCAATTTGCAATTGAAAATGATGATGAATCAAAACATGATAGCCATACCCAATTGATATCTGTGTTCTTGGATAATATGCAATGTTTCCTGATCAAATTAGAGTCACTTGCACATAGTCTTAGTGGAGATAGTTGAATGTCTTGTCTTCCCTCGCAATTCATCTCAGGGCAGGAAAATAAGGTGCCCCCATCATTAAGACGATGGTGGAGGGAGAAATAAAGAAATATTAAATTAACAATATTGTACAGTTATCCCCCTCTCATACCCACAAATCACCACAAGTCATATTTATAGCACCCCTAGTTAGCTAAGTGGTTTAACCATCACACTCCTAACTACGATATATAACATAAATTAGTAACATATATAACATATAAAGTGACATAAGTACTAATGTCTTCTAACAACGCTTTATCGGGTGTTCACTGTTAACACGGTTTGAGAGTCATCATGTCTCCATTCCCTCAAAAAGTAAGAGAATTTAAAATAATGAAAATTAAACGAAGTAAATAGAAAACACCATGTGTAGGGGGAGAGCAACGACAACAAAATTGTTGAAGTTTTAGGATTTTTCAAAAATTTAACTAACTTGTGCAACAAATCAAATCAAGTACTCAGAAGGATGAAGTAGAAAATACAGCAGTGACAAATGCAAGATAATTTTAAACAGAATTTTCATCTCTTTCAACTTTAACACTCCCAAAGTTCCCTGTGCTAAAGTTGAAAGCACATAAGAACAATAAACAACATCATTAGTAACTTAAATATAGGCAAATGAACAAGTTAAATACAACTATCAAACAACACCAGTAAACAAGAAGAACTGTACTGGTTTAGGCCTTATACTCGGATATCTTTTAGATCAAACCATGTCTCTTTGAAGACACGTCACTACAGGAATCGTGGACATACCTGAGAGAGAGAATAAAATAAAGTACTGTAGGTTTAGTCAAGTACAGTAACAGTCAAGGTAACCTAGCCAACAAATATGAGAACCCCAGTTAAATAGCAGCAGACCAGGAAAGATGGCAGTCCTCACTCAACCAAACCTCTCTTAGCAACCCATACAAAGCATGTGGATTTCTTAGACATCAAACACAGCACAGTATGCTGAAATAGTACAGCAGAGGTCTTTCTCCCACTCAAACAGCGTCACTGTCTAAGTCTGAAGCACCCAACAGGTCACGGCCTAGGTCTGTGGTATCCAAACAGGTCACGGCCCAGCCTAGGGCACCCAAAAACAAAGTCACGGTCTAGGTCTTCGGTACCCAACAGGTCACGGCCCAAGTCTGGTAGCTTACAACAGCCATGACCCAGCCCTATAAGGCTTACAAGTGTCATGGCCCAATGCTGTCAGTTAGAGCAGTAATCTCAGCCCAGCAAAACAAACTTGTGGTAGCTTTAGCAGCTATAGCAAGAGTCATGACATAGATCTAGTTGCCCACAAGGGTTAAGACACAAATCTAGCAGCCCACACGAGTCAAGACACAGATCTAACAGCCAGTAAGAGGCCACGGATCAGTACAATCAGCCCTAAACAAGTCACGGCCCAGCTGTAGCAGCCTGTGGAAGGACACAGCTCAGTTAGGAAGGTTTAGGAAGCTCATGACCCAGCTCTAACAGCCCCAAAAACAGCAGCAGCAATAAAAAACAAGATAGCAGTCCATAAAACAGGCTTTATCAGCAGTAGGAGCTTGGACGTCAACCTAAGGAGCAGCCGCAATAAAAAAACAGGATAGCAGTCCATAAAACAGACTTTATCAGCAGTAGGAGCTTGGATGTCAACCTAAGGAGCAGCAGCAATAAAAGACAAGATAGCAGTCCATAAAACAGACTTTATCAGCAGTAGGAGCTTGGATGTCAACCTAAGGAGCAGCAGCAAGCCCTAAAACATTAATTGAGTTAGATCTCCAAATTTTCTCTTATCAAGACATGTGTAAAATGAGGTTTAGGACTTTTAATTTACAGACTTGAAAGGTCTTCTAGAAGGTTCATATTCTAGTCCTACCTTTTAGGAGAAATACCAAAAAATAAACATAAAATAATATTATGTTGACTTAGGGCAGGGTACCAATGGTCAAGTGGTCAAACAAAATAAAAACAATAAAATTAAGTCATCATAGCTAAAGGGTCAAGGTACCACAACCAATATGGGCGCTAGGACCAAAAGGGGAAACATAAGATCACAAGTCAACAAGAGGGGTCCCATCAAGGTGGGAAGACAATCCTTTCACCCACAAGACCAAGTTGTACCATCAAGGTGGGGAAACAACCCATTTACCCACAAGACCAAGGTACACCATCAAGGTGGGGAAACAACCCTTTTACCCACAAGATCACGGTGTACCATCAAGGTGGGGAAAAAACCTTTTTTACCCACAAGACCAAGGTGTCAAACTTTTAACTTCTCTCTCAAAGGTATATTGTCCACATGTGTCCCGTACAAGAATATATGTTTCATCATCACCATATAAGGAAGGTCCAACCTGGATGATGTGATCCTCTGGTCCTTCACATTGCTCCTAATGGTCAAGTACTAGTGACATCATCAAGGGGTGGTCAGTCCCTTGAGAAACAACCTAGTAATAACCATTTAGGAGAGGACATCACACATCATCATCTTGGTAGCATAATGTGAGCTGGGAGAAGGGCATAAAGCTCAAGAAGAGTGAGGAAGGGCAGCTGAAAATGCAGATTTGCAGCAGCAGCAGCAAGAAGGGCACGATTTCCAAGGTGGTGGACATGTTTTCCAAGGTGGGTGCTGCTCCCTAGAAAAACATGATTCCTAGGGAAGATTTCTGCCATTATTTTGGACAGGCCATACAGTGGTGACAGTGGAGGTTGTACTGCTGAATTTTGGCACAATTTTCAAGGCAGCCAAGTGAAGCAAAAGAGTGGGCCGTATTGTTGGAGTTCTGGGTGCGTTTTTCTATGCAAAAACTGCTGTAGCTGTTTTTGGACAGTTTTGGGCAGTTGAAAGTCACTGTTTCCAAGGTCATCTACAACACGTTTTCCGAGGTGAAAATCTGTTTCAGATTTCTGAAATTTCTCTTTAATACTGTGTATAATGGCTGAAAGCAACTGCTGTTGTAAAATTCTGAGATTTCACTGCCTGTTAATTAAAGTCTTCTTAAATGGGTCAAGTTTGACCAACATTTTTATGTCTGAAATTATTTGCAGCCTGCTGTTCATCAGTTTTTCCGCTGCTTTGGGACACTTTAATGCTCTGTATTAAATTCTTAAGATCTGAAATTTATTCCTGGGTGTATTATGGTATTTTTTAGATTGTTTAAGCCTAATATCAGTCATGACTCATATTAAAGTGTTGGATAAATGCTGGTATTGACTGTGCATGCATGCACACAGTCTGAGATTATGAGTTTTCATCTCTTATTTAACATGGTATCAGAGCAAGGCTCTGGTGTTTAGTGGGCAACAGTGTTGTAGGTGTCTTGGCAGATTTATTTTTGCTAGATTTTAACATCTTGTTGGGCAGGTGTTGGGCAGAAAGGGACTACGGGTCTATTGTTTCTTTTGATAGCAGAGATGGCTGTTTGCATTAGATATCAGGATCGGTTGGATGGTATGTCCAACTACTTGCAGTGGAAAGTCAGAATGACTGTTGTTCTCAAGGAAAGCAGGCTATGAACTATGGTTAGCACCTTGGTAACTCCTCCCGCAATTGATCCTATTGCTTTGGACATGCATGAAGTAAAAGAGGCCAGAGCACAAAGGATGATTCTGGATGGTATAAGGGACCACCTTATTCCACATGTGGCTGAGAAGAAGACTGCTCATGATATGTGGGCTACACTGAAAGGGTTGTATGAGGCTAAGAATGAGAACCGAAAGATGGCTCTCGAAGACAAATTGCAGGGAACCAAGATGGCCAAGGGTGAGGGTGTAGTATCCTATCTTACCTACGTGGCCCAAGTAAAAGATGAGTTGGCTGCAGTTGGAGAAGTAATTTCTGATTCTGAGTTGGTAAGGATAGCCTTGAAAGCTAAGTTACCGGAAACGTCTAGGAAGGGGAGGGGAAACACCGTTCCCCATTTTGGAAAGTGAAACGGAGGGGATACGACTTGGAAACGGCACTGAAACGTTGCTAAGCTGTATCCAAAAATCAGAAATGTTTCCAAGCCGTTTCCTGAAACATTTCCAGAGTTTCCAGTCGTTTCCAGTAGCTTCTTGGATTTGTGAAATGTTTCAGCTGCTACAGGGCAAGTGTTTGACTAGAAATTGTGTTTTTTTGACATGAAAATAAACAAATAAATAACCCCAAAGGCAAACTATAAAACCCTAACCCTAAATTGAACCTCAAAACTTAGATTTAAAGCCTCAAAGCTGATAAATCAAGAGCAAAACCTTAATCCTAAATTAGTGAATCGTAATTTGGCATTTTATGTCTCATGGATTTTTTTTCATTGTAATTTTCCAAAATTGATAGAGGCTTACTGTCGGTTCAAAAATTCATTGATCTGTGGACATTTTATTGTATCAAATGCCCTTCTACTATAGTGTTAGTTTCACAGCCTAGTCTAGAAGTACAATGACTTGTCAATTCTTTTTGTTTTCGGTTTTTTTGCCAATTCCTCATTACTTCGTTTCAAAAAAACCCCAATGACTTGCATATGTGATCAAACAACTTGCATATCAAAATTGATACAATGGCATCTTTATCCATACAAAATAACGTACTACATTTATGAAGGGTTACATAAACTAACACATATTTCCAATAATTTTCCAACAAGCTTCGATTTTCTTCTTTTCCTTTTTGAATTAGTATGAACCCTTCCCCTATAGCCTTATTTACTCCATTGCTAGTACACTCATATCCCTATACTTATGTCGTGGAAAGAATTATGATGGTGCGTCGTTTAGCCAGTTCTGCATGTGATATTTTAATCTTATTTCAAGCATTTTTATTAGTATAAAACGTAAAACGTAAACAACATATCCAAGGGAACTCATTGGTGTCTAGAGATAGTATTATTGCATGTCATCACAGTCACACCTAAGTTGCACTAAAATATGAGCTCACTTATTTATACTTGAGTGCTTAATTAATCCCCTCAAAACATGGTTGATTATGTCAAATTTGAATATCCAAGTTGGTTTCAAATCATAGACAATCCTATGAATTTAGACCCTTTATGAGCCAGTCAGTTAGTCACTTTTTGAACCAGTCGGTTGGTCAGTCGACTCTCACTTGCCTAGTTGATTGTCTCGCCAATGAATGGACCAACCCAAATACAACATAGTTGAATCTCTGGCTTACATCAAAATTTGTGTTTAATCATAAATTTCAACACTTTTCTAGAGGTGCAATCAATGTAATATTTGTTAGATTGTAACATTTGGATACATCCATCAAGTAATTTTAGGTTTTGAAATCGATGTTTAGAAGTAGTTTACATGTTCTTATTTAAATGCTTGCTTGCCAGTGGGTGACTTATCTATGGCACTTGAGATAGAAGAATATTGTTTAAGAAAATATTTTAGTTTGCTAATTTTAATTGTTATAAATGACATGACTACCTTTAAATATAATTGACGAATGGTAATCTAAAGTATGTATGTTTCGTGGCCTTTTTGATATATCTATATATATATAATAAGTTTGTTGTTGTTTCCTTGCCGTATCGTATTCGACATTTTTCAAAATTTGTCGTATCTGTTTCTCCCCCCATATTCGTATCCATTTCAGTGCAACTTAGCTTGAAAGGCTTCACCAAGGAATGGGAAGTCTTTGTGAAGTGTGTGGTTGCTCGAGAACACCTTACAGATTGGAGCAGATTATGGGATGATTTCACTCAGGAGGAGATCCAGGAAGGATCTCAAGGCAATGGATAGAAGGAGGGTGCTGATGAAGAGAATGTTGCTCTTTCTGCTAAGAGCAAGAAGTCCAAGAAGGACTTGAACAAAGTCAGATGTTTTGCTTGTGCCGAGTTTGGTCACCGTGCTTCTCACTGTCCCGAGAAGAAGAAGAAGAAGAGAGATGAGGATGTGACCGTGGTAGCTACAACAAAGGTAGAGGACTTTACGAGAGGATTTGAGAACAACAAAGGTAGAGGACTTTACGAGAGGATTTGAGAAGGAATTCTCTTTATTCTCTCTTGTTTCGAGTCCCTGTAGCAATGGAGTTGTGCATAACGGTAGATGGTTTATTGATAATGGAGCTTCACGTCATATGATTGGATTATATCATATATTCTGGGAGATTACTAAGATAGGTCCTGACCGGTTGGTTCAAAGTGAAGGGGGAGTGGCACATGCAATGTGTGGATTTGGGAGGCCAAATTCCAAATCCGTTAGGGAGAACTCCTCGATCAGAATGGAGTTTTGTTTGTTCCAGGGCTGAGTGTGAACTTGTTCTCTATGTCAGCCTTGGAGGACGCAGGGTATTCTACTTTGTTTCGGAGGGAACATGTGTACATTTTTCCAAAGAGGGCAAATCTGGGAGATGTTTTTATACACTCAGAGAGAGCGGGACTGATCCAACCTCAGCTGATTGGTGATCGGTTCGGTGAGTTGTACAAGCTTGGTGATCCATGAGTACTTCCGTTGCTAAGAGGGAGTGTTAGCTTTTATAGCTCGAGAGGTACTTTTGCACTTTGTGCCTGGATTCAAAAGTGCGGAATAATGTAGTTTAAATAACGGTTTTAAATGACTTTATTAATGTATTTATTAAAGTACTTTTGATGTGTCTTTATGTTTCTAAAGTGAGTTGTAGTTTATTAAAGTGACTCACTTTATAAAGTGACTTTATGTCATAAAGTGAACCTTTTTTGTTATTTAGGGAAAAGTGACTTTTCGAATTCCAATTTAGTTTTTTAAAGTTCACTTAAGTGATTTAAGTGAACTTTAGATTAAAACACTACTGTTGATCTTGTGGCTAAAATTAAATCTCAGCCATAGAAGATGAAGAGTCACCGACAATTACCCTAAGTTGAAGATAAAAAGACATAGAGCCTCCATTGTTTGACACACTTTCCAAGGGAGAGCTGAGAGAAGGGCACGAAGCTCAAGACGAGTGAGGAAGGGCAGGTGGAAATGCAGATTTGTAGCAGCAGCATCAAGAAGGGAACAATTCCCAAAGTGGTGGGTTCTTCTCCCTAGAAGGACACAATTCCCGAGGAATATTTCTGCCATTATTTTGGACAGGCTGTACAGTGGCGACAGTGGAGTCCGTACTGTTGGGTTTGGTGCAGTTTTCGAGGCAGCCAAGTGAAGCAAAAGAGTGGTATGGTGGTATTTTAGACTGTTTAAGCTTAATATCAGTCATATTAAACTCTTGGACACCTATTTACAACATGTAAAATCTACGAGGACCCCAAAAATGAGAAGAACAAGAGCAATAACCACTAGGATCAGACATTTGAGATGTTGCTTTTCTTAGTTTGTTGACATGGAAACTTTGCTTGCTGTAATGATGTTGAAAGGACAATAGTTAAATCACCAGAAACCAAAATCAAATAACATCATACAAAACCCTTATTGTAAACTGCAACTTGTACAGATTTCAATTTAGATTTTGTATAATTCGAAAAAGTGGATGGGAAATATGATCATCTTATCCAATCATCATTGTCCATTGTCAAAACTGACTACATGCCCAGAACATCCCTGAAATTTTCCTATAATGCCCCTGAAATCTTCCTGGAATGGCCCTAAAATATGCCTGGAATGTCTTTGAAATCTTCCCAGAACGTCTTGGGTATTGCCTGCAAGTCCCTGACAGATTGGGGACATTTCCTAGAGGTCCCCTAAATGCTGGAACATCAGGTACAGGGGTACTTTCTTGGTGGGAGGGTTGCCTGTGCAACATGGTAATAAAATAATAATAATCTAATTTTAAAGTCACGGCCAAGCCAGACACCAAATTGGTGTATGAGACCCCCTTGTTTGTGGGACAAGGGACTCCCTTTGCTCAACGATTTGACTGTTAAAGTCTACAGAGAAGTACATACCCTACCTCCCTCCAGATTTGAACCTATGACCTCCTAGGAGGAGACACATGTTCTTGAACATTTTTATAATTTTATCATATAAATCCATAAAATTCTCCAAAGTCACTTTTATATTGTATTAATTACATTTTTTCAAATTTTTTTTCATATATATTATTGCCGCTCCCAACCTGTTGCTTCCTGCAAATTTGGCTGAAACTTCTAACTGTATTGGATACTCATATCCTTGTTCCGAACATTCCTGCATTCCGAAAACCAATGCAACATCGCTATGATATTCTTGTATTCATAAATAAAGATGGGGACATGAAACACAGGCACAGCGATGCCTCCACTCATGATAGCATTTCATTTTGAAAAATGGGGCTTCTTATGCACATTGAGGTCCCACGTACATAACTGTTGGGAAAACAACCTTTCATTCAACTAATTAGTACATCCTCTCGAAGACTTTCTAATTAGGACATTCTCTTGAAGATCTTCTAATTAGGACTCCATATGAAGTGATGATTACATCTTTAAACACAATTATTCTGTCAACAAAAATATACAAGTCACTATAAGTCAAAGAAAACTGACAGCATGACAAAGATCACTTAGCGGGGAAACTTTAGGTTAACAAGTTCAATGTATCATTTGATAAAAATCAAATTCTATCTCTAGTGGTTTGTGCTGTGTGAGTTGAAATGTAATTTAACTGTAATTATATACCCTGGTCATTACTGTGTGGCTATATATATTTTAGGCAGATGGATTGGTTGATCTAGATTTTGAAGATGTTCAGATATGGCTAAACATTTTTAGGTTATGACATTTACATTTTTCAAGGAATGGAATGCAACTATAATCTGCCGGCTCTTCTACCAATGCTGTTATCTGAATCATTGTTACCATTGTATTATGCGCTTGTTTTTTATTCGTGGCTAGCTGCTTTTTTAATTAAAGGAATTTTTTATGTTACATTATCTAAGATATCAGAATATTTTAGTGATTTGTTTGCAGGTTAGAAACAGGTGTGCTTGCAAGAGCAAAGCCCTTTGGCGTTGAGATCAGGAATGTGAAATGCTTACGGTGTGGTACATATGGCCACCAAAGTGGTGATCGAGAATGCCCATTGAAGGATGCAATAATGCCGAATGAGGAGAGTCGGTTGAAGAGGGATGATCCTTTGACAGCACTCATGGCACATACAGCCTCTGAGGAGGTGAGTCTTTAGAGAAGGTTTTATAGCCGATACATCTTTGCATAGGGCATAGCTGTAGGTGGGATGTTTCAAGGTGATGGCATGCTATCCTGTATAGCAATTTATCATTTTCTGGTAACCAATTCCAAGATTGTATTAGGAATGTGCTACATAGGGCCCTGGAGAACCACTACTAAAAATAGATCTGCCCACACTACACCATGGTCCATAAGAAAGAAAGCTTGCTCTTGCACGTGATAAATGACTTCAGATTGGTGGCAGATTTTAGCCAGCCTTTGTGTGGTGGCTTTTATCTAATGTTAATTGGCATTTATTTTGTACATCTAGCATTCCAGGTTCTAATTAACTGACATATGAGATCCCAGAATTAAGGGTAAGACTCAAACATGGGCCAAATCTGCTTCATTTTCATGCAAAGAGTTCCTCTTTATAAAAGGTCATATATTGCAAGGATTTTCTCCAGACATTATAATGTTTTCTGTTCTTGGACAAGGCTACGATCTTCAACGTGTCGAAGCATGCTCTATCTTTTATAATTATTACCACTTCTACTTCCAAGGAAAGAGATTGAGATCACCCCAGCTGATATATACTGGGAGTTTAGTGCATGTGACCTAGTTTTAGCATGCAACATGCTTCTGGTCTTGGCCGAACAAGGGATATGACTGCCTTGCCCTTTAGAGACCATGCTTCATAACCATTTCTAGGATATCTCATCCAAGTTGCACCTCTTGGACATGATCATCATGCCCTTTGAGATTTTCGGATCGAGGTTGCTTCAAGCTAACCAGGCTAAGCGAGAGAGAGTCTAGACCTTCCTTCTTAGGTGCATCATCTAATGCAAGTTGATTCTTCCTCAACCCATTTTTCAGTGGGATTTTGAGGCTCAGCCTCTTTGCTTCCAGGCCATCTTCCAATTGGTCTCTTCCCTTCATAGTGTTAGGATTTTGGGTGACTTGGCCTCTGGGCGAAACAAGTGTCCCTAAGCACTTTGTTCTTTGGAGGCCATTGCCTTGGCCGATTCCCTAGGGCGATATCGATGTTGATTTTCTACGGACTCTTGGTTACTTCAGTTAATGGCCATCTCTCTAAACCATCTTCACCCTTTTAGGTGCTCCCTGGTTGCACTAGATCATCCCCTGCTTCCAAAGTTATGAGATAGAACACTATCCTGGTAACTTGGATTGCGTTTCCGGAGGGTTCTTGGCCTAAAGATGGCCTTCTATGCTAAGCACTTTCTTGAGCTGAGAGATGGTCTTATTGCCTGACTTCTGTATACATACAAACATTGGATGCATACCCTTAGGATCCCCCTTGGTCAGTCTTGGTTGGGCTCCCACAAAGTCCACATTGAGACAAATCAGCACCTCGCACAGTTGGATAGTGTTTGTGAGTTCTGTCACCTGCTGGAGCCAAACACAAAAGGAGCATCATCTTTTCTAGTGCTCCATTTACTATGAGATCAAAGGGAGATACTATTTGTAACGTACATAAATCAACTTAATCTAGGTTAAATAAATAAAAATAATACTAAAGCATCATAAAAAAAGAATACAATAAATAAATAATAAATAATATTAATAAAAAATAACTAAACAAACTTAAAGAGATAAAAGAAAAATTATTATTATTTAAACTAAAAGACATGCCTTTTCATTTGAAAAGGCACAAATAGACCTATTTAAGGGTCCCGATTATACTTGTATTTCATCATTTATTCTTTCAAGAATTATTTATTTTATACATAGTTATTTTTATCAAACCAAGTTTATGTGCTTCTGCTACACTATTGCTTATTTCAAGACTCGATAGGTACCTTTCCTCTTTTTGGCTGCCACCCGGACTACAAATGTGTTGCCCTCTTCATGAGGGAAGTATTCAGACACAAATCCCAGCCTCTACATATCCCGTCCCAGCAGGAGGCCTTAAGGAGGACCACCTCATACTCCTTGGTTTTTTCATCTGATCAAGACTACAAGCATAGGGCCAAGATTCATGAGACCTCAGATTCCAGATCAACCTTGTCAAGACCCATGAGGAGTTGTCGCTTCATGACATGGTGTTAGATTTTATAGATATAGCAGTATAATTTCAATTGCATAATAAACAGGATCACTAAAGGAATAACCAAGCACAGAAACAATGGACACAAAGATTTTGATCTAGGAAACTACTAAGGGAGAAAACCCAGCAACCTTTTAATAGAGATAATCAGTTCAGAGATCAGCGTATATCCCGATACATATGTAGCACATATAGCAGAAAGATAAACCCCAAGAATATAAAAGAAACTACTTCCAAAGATAAAGAACCCCAGAAAACTTCTTTTTGTGGCAGTAGCAAACTTGTCTTCTTGCTTGGAGTGAACTTACTTGGTGAAAGTGAGTGAGGGTGCCTTCTATTTATACTTTATCAAGCTGACCTTTTATTTTCCAAGTGGGGCTGACTTGTCTTCTTCTGCTGAGCCAACTTCTCTTTTAGTGTGCACAATAAGTGTTGTCTTCAAACTGGGGTTCTTTATCTTTGGAAGTAGTTTCTCTTATATTCTTGGGGTTTATCTTTTTGTGGCAGTAGCAAACTTGTCTTCTTGCTTGGTGAAAGTGAGTGAGGGTGCCTTCTATTTATACTTTATCAAGCTGACCTTTTATTTTCCAAGTGGGGCTGACTTGTCTTCTTCTGCTGAGCCAACTTCTCTTTTAGTGTGCACAATAAGTGTTGTCTTCATATTTCTTCTGTGGCCGACTTGGTGAGGATGCCTCATGCAGCTACTACATCAACACATGGGGCATACACCATCAGCCTAGCAGACATACCAATTCTTGGAGGTTCCAAAATTGGGCTCCCCCATCCAACTCACCACCGCTCATGTACACTCTAGTGGCCAAACTTCTATTAGGGGTTTCTTTCCCCATGACCTTGGATGTCAGGAGGGCTAAGCTTCCCACTCTTGTGCTCCCCCAAAAATTACACAACTAGGCCCTCTCAGCTTCAACCACTCCCAGTAGGTTATCTTCCACCATTGCATTGGCCCCTTCACAGTGATTGATGACTTTGATGAGGAGCCTGTATCACTGCTCCCTCATTTGTCCTTGACAACCAGCTCCAAATCCAGCTCCAGCAGCCCTAGACGCACTCTCCTCTGGTTAGCACTAAGAGTCACTTGTACTTGCACCTTCTTTTATATCTTTTCTAGGCTAGATATTTAGCTTTTAGGTTAAATTTAACCACGTGGACATTCCTATGTTAGTGCTAGTGTCTGTACATATCCCACATCTTCCATGAATATTTTGGGATGGCCTGACATTCCAGGTCAATGGCAACATCATCGGAGGATTTTTGGACAAGGCAGTTCCAAGAACTTGCCAGTACTCCTGTGCATGATGAAGTTGACCTCAGAGGGGTTGCACAAAGCCATTCAACTAAATCTGGATGGTGAGTGTCACCTTCAAGAGTTGGATTACGAGTAGCTCCCGTTCAAGAGTATGCCCACTTTGCTAGAGATTGCAAGAAAGGGCCAATACCCATGGTTCCACCTCTTTAGCAGACAATGCAAACAGTCATTACGAAAAAGCAAAGGCAACTAACATCTTGGCCTACCTAGTTCAAACTCCGCTGCATGTGCAGAGTTGATCCCCAAGAAGATCATGTTGATGAGGTTGGGTGCAATGTAGAGGAGGAAATGAAGAGGGGTGAAAATGAGCCGATGATGAACAGGGAAGGTAGAACAAACAAGGGAGGAGGACCCCCTACCCAGGAAGCATCAAAGGCAGATCCCTGAACACCCTCATATGTTGGTGTTGTTAAACAAATATTCAGTTCCCTGCCAGTTATGAGAGCCAGGAAAACCAGAAAAGAAACCCTGGAAACAGAAGCTGAGTGAAATAATGCATTTGGGCTCACAATCTCCACTTTTGAAATTTGGTTACTGTCTGCGAGGTTTGTCTAATATTTGGGTATGTTCATCCGATGTATCTTTCTAGATAGTCCATTTGGTAAACGGTGTTCAAGTTGATGTCTCAGTCAGTCCAAGAAGCTTGGGAAGAGAAGAGTTTCTACCTTCCGCTTGACTTTGCTTTGAGGTTAGCACTTGGAAGGTCAAGACTCAAGAGCACGTGAGAATTCTTTTCTATTTTTGTGGTGTTTCAGGCTGTATGGGTATGTCCCCATTTTCTACTTAATACAAATTATAACTGTTACTGTTAGAAAAACATTGCAGTTGGTAGATGTGCCTTGATGATGTGAAATAGGTAGAGAGAGCCCATTAGTGTTATCTTTTGATGTCATTTCTCTGTTAAAGTCTCTGTTCAAAGAATTGTGTTGAATGTGAGATGTAGGTATGAAAAGATATGTAGGTCCCTTGAAGTGTTTACTGGATTTCGGCCTCTCCCGTGTGTTCTCTATAAATATCTTTTATATTCATAAATGTGTATATAGGGTTATCATCAATACGTAGAATTGTATAGGATTGGAGCAGCTGTAGTAGATTAATAACATTAAGTGAATGAAATCTATATAAAATATTATCTTTAATATGTTTCACAGAGCTGGGAAAAAGCCTCGATAGCTTTTGAAGATTCAGTTCTCGGAAATTTTATGAAGTATGTGCTAATATTCCATTTTATAAATCTAGCAACGATAAGTTACGATCTATATTATGAACTGTATTTCAAAAATAACAAAAACAAAAAACAATACGGATTTCCAATGAAGTATTACCTTTCATTTATGTTAATTCTTTTCTCTTTTTTTTCTCTGCAGCCCATGAAGTGGGAGCTTAAGCAGCAGCCAGGAGGTATAAGCCCTCCGCGAGGTGGATTCAAGTTGGATGATCCCAACCAGCAAATAATTCCGGAAGACATTTTTGATGAATATGGAGGTTTGTATTTTTAAGGGCATTAGGACATTTTCACTTCAGCAATAAACTCTCAGCAGCAGTAGGGGTATTTAGTGAGGGTCAGGTTTACTAGGATTTGATAATTAGCGATCGAGCATCTCAGTTTTTTGTGATCAGTTCATATGTAATAAGTTGTTTTCAATGTTTCAGGATTTTTAAATGGAGGACCTGATATTCCAGAAATATTGACCAGTTTCTCAAAAGATAAGTCAAAGAAAAACAAGTCGAGAAAGAAAAAGAGGAAGCACAAGAAGTCACATGGAACAGAGTCTGAAACGAGTAGTGATGATCATCATAGAAGTCAGTTATCTCGAACTAAGATAAAGCATGGTGATAGAGGAAGAAAAAGGTCCAGTAGGAAACACAAGAAAAGGAATCGGCACCATACTGTCTCTTGCACATCAGCAAGCTCCGACTCGGATCATCGGCATAAGAAACGGAAGCGACACAATTCTGACTCTAGCATATCTTCATCGTCAGACTCGCAGTAACTGCAGAGATGCTATTACATTGCCATAGTTGGCCCATATTTCAGAGTTGTTTGCTCACAGTTGATTATGAGGTCAGAATTTTATGCTTTGGTGATCCTTCTGTACCGAAATGAATGTAATTTGTAAAAGTCAGAGTGCTGAATGACTATGTAATTTACGTACCTCCAAACTAATCGCAAAATTGCGCTCTGGTCACTGTAAAGGAGTTGCTGCTACATGAACTTGATCAATTGATTAATCCTTTAATACGCAATCTAGAGTGTGGCTACTCATATTTTCTTCTATTAATGTTTGAGGTTGAAAGGTCAATACGATTGGAAAATGTTGAGATAAAAACAAAGTTACTGGACTTGACTTGGAGAATTACTCGATGGGGTTGAAGAGTAACAGTTGTTTTGGACTCTGGAAAAGCTCTGGAGTTAACTTGGAAATTTTAAAAAGAAAAAAAATAAATTTCAGGAAAATAAAGATAGTTGTCATTAATATGTAAGTTTGCAATGTCCATATAATGTACATTCAAGAGAACTGGTTTTTAACTCCATAGATGACACTACGTACTACAGAATGCCATGGATTCTAGGCAGTTGACAGGTCTGACGGTGGTTTGTTGCGAAATTGAGTTAAGAAAACAAGCAAAATGAGTATTTTTTAAAATTTACATGTCTTTTATAGACATACAACCTTGTCTTAGCCGCGGGACTTGCGAGTGAGACTCGTTGACTCTTAGAAACATACTTGTAGTCTTGCTGGTCAAAATTGCAGCTATGACTGAGGGCTGAGTTAGACTTGGAGGAGCGACTCAACTCGTTTCCCTCAAAGAGCTCTATTCGGGCGGTGATTCAAAATTTGAATTGTCCAGTAACATTAACCAAGGATTCAAATTTTGGCTTATGTTATTTTGTTGCTTGTATTATACACAACATTTCTTTCCACAACTTTGTGCGACTGCCAGGCCTATTAATTTAATGGGCAATGACAAATACTCTCCAATCTCATTTTGTAAAGCTTTTATGTAGCTGAGGTGTGTGGATTTTAAGGGCAAAAATGGAAAACATACCTAGCAAAAAATTCAAATACATGCACATAAGTGTTTCAAACCGATGAATGTGATGGCGCTGATAAGCAATTGAATTCAGTAGTTAGATATTGTTGCAAGTGGTTAATTATTTGGATGAAAACAAAGCACACATTTCATAACCGCTTACTACTTTTGGTCGACAAATCCATTCCACAAGAGTTTATACTATATTTGGTTCCATGTGTTTTGCATTTGGTCGACAAATCCATTTCAGAAGAGTTTATGCTACATTTGGCTCCATGTCTCCTGACAAATAGAAAAATTGGTGAGTTTGTGTTACACACAATGATTCTGAGAGTGTATGTGTTCACAGTGCATATTCATTGTAATATCAGTTTCTGCATCAGTGTAAGAAAATTAGAATACCCAACGTCTTGGGTAGACCCTCAACCTAGAGTCATGAAGAAGTTGTGATGTGTTGAAAAGAGTTGAGGGTGCTGATTATATAGGTGGAAAATTAGTTGTTAGGGTTAGAGGTGTGGACTAAATAAGAGAACTAAGAAGAATTAAAAGATTTAAATTGGATCAAGGGGGGAAAAATGTATATTTAGGAAAAAAATTATTGCGTCCAGAGGCCCTTTCTACAGTCCAAGTTAGTGAAATGTGTCCCTTCTGTCACATGTTGGCTCAAACAAAAATATTAAAAATTAAAATTAAAAAACCAAGAACATATAATATCTAAATTTAAATTAGTTAAATTGTAAAACACATTTATATAAATATATATCAAATTTCACTTTGGCTCAAAAAAATATTAAAAATAAAAATTAAAAAACCAAAGAACATATAAAATCTAAATTTAAATTAGTTAAATTGTAAAGCACATTTATATAAATATATATCAAATTTCATTTAAAATTCCCCTAACTTTAAATCTAAACAATTTAAGTAAATGTTCATTATTAATTTTAGAGAAAAACAAGTAATTTCTCAAAAAAAATTGGATATATATTTAAAATCTTCATTGATAGTAAAATGTTTTCAAATTCCAATTTAATTTGAAAATCTGGATTTTAGAATTTTATATGAGTTATTTTTACTTATTAACTACTGTCAATGTACATTATTATTTTTAAAGGAAAACATGTAAATAATTTGTTTCTTAGTTCATTTGGATATGTGTCTAAAATATTCATTTGATTGTAAAATGTTTTCAAATTCTAATTTAATATGGAAATCTAGATTTTAGAATTTTTTAGGGTTGTTTTACTCATTAGGGTCAATATTCATTATTAGTTTTAAAGAAAAAATGAGTAAAGAATTTTTTGGAAAACTTTTGATTATATAAAATATTTTTTAAATTCCAATCCAATTTAGAAATATGGGATTTAAATCCAAATATTACTCGTCTCATTCTTCTCAAGGACTTTAAGTTATTTTGAAAGTTTTTTGTAAATTATTATATACAGCTTATATCCATCTTAACTTTGACGCCATCAGATATCTTTCCTCAAGTTTAGCATTCTAAAAGGGGTTTGCACCTTAAGAGATTTGATCCCTTTCGACGTTTGGTAGAGCCATAGTTAAGATGGATCTATACTGATTAAAAAATTTAAATTATATTTTTTATTCTTTATAATTACTCATCAATTCTCCTAATTCCTTCTAAGTTCCTTTTTTTCCTAAATACAAATTTTTCCCCTTTCAATTCAATTTAATTCTTCTTATTTCTCTTATTTTGCTCCTCATCTTAAACTGCATAACCCTAACAATTAATTTTCCACCGATATAATCAACACCCTCTACTCTTTTAAACACATTACAACTTCTTCCCCTAATGATGAGTGGAGTGTCCACCTGAATACACAGTGAAATCTAGAAATTGATATTACAACACATAATGATGCTAAGTAGGTTTATTTTGAAATGGAAATAAGAGAATGGTGAGATGAAATATAAGCCATGTTAAAAGTTAAGATGAAGAAATAATTTGATAATTTATAATGTTGGAATAAGGTTTTTCACAAATGCTCTTGAAAAATTAATTAAGTTTATTTTGTCATTCCTTGCTAAAATAAGGAGCAATAAAGAATTATAGTTAAGTTGTGAACCTTGGAAAGATAAATTATGGTGTTTCAATCATTAAGTATTTTCAACAATATGGGTGGATTTCATTTATCGTTCTCTATTAGCATGTTCGTTAAATGTGAGTTCTACTATTATTTATTAAGAAATAGAATGTATATTTAGGGTAGATCACATTTGAGGAGATGAAGTTACATTGCTTACATTTTTGGGGCATGTGAACTTCCCTATGATTTCACATGTGGCAACAAAAACTAGAATCCAACCTTTGGATACAAAACCACATTAAATATTGCCTTTATTAATAAAGCCTACATGACAAATTTATAACTTAGAAAGAGAAGAATTAACTTGTTGAGAACATGCAAGGTCACTTTTTTGAAATTCTACCTACAACATTGGGATCCATTCTTCCTAGCTCAATATGATTTTGGTATGTTAACTTTGTAGTGGTTTTTTGGGTTGGTACTACTTGCTTCTTCCAATGTGCAAAGGCTTGAGAACGGTATTTTGTTGATGCCTTATCCAACTTCAGTTTCATTTCGACTCTGTTACGTTCCTCTTTGATTTTTCCATTTCTATTGACTTGATGTTTGTCCTTTGATTATTTGAGATTGATAAAATATGATTGGGATGTGATGTACCTTCTTAGCATTGATTTTCATACTAATTAATCCTTTGTCTTCTTGCACTAATTGGGTTAACACTTTCTTGAAAGCAACTTTCTAGTTAATTTCCTTGGAAATCTTGCATTGTTCATCTCCAACACCACCTCTTTGTTTAGGGATATAACTTAGTTAGCCATCCAATTAGTCGTTTTGTTATCCTACCTTCTCACATCCTAGAATCTCATTGAATAAAAAAGTATATTTGTCTCTAAACACCACTCGCCCATGACTTGCTAATAACCATTTTATTGAGGAGATCTACGAGCAGTTCAGCATCTCTTTCGATGATAAATTTACTAGCTATGGTTACCTTGCCTTGAATATCCTTACTATAGCACCTTGATGTTAAGTGATATCATTTGATCTTTCTTCGAAATCTTCAAAGAAAACATTCTCTACTCTTCCTTGGCAAACTTTGATGGCCCAACTTGCCATTGCTAGACTTGGGTTTCATTTAGAACTCACATCAAAGTTTATTTCATGACATAACATGACTACATTGATAAGAATATCCGAGTCTTGTGGAATGGACATGGTTGTTTCTCTACCTAAATCTTAAACTCTTTGATTAGAGTAATTTCTTTTGTTTAGGTTTTAGACTAGTTAAATGTTTGTTTCTTACCTCGGTATTTTCTATCACAAAAACTTGTGGCATCTTGGAAGAAATTGTATGGCTACAAATTCTCTGGTCCTCAAGTGATAGTGTTTAAGACTCAAAATCTTAAGATTTTTAGCTGTCCATTAAAACAACATTACCAAACTAGGGATCATTCCATACTTTCATCAATCCTTTTCCTTTCTAATGGGATTTACCCCATTTCACAAACAATTCCTTGGTGGTATTCACCATTAGGATGTGTTGTATGGACCATGAGCTCCATAGATTCCATAATTTTTTATGGACCATGAGCTCTTTGCCTATACAAGACACATGCTACATGTGGACCAATCCTGCCTCTATATACCAAATCTTATTTATTCAAAATCATGTAGAGTACAGCAAAGAAGATCGTCACGTTTGGCCATATGTCTAGATTCCATATTTTTTTCTCGATTTTGAATTTTTTAGCCCCTTTGTTAAGTAGACCATATATCCCTTTTTGACATCATAACTCTCATCCCTACATTTATTCCAACATTTATATTTTTGAAACATACATTGTTATTGAAGTCCCATTTGCTTTGATAGTAAGCCTTGGCAAAGTTACTTTTCATCAAATGTATTTCCTAATTAATTTCCTCATGCAAAATTAAGCACATTTGAGCCAAAGAGATGTTGGGGTGGGTGATCTTCTTGAGAAGCCCTAGTTACTAGGTGCAAGTCACAGAGGTGAGAATCGACACCGTTTCATTTCACTAATTTTAGTTGCACATGTTCACCCCCTTTGCCATCATCTAATCCAATAAGTGTGAGTGGATTATTCAAGCTCGTGAACAAATGGTCATTAGCAAATGACATTCATGGGAGACGGGTTATACCTGAAGGAATTTGAATGTTCAATTCCCAAAAATGATATTTCATGCATATGATCAAAGTTAAACCTCCCCCAAACAAGAAAAGTTGTTTTTTACCAAGGTCCCTTTGACAATATATAATGTACTTGGCTACCATGTAACTGCAGGTTGAATTGAGGAGCGCATCAATTAATTTCAACAATTAAAACAAATTCCTAGGAAATTCTTAACCTGTCTTGAAATGATAGCCTTAGGAGATTTTCAACACATTGTGGTGGCATATTATAGGTTTTTCATAACATATTTTGAAATAGAAATAGTGGGAAAATACCTACACTATTTCTAATAGTGTGATCCTAAGTCACACGATTCACTAAATTTTATTGTTGAAAGTCCAAATCTAGTGGAAAGCATTGAAATCCATTCATATTCAACAGATTCAAAGCCCTTGGTCTTGTTTACTATTTTATCATGCTTCATATTTGTTTATGTTCACATTCGTTTACTAATTCAACATGGTTGATAATACATATTCGTTGATATTTTTATAAATTCAACAGATTCAAAGCCCTTGGTCTTGTTTACTATTTTATCATGCTTCATATTTATTTATGTTCACATTCGTTTACTAATTTAACATGGTTGATAATACATATTCGTTGATATTTTTATAAATATTTTATGTATCGTGTGTTCAATGAAAGCCTCAAAAACTTAGTAATTTTAATGTTAATTAAAACTTAAAATTTTGAACTTTTGGTGTATATATATGTGTGAATTTGAAAACGATTTTTTTCTAATTTTTATTCACTTGTAAACTTTATCCAATAGTAATGAATTTGAACATGAACCAAAACCAAGACCATGTGACATAGGCCCTTTCTAATAAATTCCCAACACTTAATGTAAAACTTGGTTGAGATAGTATCTTTTGTGTTGATTTATCTTAGTGTCATTAAAGCCATTTCCATCCCAATAAAAATTATAACAATTTATTAAGTTTTTAATAAAAAATAAATGTTTGTCGTATTGTGATTATAACCATTTCAATCTCAATTAAAATTATAACCATTATTAATTTTTTCAATAAAATTATTATTATTATTATTATTATTATTATTTATATATAATTTCCCTACGATTATTCATCTTTTTCCCAAATCAGTTTATGCATGGAATAGCGGATGAGGAGGCGAGAGGTTTAATGGTGGATGTAAGTTGCAGGGTTGGTCGATTCTTGAGAGTTGGGCCAGAGGCCTAAGCCTGTTCCTAAGACCAGGGGATCGGGTCTTAGGATGAATGAGCCAACGAACGGCGAGGAAAATCCCCCTATCCAATGCTCAAAGTTGGAAAGAGAGGAAGACAAAGGCAAAAGGCAAGTACTCGATACCCATCTGGGGAAATATGGGGAAGGTACGAGTGGATCTAGTAAAGAAACTACATCGAAGGGAGAGAACAGAAGAGCAGGGCAATGTCTGCCAAAATCGAAGACAATACCAAAGCTTCAGATCAAATCGGATCGCATAAGGGAAGCCATCACCTACATGAAGGAGCACGCTCTCATTGGTAAGTCTATTGGAATGTTTCCCACGGAGAAGACCTTAGTACAGTGGATAAACACCACCTGCAAACCACAAGGCCACTATGATCTACAACTGGGAGCCAAAGGTTTCTTTACTGTCATCTTCTTTAACGAAGAAGATACGACCAAAATATTTGAGAACGGACCTTATTTCCTTAATTCTGTTGGTATGTTCTTAAGGCCGTGGAAAGAAAGATTTAATCCAGACAAGGAAAATCTCACAATAGCCCTGGTCTGGATCAAAATGTATTCTCTTCCTATGGAATACTGGACAGAAGAAATCCTGACGGACATTGGGAACACCCTAGGAAACTTTGTAAAAGTCTCAGAGCAGCCCGGCAGAGGAGGTACACATCTTATGCCCAGATTTGCATCTATCTTGATATCTCACAGGATCTTCTAGACGGAATAGACTTAACTTGGGAGGATGAGGATCGGTTTCAAGCAATTGACTATGAACAAATATCGTTCAGATGTCAGCGATATCATGAGCATGGACACCTGTTCAGAGAATGCCCGCAGAACGAAAGTCCAAGAAAATAAAGATTCTAAGGGGTTTACTCGAGTTCAAAATAAGAAAATATCATCTGAAAAGACCATGGGCCTTGGAATCTATAAAAAAATCCAAACACAGAATAGGTTCGAAGCCCTCCAAGAACCCAAGCAAGCTATAATAAGACATCGGAAGCTGAAGAGGAAGAAATGGAGATAGGAGATCTGGATCTGGTAGGTCTGGAAATGACTTGCTTTGAGAAGGTCCCCGAAAAAATACTTCCACAACAAGTCAAATTACTGGAAAAAGCGATAATCAAGGCTAAATCGATGAAGTTTCTTGGGGTCTCATCAGAATCCCTTAAGGATCCGGATGGAAAAAGGAAAGGGAAGAAAGAAGGGAGGCATAGTAATGCTCAAAGGATTAAAATGGTAGGGGATCAACTGGTGGCATCAGGGAAATATCCTACCATAGATGCGACCCTTTCTCCCGCGAATAAATAAGTTTCCAATGCAGACCACAACTTGGAATATAAGAGGTTGTAATAGCACCTTGAAGATCCGTCTTCTAAGGAGAAGGATAGAACTGGATAATCCAGGTATAATTCTTTTACAAGAAACAAAATTTTCAAAGGCAGAACTGAAGATCATTGGAGGAAAAGTTTGGAGGGAAAGTGAGGCCGTTGCAGTGGATGCTAAAGGGGCAGCTGGAGGTATCGAGATTCTTTGGAACCCAAGAGTGGTTTCCCTTTTGACTTCTTAGCAACCCAGTACTCCCTATGGCAGCATTCCATATCTTAGGTACTAGTACTAGGGGGTTTATTACCAATGTGTATGGCCCTCCTCAGGCAGAACATAAAAGGTAACTTCTAGACTCTCTAGAGATACTTAAAAGGGCGTTGGAAGGAAAGCCCTGGATTCTTGGAGGGGACTTCGACCTGGACAGGAATCTTGAAGAAAAAAAAGGTGGGATAAGGCAGCAAAACCCAATCAGTGAGTACTTTAATGAATTTATTGATAACCTTGAATTGGTTGATGTCAGAACAACCAACGGTACCTTAACATGGAATAATAAAAGAATAGGGGACAGGGGAATAGCCTGTCGACTAGACCGCTTTTTGGTCTCAGAATCCATTATGATGAATGGGGAAGAATTGAGGTATGCGGTACTCCCATAAGCCAGATCATACCACTAGCATATTAAGCTATTGTGGGACAGTGCAGGGGTCAACTTGTGAATACCATTCCATTTTGAAATTTTTTGGCTTCTCCAGGTTGAATTCCCTAAGAAACTAAAAGAATGGTGGGTGGAAATGCCAACCATTAGAGGAATGTGGATGTACCAGTTCCAAAAAAAGCTTAAACTCCTCAAATCTAAAATCAAGAAGTGGAATAAAGAATCCTTTGGTAACATCTTGTTGCAGCTGCAACTATTTCCCAAAATTTTTAAAATTTTGGACCCTCCTTTTAAATTTTATCTTATTGGGATTTATTTTGGATTGCTGAACTTTGTTGGCCTCTGATTACAAATTTGGATATTTTGAGTTTGAATTGAGGTACATTGTTTACCATTTTCGAAAGTTGAATGACTATCTTTGTTTGACTTGAACTTGAAGTTTTTGGTTTGTCGATAGTTGCCTTTTCGATGTCGGAAGTTTATTGAACAGTGAATCGGGGCCGTAGTTCTCTACGTAGCCGCCGTTGCGGAAGCTAACTAATAAACGTCTCGATGGGAATCATGTTTTTCGTCGATGGTTTATCTCCTTCGTTTTTTGGTTTTCGGCGTCATTTTGCTTATCACTGTTGGAGTATTAGGCTTCTAAGTCGTCGTCGTTTCGGAGAACATATGGCAAACGTTCCGACGAGTTAGTTCTTACCCTTGCCGATTTTGTGTTTTATTGCTTTTTCATTACTTTTTGTTTTCTCTTCGCTATCGGAACGTTTCATGACTTTGATCGAAAGCCGTAGTCTAATTATTTTCCGCCGTTACGGCTCCTCATTGAACTAGTCGTCCAATGCTGTAGTGGTTCCGAGGTCCGATGCGGCAGTTTTTTGTGTTTTATTTCGTCGACATTTTATTTTGTTGTGGAAGCCATAGTATTTATGGTTTCTGCCGTTGCGGCAGCTTAGTGAACTAACCATCCGACATTTAGTTGTTTTGTTCGCCAACGAAGAGTTTTTCGCCCGATGCTTAGTATTTTTCCCGCCGGTGAGGGTTTTCTCGCCTTTTTTGTGTGCTTCTACTCTATTTTTCCATGGCGGTTTCTCCGAGATGAAGAGCGCAGCTTGGGGTTTCATATTGGCGGTTACTTTGTTATGATTCATGCTTTCATTGGAGGATTTTGAATTGGTCCAGATGCGGCCTGGATTGAGATAGGGAGCCTGTTTTATTGGGCTTGTGATTTTAGTTTGGATAGTGGATTTAGCGGATTTCAGACCCAGCTTGCAGGATTTTCTTTGCCTTATCTTTTCATGCATTAATATTGTTTATAGTTCATTTTACAGAATGCATGTATTAGTGCAGTTTGTGTTACTTTGTTAAACACTAGATGGTCTAAAATCTGCTATGTTCATAACAGGGTGACTACTGCAAGCAAGATATGTCTAAAAGTCAAAACAGAAGGGAGGCAGCAAGGAAAGAAGAGGTTGAAGCATAAAGAAGCGAGATAGAAAAAGGAAGGATAAAGTGAAGGTCTGAGATCAACAAGGTCTAAAAGGACCAGCGGATTTGATAACAGCAAAGGCCCAGGCTTGGGAAAAGTTTATCACTGATCAAGCTGGTTTCTCATTATAAAAGTGCTATTAAATTTTAATGAAATGTAACGTATTGTATAAATCATGAGCACCCACTAAAAGACAAAATTTTGGGATTGAACAGTTGGGGGAGCCCAAAGGTCACCCGAGGGGCAACCCAATGGTTTTGTTGTTTTTGTATAAATATAGGAGAGTTAGTTCTAGAACGAGGACTTTTTCCCAGATAGATTTGTGAGAGTATGATGTAAGAAGAACTATTTCCTTTTGCATAAAGAAATTACAAGTTTCTTGTTGGAGAAAGCTTTGTAGAAGGTTTCAAATGTTGTGCTATGGATTTGTTGAATGTGAACTATTTCATTTTCAGTTGTTATCTATTAACTGTGAGATCGTTCTAACTCTTTGAACCTATGTTCTTGTTATGAATGCGCTTTAGTTTATTCTATGAAATTTCCACTGTGGGTAATGAATGATTTTCATAAAAAATGAGCTATCTTGTTGTTCATATATCTATAAATATTCATGTGTTTTGAAATAAGTAACAACTATCTGTGATTTTTCTTAATGCATGCGCAAAATACATTACTCATTGATAAATGATAATCTTGCTCCCTAGGGATAGGTTAGGTAGTTAGTTTTAGTTTTTTCTTGCTGTGTGTGGTTTAGATGCGAGAGAGTTAAGACGAGAGGTAAGAACCTGTGCATCACATTGTGACCGCTCCTCGTATTCTCTATCAATCTGCATTTTTATATAGGCACTTGCATCTCATACTTAAATACAAAAAACTAAAAACATACACGGTGGACCGGGCCGTAATCGGTAAAACCCTTTTTTTTTGTTACTTGACCTACGGTAACCGAACCGTAAACCGGACAGATTCCCCATACCCAACAGTAACGGGCTAGTTGGGAACGTTCACTGGGGAGAATCCCTAACTGTTGTTACCTGGGATTTTCCAGGCCTCAACACATCTTTAAGGTGAAAGTGGAGTTGGATGGAAAAATCAAAGAGGTGCAAATCAGAGGGATGCAAAATGGCTTCACGAAGGTATTCGAGAGCAAGAAAAAGGGTTGATCCATGAATTTAGCCAAAGAGAACAACAGGAGGAAGTATTATGGAATCAGAAATCTAGAGTTAAGTGGCTCCAAGAAGGAGATCATAATACCAGTTTCTTCCACAAAGCAACCATTCAACATCACCAAGGAAACTAGATGGCTAGATTGAAAACAGAAGAAGGACACATTGTTGAAACCAAGGAGCACCTTGAACTAACTTTGAACTCCTACTTTTCTAAACTCCTCGAGGAACCATACGGGGATAGGGATGAAGCATAGAGGGAGGTTCTAAGGCACATTCCAAGAGTTATCACGGAAGAGCATAACCTCTTGCTTTTGAAACCAATTGAATTGGAAGAAGTAGACACCGTGGTTAAGCAAATGGCGAATGATAAAGCCTCGGGACCTGACGGGTTTACCACCAACTTCTTCCATTCATGTTGGGACCGGATGAAAGAGGAAGTGTGGGCTCCAGTGGAGGACTCAAGAAAGATAGGCAATATTCTGAAAGCTCTGAATGCAACCTTCATGACTCTTATCCCAAAAGAAACAGGAACGAAGGATCTCGAAAAACTCAGACCGATCGCCTTATGTAATGTCATATATAAAATCATCTCTAAGGTTATATCCAACTGAATTCGTCCATTGCTTCCTCTAATCATTTCCCCTGAGCAGACGAGTTTCATAGAAGGAAGACAAATTCTGGATGGAATCATCCCGATCCATGAAACCATCCATTCAGTCAAAATTTGGAAAATTCCAGGTATGCTAGTGAAATTAGATCTATCTAAAGCTTATGATAAATTGAATTGGCAATTCTTAGCAAGTGTGCTTCAGGCTTTCAGATTCTCGGACCAATGGACGGGGTGGGTCATGAAATTGGTTTCATTGGCCTTGTTCTCCATTCTAGTTAACGGTACCCCTTCCTCACCCTTCCAGGTCTCTAGAGGAATTAGACAAGGTGACCCACTGTCCCCCTTTTTGTTCATTATAGCAGTTGAGGGTCTACGAAGAATGCTTAAGAACTTACGCATGGAAAATAAGATCAAAGGGTTAACCTTGGATGTTGAGATGGAAACTCAAACTCATCAACAGTTTGTTGATGACACGATGCTCATGGGTCCTTCCATGGTTTAGGAGGCAAGAGGTATAAAGGATGGGCTGGACACTTTCCTTGAAGCCAGCGGTATGGAAATCAATAAGGATAAATCCTAGGTATACTTCTTTAATACTCTGAAAATCATGAAAAGAAAAATTCTAAGGATTCTAGGATTCTCCAAAGGAGGGATCCCTTCAAAATACTTAGGAGCACCTCTTGCAGAATCGACCATCAGACAGGTCTCATGGCAGGATTTTCTGGACAAATTCAAGAAGAAACTTAGCCAGTGGACTTTTAGAGCCCTTAACTTCCCCGGTAGACTCATTCTTGTCAAGTCAGTCCTCCAGGCTATGCCGCTCTACCTATTTTTGGTTCTGGCAGCACTAAAATTAGTGATAAAGCAGATCAGGAATATTCAAAGGAACTTTCTGTGGGGAGTAGATGATAGTCACAGGAAAAGGTCGTTGGTGGACTGGCAAACTGTATGTAAACCCAAAGAAGTGGGAGGGTTAGGTCTTCGTGACCCACTAGATGGTAGTAAATAAATGGTAGCTAAGATATGGTGGAAATGGATAACTTACAAGGAAGAACCATGGGCAAAGTTTTTGCATGCTAAGTATGCACCCCACTGGCCAAAACAATCGTTGATCAGATTTGGCGAGGACCTCCCTGGCTCCAGTATTTGGAAACCGGCTCAGGAAAACTGAAACATCATCCAAAGTCACAACTTCTGGGAGGTAAGAGATGGAAAAACAGTTATGCTCGTCAGCGACGCCTGGAACCCGGAGTCGAGCAACGATAGTCGAGACCACGTTCTGGCGCTTATATACCATCTCCAAAATAGTCAGAGGAAAAAGGTGAGGAAATTTTGGGACTCTGGGTCCCCTGACAAAATATTCCGAACATGGAAAAGGAAATATTGGTGGAAAACACCGGTACCAACAGAGGACATTGATGATTTTTACATGGAACTCAGCTCAAGGAAGATCCCCTGGCACGATGGCCTAGATAAAATACGTTGGGGTTATTCCAACCTTGGAAGGTTCAATATTAAAGAGGACATAGGGTTGATCACTGAAACACACAGGCTGGAAAAGGAGGCTAAATGGAGAAAAGTCTGGGGAGGAAAATGGTGGCCCAAAGTTGTAGCTTTCAGCTGGCTCATTCTCAAGTGTCACATTCTCACTTGGGATAATATACAAGTTCGTGGGATATTGGGACCTTCAAGATGTAGCCTGTGTGAAAATAACAATGAAACTATAAACCATTTGCTAGATGAATGTCCAATATCGGACGTTATATGGGACAAAGGTGTCGGGCTGTTTAAAAAAACCACAGATGTGTAGGAAGACGTGACTCAACAATCACTGAATGGCCTAAGAACATATTCAAAAACAAAATAGTGAATAGAATCTGGGAGTTGTTCCCGGGCTTTGTGTTCTGCGAAATCTGGAAAACCCGAAACTTAAAAAATTTTGAAAATAAAAAGCGACGAGTGGAAAAAATTTGGGCAACTATATAAGCTCATATCAAAGAAACTATTACGCTCACTCCACGGACACAGGAAGATTATGTAGCAGAAGCAAGTGAAAAACAAATTCTTCAGGGGTGGGCAATTTGGGCGTTACTTGTGAACACGCGCATCCCAACAAATTGATTAAGCAGCTGAGAAGCTTTGATTCTTGGCAAAGTCCTCCGAAGGTCACCTTCAAATTAAACTTCGATGGGGCGGCAAAAGGGAACCCGGGACCGGCTGGTTATGGAGGCATGGTAAGAGACTCACAGGGACAAATTCTCAGCATCTGTTGGGGTAACATAGGCACCAGCACTAACAACTTAGCAGAGCTTGAAGGCCTCATAAAGGGGGTCTCATGGGCAGTCCAAAACTAGCGAACATCGTTGATAGTGGAAGGGGACTCACTGGTGATCATTGGCATAGCCAAGAGGCTTGAGAATGGAGTGACCATAGGCCAGGTTTCCAAAAATTGGCAATGGGAGAGCAGGCCTTCAGCGCTAAGAAGTTGGCTAAGGGACAACCCTGTACTAATATTCTCGCATGTTAAACGGACAAGAAACATGGTGGCGGACGCCTTATCAAACGAAGGGGTTGGTAAAAGTATCTCCTTCCATGCAGAGGTAAACGACGACAAGCGAGATGGTCAGTTATGGAGAAAATATGAAGCGCTGGTAAAGGAAGATATTGGGGGGATAGTTGTAGGGCGTCCTCAATAGCTGTCCGATCCTCTGCCCCCGATGCAGGACAGGTGCACTCTAACTCTCCTTTCAACCATGCCGACCGTCAATTCCTCTCTCACACGCGGCCCCCTCGTCATAATCGAGATGACGTTGGATGGCCATGTGATCCGGCATGCGGGGGCCCCTCTCCACACCCCCATGTCAGGAGAAATTGAAGGCGACGTTACATCCTCTCCACATGGCTTTAATTTCTTTCAGGTTGATGTAATGGCTAGGACAAATGGAATGCGGACGATCATTCCGGAGGTGGCTAGTTGCATGCTCGCCCGATTCGGTGAGGACGATCCGGCATCAGACCTGCATTTATAAGATTGTCTCCTTTCAAGATGGAGGGGTACGAAGAGGTACGAGGGTTCAGACCCTTTGGGCATACCGGTGGGGAATTATTGAGTCTTTGTATCGGGAATGTCAAGAGAAGGATGGCCCATACTAAGTGGCCTTTAATGGGGGATAGGGTAGCCAATCTTTTGCACGGAGGGAAGGATTTGGCGCAGTGAAAATGGTGTTGGAACTGTAAGATCGTAATTTCTCCGGGTGCGGAATGGAAACATCAACCAGTGATGATGAGGGTGGGATGCATTAGCAAGGTAAAGGGTGCGGCTATATATGCCTCTATGGAATATGAAAGGATCACCGTGGACAGGCTTAGTTTTGTTCACATTCTCGTACAGGCCTCTCGAAATCTTTAGTTCTGTGGTTCAATGGCTAAGCAATAGCGAGTGTGGTGTCACCGGGGAAAAAGTGGAAGAGTGGAGGGGGCTAATATTTCATAAGTTTGTGCATCCAGTGGAGCCTTTCCTGGGGAAGAATGCCCGGCTCCTATGGCGTTTAATTGGGGGGCACATTATATGGCTGAGACTCCAACACAGGTTGAAGCCATGATCGCTGTAAAGGAGGTCGAGCTAATCAGGGAATATGAGAATCATCAAGGACGACCCCTGGTAGCCAGTCCGTTTTGGACAGTCTGTATTTTGTTGGCTCGTGGCATTCAGAAAAACTTGCTACTGGCACAGGAGATCCGGGAAGCATTAGTCATGGTCAGACAAGGGAAACAAGAAAGCACTGCAGGTTCTAGAATACTGGATCAGATGGCGGGCGACCTGCTGGAGAGCATGGGGGAGCATCCCTCGGTGCCATTGCCCTCCCCTGTAGATCCACAGTCGTAGTAATACCCTAGGGAGGGCAGTGTTTCTGGGTTCTCGCCTATTTCTAATTTTCTGCTTTTTTGGCTCAGTAGGTGCACTCTGGTTGTATCAGGCTTTTAAGGAATACCGTTATTTGCTTAGATGAATGTAATAGTTTCGGGTGGGAAGGGGTAATCAATAGGGCAACCTTCACCAGCTATCTGCTACTGTGCAGTTACTGGTCTGAAAGGCAGAAGACTACGCGTCTCTGTAACCTTTTTTATAAGAACGTTGTTAATGTGGGAAGGGGTATGGATGACCAAAATCTTAGAAAGATAAAGGGAGGGAGAAATGGGGGAAATGATAGAATTACCTCTCTAAAGAAGATTCCTGGTCCAACGTGACTCTTTCAGTTGGACGGGACCAATTACATACTTTTTTGTATCATACAATAATATCAATTTTCCTTATTTATTAACAAAAAAAAGATATATATATAATTTCCTTACACAAGAGATCATAAATAAATATAATTATAAGATTTCCATCTCTATCTCAATTAAAATTATAACCATTATTAATTTTTTCAATAAAAAATATTTTATTACTATTATTTATATAATTTCCCTACACGGGAGATCATAAATAAATACAAATACGACGAGAATTCCATCTATAACCATTTTCTTTAAACATTTCATGAACCAAAAAAGAACCAAGTACTTTATGTTGCTTTTCCTACTCATACTTTTCATAATATTCCCCTAGGGGCAACTTCCTCTATACAAAAAGTAGTAATGTGTTAAAATTAGCAATTAATGTGAATATGACACCTCGACATGCATTGCACAATTTGATTCCCTTTAACAGTGTTTATGTGTCATACACAAATCTGATTCCCTTTCATAGTGTTTATGTGTCATACACAAGTCCACTTTGTTGTTGATGAATAACCACGCTATTTGCAATGTCTTTTGGGAGGTATATTGAGGTGTGTCGATGATTCCGATCTTTAAAAGGAGCACATTTAATTGACAATTTACATCAGTATGAATCACCGTGACATATATTACATAGTTTTTCTTTAACCTAGGCATGTATTTGCATTATAGTTTAATGTCGCCTTGATAGTGTTATGTATCATACCATTAGCAATGTCTTTCGGGAGGCATTGAGGTGGGTGATTTTAATCTAAAAAAAGTTGTTGTGTTTTTTTCTAAATAATGTTATGTTTTTGGTGTTGGTGTTAGGTCCATTAAAATTAAATGTAACATTTATATGTGGTTTATGTTATATGGCTTCATCTTAGCTTCAAGCTTTGAGAGGTATTGAGATAGGTGATCTCAATCTCCAATAAAAAGCACATTCTTTTTTGGAAGGTTATGGTCTTGGTGTTTGTGTTAAGTTCATTAAAATTCAATGTAACATTTATATGTGGTTCATGTTATATGGTTTCATCTTCACTTCAAGCTTTGCAATTTTCTTGTTTAATTTCTTCACATTGTTTTTCCTTATCTTCCAAGAATTTGCAATTTCAATTCTAGTTTCTAGAGGGCCACAAAAATCTAATGTCATTTTAGATGGTTCAATTCCATGCCATTGTCAATAACATATTTGCATTCTTCAATGACTTTCTCCATGACCTCTAGGTTTATCCCTACATCTCTCGGCCACATGGTCTCGTTCTACTTTCATGAATCTAAAGTGATTATAAGCATATTATGCCTTTTAAATGTATGTCATTATTGAGGCGCCTCCATTGTTCTTCTTGCGCTCATGCTTGAACAACAAAGTGAAGGAAACAAGATGATTGCATGAGATAATACCTGTTCCAAGATATTATAATGGTGGATCATCAAAGTATGACAGGTTGGGGATATTATGGTAGGGGAAGATTCCTTGCAAAGCTCCTTGATCTTGTCTACATCATAAATATTTAAATTTACACGGGAAGGCCACCTTTTCATAAAACCACTCAATTCCTTCAATCCTAAGGTTTGGATGATAGGTGTCAAGCAAGTTAGATAACTCATGGCTCAAGGTCATGTAGAAAGGAGGTTAGATAACTGAACCTCCCATTGTGTAGCACCCCTAGTTAGTTTAACAACCTTGCTAATCTTAAGGACATCGATTTTTTCAATCACTTAATCATCCATCTAATCGAAAACATGATTGGTTAGCTCACTGTTGTTTATGAGTGAAATGTTTGTGATCAATGCAATCACAGTTGATCTTTGTAGGGACCAACTGCTTTGCCACCTTTGAGGTGTCCAACAAAGATGAAAATTGTGGTCGAAGCAAGTTCACATTAAAGAAAAGGCGGAAGTCGAGGAAAGGTTGAGGATATAATTCTAAGGAGTTCTCACCCATAGCCTTGGTGATTTTGTAAGGCCCGGTTAAAAAATGGTTGAAGCAAATGTGGGGGGACAATGAGGCACCCTTTCTATGAGTGCAACCTTCCCTCATCGCCAACTCAAAATTTGCATGGAACCTAAGGTTTATCGTGTCTTTTCTTGTGCTTGGTTTTGGATTTCTACAGAATATCATGAAGCATTCTTATTGGATGTGTTGGATATGTTTGACAAATTTTGTTGCTTTGTTTGAACGTTTTGAGTATGGGAGGGATATTCATGTGCTAGTGCAATGCACATAACTACATCAATTAGTTCCACTGGTTGGAACTTCATGAACATCTAGAAAATGTTTTGGCCAATATAATTATGAAGAGCTCTATTGTAGTTGCGATGAACATAAAGAAGGATTTCCTCCCATGTTTGTGGATGCTTGGAGTTGTGCATTTTGAGGATATGTACAATAATTGTGTTGACTTCCTTTGTTCATTGATTTTGGGAGGGGAGGTAGTCGATTTTGTCAGATTGGTTTCCACTATGGAAAAAAGGCTAGACCAAAATATGCTTAGGAACTTGTTTTCCCTATAAAAAACAATGCCCTTTGACAACTAAACATGCTCAAAGTAGAGTTTAGTAGTGTACTCTATTGTGATGCTCTTGTCATAGGTTGCCAAAACTGTCATCCTAGAGAACCACAACCAGAAAAAGACAATAGCTACCATTCTTGGTTGAAGACATGGGTAACATAAAATCCATGGAGATTGACCCCTAAGGTTTATTTAGAGTAGGCAAAGTGTACATACACTACTTGATTGTATGTTTAGTGATGGAAGAGGTAATGCATAATCATATATATTTGTTGTCAACCTATTGGATCTTTGGCCAGTATAAGTACTACAACATTACCATTACATTTTCCATGCCATAATGCATTAAAACTTGATTGTAGTGTGCATCCTAAATCATCTTCTCATACTCACTTGAAGGAAAACAAAGATGGTGTAGATGGCACAAATTACATCTTGTATGTGAAATTCTTTAACTTGCTTACCTACAACCGGTGTATGGTATGTAGTAGTGAAGTCATGATCATTTTCATACATCTAGTGCCACTCTAAAGTTTTTTGTCCACAAGAATCAATTAGAAATATGCCCACTACCACAACCAAAGGTCAACTAAGGAAATGTTCAACTTGTACTTGATGTTTAGGTTGAATTGGTAAATTTACCTAATATATCACCTTTGATGGTAGTCATTCTGCAGATTGCCTCACGTCTACATAAATTGTGAAATTTTTACAGCTCACCAGATCACGATTACAATTTTGATTTTTTTACTTTAACTTAGCCTAGAAAAGATAAATGCAACACACTTGTAAGCAACAATAAACAAAGAAAATTGAATACAAGAAATACCCTGGAAACCCCAATGGAGAAAACCAACCAATTGATTTGTCTTTTTATTGCAGATTTGTTAATCAACACTTGGAATGACATGATTCTGGATATGACTCACTGGACCTCATACTCCCGACTCTCATTGTGCCCAAACCTTGAACAAAAAAAATACAAATCCCAACAAAAGATATGACTCACTCCTGTCACTCACAAGAGATATAAATCACTCTTATCACTGAAGAGATATGCCTCACTCTTGTCACTCACAAAAGATATAACTCACTCTTATCACTCAAGAGGTATGACTCACTCTTGATGAACACAAAAGAGATGATTCACTCTTTCCCACTGTGTTACAATACAACGTTCAATATGTTAGAATATTGTGAACATATGAAATAATATCATAACACAATATAAAATATGGAAAGCATTACTAGTCTATCCTTCTATCTACCAAGCAACATAAAGTTGAAAATCAAGTTGGAGAAAAGAGAACACCGATATACGTGGTTCACCCAATATGGGATATGTCCACGGGAAGCGTTGCATCTCCATTATTATGAAAATAGATCTCCAAGATTACATGGCATCATCACATATGCATCACATCAAGCTCCATCACCCAATCATGTCATAGTCATGTGTGTACAAATGACATACACAACATGTGATGTGTGATGAACTACAATCAACACATACCCAAAGGGTCTCCTTCACCTCTCTTATATACCAAGAGATTTGGATTACAATACATCCCATAACACATGTGGGATAAATGAATTTCCACCTCTTTATATAGAGAATGGTTATAAAGGATATAATTACAATTATGCATGTGGGATAACTCTATGTTATAATATTAGAGTTATTTTATGCCTTTAAATGATATTTTACCAATATACCACATAAGTCATCATTACATATTCTAACACAATAGACTCTTTTATAACATCACTTTATGTCAATACCATGGCCGATACAATGGGACATCCAGTACCATGGACCCTCTAAAACCATTGACCATAAAGTTGTACAAAAGACACCATTACAAAGTTGTCTAGAGAGTTTATCTTATCCCCTTCTACGTTGCTAAACACCCCCAACGTAGAAGTACCTTCCAAGCTACAAAAACTAACAACCCCCTCTTAGCAAGGAAGGTACTTCTAGAAAACATTCTTATGGATCCATCAAATCCTTTACTGTTGCAGGTGCTCCCTCTAAACCGGAAGACTTCCTAACCACATCCACTACACTTTGATACAATAATCTATGCTCCTCATCCATCAGTGTCATCTCATACCATGTAGGACTACTAAGATGAGCATTATGCTCCCTCTCAGATATTGAGCCAAACTCCAAATTCCCTCTGGAACACTGCTTCAAACTACCTCTGAAGCTGACCACGGGCTGTCCCAGCAACCGGTACAACGTTCCCTCCCTGATGCCAAGCCTCACCGTTGCATCCTTGGGCACCTGCTCTCACCGTACGTATGAGTATTGCTCCAAATCGTAACTCCACCTCATACCCCATGTCTTCCAAGGCCTATGCTAAGAGAAAATGGAACCTCAACCATGGAACATGCATCACTCCTGCCACCTTCAGAGTACCACTTGAATTCAACTGGAAAACAACTAATCCAACCTCCCTTACTGCAAGTTTGGTATGAGCACCACACCTCACATAGCAGCCAGAGTCTAACTTTGAAGCACCAAGGAATATTGAACCCACTCCTGTCAGGTGGCTAGATGCACCCCTGCCAATGTACCAACCACTGCTAGTCATACAACTAGTCAGATAGGCGATAAGTAAAAACTCATCCACAATCTTGGTAGCATCCATCTTTGCTACTACAACCAAAATCTTCCTCCCTTTTCCCTTCATCTTGTCAAAGAAGTAGTATTAGAGGAAATTTCAACTTAAAATGGTCCTCGTAAGGAAATATGAATAAAATACTAAAATAATTATTTTTTTATACTATTTCACCTTTATCAAAGTTGCGTAGGGTTATTTCACTTATATCAAAGCTACTTAAGATATATATTTTATATTAAAACCAATTTACGAGGACGAATTGTTTTCACCCAAAATAAGGAAAAAAAATTAAATACACTAGGTTATCTTAAAAGTTGTTGGACCCAACTTTCGAGAGCGTATCGTATTATTATAATGCATTATTGTAATATATTAATTATACTATAATATTATTATATATTAGTTATAATACCATTATATATTATATATTAGTTTAAAGTTATTGGATTCAAATTTTCAGTGTATATAGTATTATTATAATATATTATTTATCTTATTATATTAGTATATATTAATATAATATTAATTACTATTATATATTATATGTGGGTCACTTATTACCTAAAAGATGGATACTTATATAATTATGATATTAGTTAAAAGTTATTATGCACATAGGCATTTAGATATTATCTCAAATTTTGGACTTGCTTGAGGGGATCAACAAGATTAACCCAAGAGTAACAAGTGTACAACAAAGATTCATTTCCTCATCGTTGTATCTTGTTATGCTTAAATGCATCTTGATTAAGATTTAAATAAGCTTCAGTTAAAGGGTGGTTAAAGATACAGGTAACAATTTGTTTTTGTTTTTTCTTATCAACTTTTGTTTTTTTTGTTTATTAAATAGTATTTGTCATGTGCTTATATTAACTCTAACAATCTAGTATGAATAATGGATATAAAGTTTTATATTTTAACCTTTGTTTAACATCCAAAAAAAGGATAGGTATATTAGTTATGATATTATTTAAAAGTTGAAAGATAAATTGGTATATTGGTTATGCTATTAGTTAAAATTATTGGACCAACTTTTCAGGTATATAGTATTCTTATAATAAAATATTATTATAAATTAGTTACAATATTAATTACTATTACTATTATATATTATAAGTCACTTATTACTTAAAAGATGGGTCCATACATTAATTATATATTATATATTAATTATGAAATTAGTTAAAGTTATTGGACCAACTTTTTTGTGTATAATATTATTATAATTTATTATTTATAATATTATTATATATTAGTTATAATATTAATTATTATTAATATTATATATGAGTTATAATATTAATTACTATTATTATTATATATTATATAATATATGGGTCACATATTACTTAAAATTGGTTATAGCATAATAATTTCTTTTTTAATATCTAAGACAATTTGGGGCTTAGGCATTGGGTAGACAAATTATATTATTAAAAAATTCCACCTATCTCCAAATTATATAATAAAAAAGACAAAACTTCACAATAGGTTATAAATTGAAACTACTGGTCTCATAGAAATAAACATGTTAGGGAAATTAATCGAGAATAAAGAAAGGCTAATACGGGTTAAGGTTAGCTCTACTGAACAAAAATACAACATACTCAGTAAGACATCAAGTTTAAAAGGCTCGAGGATATTTATAAATGAAGACCTCATTCTAGAGGATTGGGTCGAATTAAGAAAGGAGGTCCAAAACGTAAACGAAGCTAGGAAGCAGGGAAAATGGGCATTAATCAGAAACAAGAAAGTTGTTATTAGAGGTAGAAACCAAAAGGATAGTAATAAATAACAATTTGACACACTCTGTATATTCTCCTAGAACTGTCGAGGATTTCCATGGAGCAAAGGCCCTAAGTTAAGTTGGATCCCGAGCGAAATTGATATAATATTATTGGTTGAAACTTCGAAACACGAGAAGTCCAAGGTCATCGATATAGACAGATATGTCCTATGGTTAATATGGAATAAACGTTCATGTCGTAGAGGCATTGTGGGTATATCCTGTTACATTAGGAAGAACATATCCCCACATGTTAGGCTTTACAAGAAAAACCCTTGCAACCCATTTATTTGGATATATATCACAAACATTAATAATGAAAAAACCTACATAGCCATATGTTATTTTGCCCCTATTAATTCCAACTTCTATAAAAAAACAATTTAGATAAAAATTGTCCTTATAATGGTTTAGAACATGATATTTCTAGTTTAAGGAAGGAAATATCATTTTGATGGGTGACTTCAATGCTTGAACTTCCAGTAACCAAGCTATTATTTTAATCAACTATTCCAACCCTAATCATCTTTGGTTAGACGAAGACCTTGAGCTAGCTAACATGTACAAAATAAGTTTTGAAGATCTAGTTGAAAATTTATTCGGGTCCAAGCTGATTAAATTTTGCACTGCTCAAGATTTTATCATTTGGAACAGTCTCACAAAATGGCCAAACTCTAGCCATATGACTTGTATCCATGGGCTTTGAAGTAGTGTGGTAGATTATGTTATATCTGATATCTCTATATACAACAAGTTAATAGATTTCAACATCTTCAATGACCATGAGCCTGAATCTGATAATAGACCTTTAAGTATAACTCTCAATATTTTCATGCATAGCGATCCCAAGGAGGAACACTATCATTGCCAAAAGGACCCGATCTTCGATAAAAATAAAGCTGACATTTTTATCCATATTCTAAAAAATGATCCGGTTCCTTTATCTAGCATGGAGAATATAGAAAATATCTACCATAATTTTGCTACAACCCTCTCGTCGTCCATTAACAAGTTCTCTATTGAAGTCTCGACTACCGAGCAATAATAGAACCAACCTTTGGTATGATCAAGAGTGCAAAGATGCAAGAAATGAAATTAAGCATACTACTATAGATTTGATAAAAATGAACAAGATAAATCACCACAAATCCTTAATTAAAAGAAAAAAAAGGCATTATCTAAGTAAAAAGCAGCAAAACTCCTACACCTCTCCAAGGTGCCTCCTAAGAAATTCTAGAGGCAAGTTCTAACTTGCAAAACAAAAGAAGACAATAAAATTGCTTTAAAAGATTGAAATTCCCATCTTAAAAATCTTTATGAATCCCTGGATATCAAATATAACATTCCAACCCTTCTTACAACGAAAGAAGTTTTCTCATTAGAAGACTTAGATTTGGGGTTAAGCGCTTATCAAATGGAAAATCCAAATACATTGAAGGATACCAAGCGAAAATCTTAAAAATTAGAGGGCATGTCCTCATCCCTCACATCCACAAACTCTTTAATCTAGAGATCAAGCAAGGGTTTCCTACACCTTGGACTCAAAGCCTCATTATTCCTATTTTCAAAAGTGGTGATAAAAATGACCCCTCTATTTATTGGACTATTATGATTAGCCCTCTTTTCGCTAAGTTATATGGTGTTATCTTAGAAAAGAAGATCAATGAATAGCTAGAAATGAAAGGTAAGCGAGATAAAGGCTAGCCAGGTTTTAGAAGGAATCATTTAACCACAGACCACCTCGTTATACTTAAGATCATTGCAGAGGAATGTCATAATAATAAGTCCAACCTATTTTGTTGCTTTATGGATTTTAGAAAAGCTTTTGATACAGTGCGTAGAAATAACCTGTGGAATAGGAAAGAGGAGCTTAAGGTTCTTTTTGAGTTGAGAGCTGTCGTGGTAAGGTTATACGAAAATGGCATTGCCAAGTTTAAGAATAATGAGGGGTAGACAACATATATAAATTGTAATATTGGGGTTAAACAATGTTGCCCCCTCTCCCCTACCATTTTTGACATTTACATTGATAAGCTAGAAAATTGTTTAGAAGAAGCAGGTTGCGCTGGTACAATCTTAGTTGGGATAGTTATCTTCCTCCTACTTTATGCTGAGGACATTGTTCTTATGGCAATGTGTCATTCTGATCTCAATAAGAAATTAAGAATTCTTAAAGAACTTTTCTCTAATATGGATATGACTGTTAACACCGATAAGACAAAAATCATGATTATAAAATCTAAGAAAGACACCTATGCAAATTTTATTTATGATAATAAAAATCTAGAGGAAGTGACTTCTTACAAGTATCTCGGAATTGATATTCATCACAAACTCAATTGGAATTATAGCATTGATATAAAGATTAATGGAGGGTGGAAAGCTTGTTTTGGTCTTGAAAATAGTTGTAAATTAACCAATCTGGTCATGTGGGATAAAACAAAGTTTCTCTTTAAAACTCTTGTCATCCATGTTATCTTGTATGGTTGTGAAGTATGGGGGTGCAACATTTCTAGAGAATCTTGGAGGAAGATTGAGCAAATCCAGAAGCGGTTTATAACTTATACCTCAAAATTAAAAGCAATACGCCTTATCCTATTCTCCTCATAGAAGTGGGTCTTTCCCCTATCGAGAGTATGGCTATGACTAGGTACCTGATGTACAAGCATAAGATAAATAACATGAGAAACGAGAGACTTCCTAAAATTGCTTTAAACTCGAGTCAAAACCAACTACCCCTCAAGTGGGGTTGGTGTAAAGATACCATGGCCTTGTTAAACCATTGGGGCATTAATGAAAACAACATTTTGCAGAACATTGATAATGTCAAAAATATTATTACTTCTAAGTTTAAAGAGAAATTTTGGTGTGAGGAAAATGTACCACTTAAGAAAAAACTAAGATACTATAAGGAGGTCATTAATCCTAACTTGGAAAACCAGAAGTAGCGTTCGGTAGTAACTAGCTCACGGAAGAAAAGTAATATAGCCAAGATTAAAATGAAATCTCATGAACTCCATAGCAAAATAGGGCGTTGGTTTATTCCTAAAACTCCATGGGCAGAAAGGGTTTTCCATCTGTGTGAGTCTATAAGCATTGAGGATGAAAATCACTTTCTCTTAGAGTGCCTTACTTACACCCACATTAGATATGAGTTTCATAGTATTTGTTACAATACAAACCTTTATAACCTCCTAACTTGCCAAAACTATACTGGGCTTGGAAAGCTTCTTGGCAAGTTTTTTGAGCACAAGAACAAATTTTTAAAGTAAATCAAGTATTGTCCTTCTTGAAGTCCAATAAACCAAAGTTGGTCTCTGTGGCATTAATCATCATCATCATCATTTACTTTTTAAAATATTTTGATTAGCTAATACACAATGACATGGAACATACCATTTTCAACTAAATTTCCCTATCATAATGTCCTAGCTCTTAGCATGCAAAACATTTCACTCCACTTGTGTCGTGCTTCTTCTTGTTTCCCTCTAGATGGCTGCCTGCAGTCCAAGCATATTGGCTCCCATATCCACGTGACTCAACCAAACAGGTGCCAATATTGTTGTAACAATCAGCACTCGGATTCTCTACCAACTTTCATGTGTTGACTACCTGCACATCTTCGTGCCGCCCAGTTCAGCTCATAACCCTTCTCGTCAGAACTCTACCTGTCGTCACCTGTAGAGATGATATGCTATTGTTTGAAACTGCTGGAACCCTGTGCACTTAGCACTCTCCCAGCGTAAACAATGGCTCCTTTTCCAGCTGCCAATTGTCATTATACCTGTGGCCTTCAAGTCCCAACGACTTCTTTCCTCAGTGACTTTGACTCAACCTTGAGTTGACGTCACTTGCTTCTCTGTCATATTTTTCTTTTCTATCCATCGACTTCCTCTATGGATTCCCTTTGTTGCATCTCGATCTCCACGGAACGTCGCACCTCCTGGCTATTATGCGTATGTTGTCACATGCCTTCAACAAACCCCCGCCTCCTCGTGGTTTTCTTTTCAACTTGTTCTCCTTCTGCACACAACAACCCCATGCTGCCCAGTTTAGATTCACGATTGCTCTTCACCACGTACCGTGGCCCTACAGTATCTCTATTGGCACCTAATCTCTTGGCACTTCCCGACGTCCACATCCACAGAGCCTCCTGGCCCCCACTACTATGTGATCGTTTGATCCACAGGCTCCCAGCTTTTGTCCCCGCAGCTACTATAACAGTCTCTGCCTGCATTGTTCGCCTGAGCTTCGTCTCAGTCACAACTGACACAATCACTGCCCATGCAGCTCTATGCTTCTTGTTCGCTGGCGTAGACTCCTGTTCCAAGCCAACTCCATGACCGCTCATTCGTGTTTGATCTGCACACTCTTCTTTGCTCAAACACTAACCAATACTCGTCCACGAGCCTCGTGCTGCCTCTCGCTGCCAGCCTCATTCATCTCAGGCCTCAACTCCATGACCAACCGCCACTTCCATCCAGATAACCCACGTGAATCCAACAACGCGCAAGTTGCAACTAACTGCTACTTCAACTAGCTACCAAAACACACTCAACCTGCCGAATTCGTATGATCAGAGGCCATACGTATGAGTTTTTTTTTTCTTAATCTTGTGCAATTTTCCTTAGATCCACTCTAACACCATGTGAAATTTTTACAACTCACCAGATCAGGATTACACTTATAACCTTTTACTCTAACTTAACCCAGAAAATATAAATGCAACATTGAAGCAACCATAAACAAAGAAAACCAAACACAAGAAATACTCTGAAAACCCAAATGGAGAAAACTAGCCAACAATTTTGTCTTTTATTGCATATTTGTTAATCAATACTTACAATGACAAGATTCCAAATATGACTCACTTGGTCTCAAACCCCTCACTCTCACCGTGCCCAAACCCTTAACAGAAAAAAGACAAACCCCAACAGAATATATGACTCACTTCTTTCACTCACTAGAGATATCACTCACTCTTGTCATTCAAGAGATATGACTCACTCTTGACCAACACATAAGAGATATGACTCACTCTTGTCCAGTGAGTCACAATACAACTCTCAATAGGCTCTTTTATAATATAACTTTATATCAATACCATGGACCCTCTAATAGCACCATAAAGTAGTACAAAAGACGTTATTACAAGGTTGTCTAGAGAGTTTATCTCAACCCTTTCTACGTTGATAGACACCCCCAACGTAGAATTTCCTGTCGAGCTATAAAAAACTCCCTCTAAGCAGGGAAGGTATTTCCAGAGAAGCGTCCACCTGGTTCCATTAAATCATTTGTTGCTACAACTTCTCCCTCTGAACTGGAAGAATTCCTGACTACATTCGTTGTGATCTAATCTAATAATCTATGCTCCTCATCCATCACTGTCATCTCATACCACGTAGGCCTACTGAGATGATCCTCACGCTCCCTCTTAGACATTGATTTGATTCCCTCTAGACCTCTGCTCCAAACTCCCTCTGAAGCTGACCATAGGCTATCCTAGCAACGTGTACAACATGCCCTCCCTAATTCCAAGCCTCAGTGTTGAATCCTAGGAATCTGCTCTCACTATATGTATGAGTATTTCTCCAAATTAAAACTCCACTTCATATCCCATGTCTTCCAGGGCTCATATTGAGAGAAAATTGAACCTCAACCCTAGAACATGCATCACCCTTACCACCTTCAAAGTACCCCCTAACTTCATATGGAACACAACCAATCCAATCTCCCTTATTGCAAGTTTCGTATGAGCGTCACACCTCACATAACAGCCTGATTCTAACTCTGAAGCACCAAGGAGTACTGACTCCACTCCTGTCATGTGGCTAAACGCATCACTATCAATGTACCAACCACTACTAGTCACGCAACTAGTTAGACAAGCAATGAGTAAAAACTCATCCTCAATCCTGATAACAACCATCTTTTCTATTGCATCCGCATGCTTCTTTTCTTTACCCTTCTTCATGTTAAAGAAATGGCAGGCATAATGTCTTAGCTCTTGACATGCAAAACATTTCACCCCATTGGTGTAGTGCTTCTTCTTGCTGCCCTTAGAGATGGATTCATGCAATTAGAGCATCTCGGCTCCCATCTCCACGTGACTCAACCAAACTATTGCTCATATTGCTGCAACAATCAACTTCTATGCCAACTTTCATGTGTTGACTACCTCCCTACCTTTGTGTCGCCCAGTTCATCTCGTAACCCTTCTCATCAGCACTCTACCTATCGTCACCTCTACAGCTGATATGCTACTATTAGCAACTGCTGGAACCCTGCACCCACATGACTCTCCTATGACTCTCCTAGCCTAAACAACGAATCCTTTGTTGGCTTCCCGTTGTTGTCCTATCTTCCGCCTTCAGCTCCCAGTGGTTTCTTTCCTTGACAGATTTAATACAGCACGAGTGGGTGACCCTTGACATCACTTGCTTCTCTTCCATCTTTTTTTTGATCTGTCGATTTTCTATGTGGCTTCCCTCTATTGTGTTTGGCTCTCCACGTAGCACTGCACCTCTTGGTTGTTATGCACCTATTGTCTCGTCCCTACAACAAACCCACGTTTCCTAGGTCATATTCATTATCGATCTTCACCATGTCCCATGGCCCTATGATATCCCTATTGGCCCCCAATCTCATTTGGCACTTCTCAACGTTCATGCCCACAGTAGCTCCTGGTATGTTTCGATGCATTCTGGCAGCTCCACGCCCCTTCTGGGCCCCATTGCTACGTGATCATATGATCAACGAGATCCCAACTTTTGCACCCACAACAGTCTCTCCCTATGTTGTTTGCCTAATAACTCTCAGTCACAATTCCCACAATCACTGCCCATGAAGCTCCATGCTACTTTTCCACCAGTGTAGACTCCCAATCCTAGCCAACTCCACAACTGCCCTTGCATGCTCTTCTCACCTCAACAGCCGACCAATACTTTTCCACAAACCTCGTGCACATGTGCCACTTCCATCTAGACTAACCACATGCGTCCAACAACATGCAAGATTCATCTAATTGTTGCTTCAACTAGATGTCAAAACACACTCAACTTTCCAAATTCGTACGCCCATAAGGTGTACTTATCGTACTGTGGTCGTACAGTGTGAGATTTTTTTTTCTTTCTTTTTAATTTCTTGATCTCATGCAAGTTTCCTCACACTCACTCTTGTACCATGTGAAATTTTTACAACTCACAAGATCACGATTACACTTTCCATTTTTTATTTTAACTTAACCCATAAACAAAGAAAATGGAACACAATAAATACCTTGTAAACCCTAATGAGAAAACCAACCAGCTTTTTTTATTTTATTGCAGATTTGTTAATTATCATTTACAATCATAAGAATTTGGATATGACTCACTGTATCTCAAACTCTTGACTCTCATTGTGCCCAAACCCTCAGCAAAAAAAAAAGACAAAGCCCAACAGAAGATATGACTCACTTCCCTCATTCACAAGAGATATAACTCGCTCTTGTCACTCAAGAGATATGACTCACTCTTGTCTAATGTGTTACGATAAAACTCTCAATAGAATCTTTTATAACATCACTTTATGCCAATACCATGGGACACTAAGTACCACATGACACACAATACCATGGACCCTCTAATACCATTGACCATAAAGTAGTACAAAAGACACTATTACAAGGATGTTTAGAGAGTTTATCTTGACCCCTTGCACATTGCTAGACACCCCCAACACAGAAGCACCTGTCGAGCTACAAAAACTAACATACAACACTACCACTGCATTTTCCATGCCAGAATGCATTACAACTTGATTGTAGTATGCATCCCAAATCATCTTCTCATGCTCTCTTGAAGGAAAAAAAAAGATGGTATGAATGGCACAAATTCCTTCTTGGATGTGAAAGTCTAAAACTTGTTTACCTACAACTGGTGTATGGTATGTAGTAGTGAAGTCATGATCATTTTCATACATCTGGCGCCACTTTAAAGTTTTTTGTCCACAAGAATCAATTAGGACTATGCTCACTACCACAACCAAAGGTCAACTGAGGAAATGTTCAAATTATACTTGATGTTTAGGTTGAATTGGTAAATTTACCTATATCACCTTTGATGGTAGTCATTTTGCAAATTTCCCCACGTCTACACAAATTATGGAGCCATGTGGTCAGTGTGGATGATTGTTTTATTTTCTAGAATATAATTCTTGCATTGAGAATAGCCTGGACAATGGAGTAAATATCCTTGTCATAGGTGGGGTGTTTGCAAAGAATTCTAGAGATTCTTGTTGTGATAGGCCACCATATATCCATGTTGTAGGAGGATTGCGTTGACAACATAAACTGATGCCTTTGTCTCAATTTCAAATTATTCTTTCAAATATGGTAGAATGTTGAAGTTTAGTGCCATGCAAACTCAATGTGTTATCTCCTTGAATGCTTTTGTTGTACCTTTTTACTCTCCTTGATAAATTAGCTTAGAGTACAGTAATACATGAGGACCCCAACATGAAACTACCGAAATTGGTCAAGATCTAAGAAGTTATGAACCTTTGTTGTAGATGACACCACATGCATCTAGAATCTAGTCCAGATATCTATGTCAAATGTGTGCTCCATATATCTATGGCAAATGAGTACTTCAAATGTAATCCTGATATCTAGGTTGTCATATACCTTATGTTTCCATAGGGTTCTCAATGCTTGTTGAACTTGCTTTAGATTCTCTTCCCAAGTTCTTTTAAGGATGAGAATGTTGTCTACATATAAAACCATAAAATAATTAGTGAATGGTCATACAACATTATTCGTCATCATCATGAATGTTGTTCGTGCATTAGCCAACGCGAAGGGCTTGACCAATCAATCAAAGATACCTTCCTTGGACTTGAAGGTTGGGTCCACACTTCATTTGGTTCAATTTCCACCTAGTGACATTTGAACTTAAGACTAGTCTTTCTAAAAAAATTCACACCTTCAAGTTGATCTGATAGATTATCTATCTAGGATATAGGGTACTTGTTTTTTTACTAATGGTGTTCATGGATTTGTATTCAATTCTAAGTATGAGACTTTCCCTTCTTTTGAAGCAACATAATAGGTCCCCTACAAGGTGAGAATCTTGGTTGAATATGGCACTTCTATACCAACACTTGAATCTGAGGTCCGATCTCCTCGTTCTCTAGAAGATAGCACATTTTTTCAAAACAATTGGATGCTTTCATTGATAGTGTGAAGGTACAATTGTAGGTGAGGTGAAGATGTTTTTGTATTCTTTTTTCATATGATCTACTTATTGTTTTATTGGGGGGCCTTGGTAGTCATGATGGTTTTCTTTGCTCCTTCCAACAAGACCGTGAAGAGGAGAAATCTCCTAGTAAGATATAGTATCATCTTGCACCACATAACATTGATTAGAGATAATACATTAATCAAGGAAACCTTTGGTAATGCATAGAGCCGATCTTCCATGTTAATAAGAACACTATATGGCCTATATTGGTACAAAACTAATATTTTCACACATATGATTATCCAAAGAGAACATCACAAAATTAATATTGTTAAGATCACACAATACCTCATCTTTAAAGGACTTAATGTTGTATTGCATGTAACATTGTGCATAGGTGTGGATGTCTCTCATCCATGGCTCAACAAAGCAATGGTGGATTATTGGAGATTAATTTTGTTTGGTTGTTGTTGTTGTCCATAATGAAATGTAGTGTTGTCATTCACCCACATATGTGAGTGTAAGAGTTGTTGGCCTTCCTTGTGCTATTGTAGCTCCTTTGGCTAGACCTTTTCAATGGAAATAAGAACACTAGATTCTACGTCAATGATCTGTTTTCCCTATCCATTGGTTCTTTCAAAATTTGGGATGAATTAGAGTTTGTGGCTTTCATCTTGGCTAATAACTAATATTTAGTACGACATTTTTCATTGTTGTGCCAATGGATTTTGTGGGTTTTTCACCATTCATTTGTGTCCTTCAAATGGTCATTCCTCTTATTTTGCATGTTTCTTTGATGTCTTATGGCAAGTTATATTTTATTTGTGATTTCTTATGATAATTGGGTCTTTCTTTTCCCTCCTCCTATTTTGGTTGATTTCTAAACCTACACTCTTTTGTACCCTTTTGTTGAATTTTTTACTCACTCTTAATGACGTCATGATAATTAGTTCATAGTGAAGAGATGTCTCAAAAGTCCATTCTTGTTTGGGTGTATCTATGTAGGACAATGTGGTATTCTAGAACCAAGTGTCACTTAGAGTCCCTAATACCTAGTTTTGTACACAAAGGTATGAAAGGAATTGTTTCACCCAAGACAATTGGTAGTCCCTGGAACAAGCTCGTCCATCTCATAGTTTCCAACATGTAAATATTTTTTGAGGGATTTGATAAATTCCACCCATGTGGGTTTTGTCACATACATTTCTAAGTCATCTCCAACATGTTGTGCATAGTAACTATCTCAACAATTTTTGCCATAAGGAACTCCATAAGTGTGATGTGATCTTGTTGTTGTTTGAAAATTTGTGAAGGAGAAAATAACCCTCTAGTAAAGTAAAAGATTTTTTCAAATCTTCTATATCTATACATTTTAGATTAAAATATTTCTCCAAAATGATTGCTTGTCAAAGGTGGCTCTATTTTTGTTGGGAGTGATTGAAGGATCAAGGTCAAATGGTCCATCATCTCATTAATTTTTCACTCAAAAGGGAATCATAGAACAATGGCTTGAGATGACTTCCTACTCTATTATCTTTCTATACTTCATCTACCATGGGATGTCACTTGGGTTAGCGAGGGAGGTCTTCACCAAGATCGATTAGTTTGAGGCCCAACTCCTTGTACCCATACCTTGTTATGTACATGCATAAAAAATAGAGAGAAAATTGCTAACCCATATTAGATTGAGAATAAAATGAAATTAACACTCATTCTCATAGATAGATCATGAGAAACATAAATGAAAGTATAGTATTACAATGAAAACCATTTTTCTTAATGGATCTAATGGTGAAAAACATTGCAATGTACATGGAAATACATAGTGGTTAGAATGGTGGTAGCTTCTCTTTGAGGAGATATGACAAAAAATTTCATTCAAAAAAATCCCTTAACAATGAGGAAAACCCATTTTATTACAATATGAAGAAAAAACCTTGAAGTGCAAAATATTTAAAGCATAAACCTTAAATTTAGTGGTCGAGGTGGCAAAGGAAAGGTGGGCCTTTGAAACATGAGTTAGAATTTTACCTTCCTATGGCCATAACATTTTCATTTAGATTATAATTCTTGAATGTGGTACCTCGTTATAAACCTCCTAATAAAACATTTGCTTGGAAATGCAATTATATAATTATTTGTATAGTTTTCAATCCAAAAAAAAAAGGCCTAAAAATTAAATAGAAAGTTTAGAACCCAAAAAATGTCTAAATCATGACCATTCTGAAAAAGTAGAAGAGTTGAACAACTACCTAAATCAATCTTGGCCTTGAAAAAGTAGTAGAGTTGAACAACTACCTAGATCAATCTTGGCCTTGAATTGAACAATCCATGTTATCTTAATATTGAAAACTAATGGCTTCCAAAGGATTTCTTAAGGAGAAGTACTTCCAAAGGGAAATGAACCTCACTTCAAAAAATGGAGGTAGGTTGTTAAAAATATAGAGGGAATCCATTTTATGACGAAGTCTTGTTTAAATTATTATAACTCATAACTTGAGGGCATTTTAAAAGTTAAAGGTCAATAATTAGCTAGAGATGAACGAGTTTATTTATTCCAGATAATGGGAGAAAAGATGCTTTGGATATTCATTTAGCTATAGTTTAATAGTTGAAATAAGATGTCACCACATCACTAACTTGAATTTCAAGTTTGGCTAGCATTCAACTCCAAATTACAAGTAAAATATAAGGTTAGTATGGCCAAATGTACAATGCAAACCACCATTTATAACAATCGCTAATAAGTTTATACAAGCTTGCACTGAATAGTTTTCATGTTAACTTCAAAGGATGCCAAATGTATCATGTGGCTTTTAACATTCCATCGATAAGACAAATTAATTTACTAGATGTAGAAGAAAGATCCTAAAGTCCCATCACGTTGTGCACATTCTTACAGCATAAAAATTGTATATATTCAATCATATATATGAATAAATACAAAATGTTGAAATTAGAAAATCATTTTTAAGTGTTTTTTTTTTTAATTTGTAAGTGAAGTATAATAATTGGCTCGAAGAGGTTGAGCATTATAAGAAATTTATCGATGTCATCAAAATGTATTTTGAGGGATAAACCATTGAACACAAGCATTTCCATTCACCCAAATTATCGTGATAAAGACTACTCTTCTATCAATCACTCGAGGCTCGCATCCTACCCCAACCTTTCATTTGTGTCTTGAGAGGATTGTGATTCGAAAGTGATTTGAACCAAGACAATGGTTGTAAAACTTCGTACCTAAGTGTGATTCAAAAATTAATGAGGTTAGATAAACATTAAGGACATTGGAAATGTAAAAGTAAATGAGATAAGAAAGAAAAAAAAAAGAATTAAATAAAATAGAAAGAGAAAGGAATGAGAATTGAAAGGTAAGCTTCTTGTCCTCCCTAGTAACCACCTAGTTGTCTATACCTTCTTGTAATTTGACTTTCGAAGTGATTTTTTCTTGTTAAAACCATATGGTTGGCTATACCTTCTTGTAATTTGACTCTCAAAGTGAGAGGAGGATGCATGAAAAAACACAAGTTACATTGTAACCCAAGATTGTTGAAATCAAGAACTTTACAACCATTAAATTATTGAATATTGATTGTCCTATTTAAATTTCAAAATAAATAATGTATTCATATAAATTTTATATCTACATAAAATGTTAATTTAAACTACTATATATACCATTTTTTTCAATTCACTACCTAATTATTTAAATGATGTAAAGAATCATTATACACTCTAACTATGTGTTTTACTTCATAATTTAAATGATGTAAAGAATCATCATACACTCTAACTATGTGTTTTACTTCATAGTTTCTCTCCACCTCAACAAATATAGAATCCCAATATCTCTATTCTCCATTGTAGGTTCATCTCTAAGAGCATTAATCTATGGATTCCATTATAGAGTAATAGGCTCTTTTTCCCACGATTTGGCATCTTATGCAATTCCTTGTTGGACGTATCATGGTTTAAATTGCTTTGGCATGGAGTGAAGTCGTCACTCCTCCTTTGTTATGAAGTCCTTACAATATGATTGATTTAACCATCACTTTGAACATGTTTCAAGGCATAAGCATATCCTTATGATTAGAGTAATTCTCACATGATTTATTTAATTATCATTACTACATGTCTTACTGAAAGGCCATAGATAATTTTTTGGTTTTAATGAATTTCTATTAATTGTTAATCATATTTATCTTATTATCTAAATGGAGGTGTTGATAATTTTCAAGCTTTAATCTTTACTGGTGTTATACTACAAAGAGCCTACTATTTCTCCTTTGGACCTCTCATCGATGGGTTGGGTTCTTCTTGGCATCAGAAGGCAACCCATTTTGATGAAGAGAATAGTGCCTTCATTTCCCAAGGTCAATGACAAACCAGGAAACATTTGTTTTTCTATTCCTACGATTGAAAGTGAGAGGACACAAGATTCTTGTCATCCCTACCACCTATAGTCAATGCCTTCAATGGTATAGTGTATGGAAGAGAGAAGCAGAGGTGGTAGTAAACAATAACTCGACAAACACTTGGTCGAGAATAGTAAGGAATTAGACCCTCATAGAACATCTAGATTTTATATCATGTAAATGAAAATGATGGACAATTATCATGAACTCCTACAAACGTTAAGTCATGTGGTATGAACAATATATTATATCTTTAGGCAGCAGGTCGTGGAGGGAACAATATATTATGTCTTTAGGCAGTTGGTCATGGATAAAATCTTAGAGGAACTATGCTATGTATATTTTGGAGATATTGTATGGCTACGAAAGGGCATTGTTAATGACATAGGGAACAAAGCTTTGAAGATGCATAAACGAATATCTATGCATTCGAGCTAGAAAACAATCATGGTAAGAGTACTCTTATTAATCAAATATTAGGAAATTTTTTTGAAGAAGTCATATTCACTAAACACATTCATGTGTGGCCCTCTATCGTTATTCATATGTGAGGTTAATTTCTTGTATTTTTTATTTTTAGTCGTATCCGTGTTTGTGACGATATAAGCCTCAAAAACTACAGCAAATTCAAACCTTGATCCCGATTTAAAAATATCTTGTGAGTTCTTCTCTCGCATCTCTTCACCATTTCCATTTTTTCATTAACTATGCAAGGTGTAGGACAATATGGAAGTAAAAATTATAAGGAAAAATATTAGATACGATATTTAAATAAAAACAATAAATATAGAATAACGTGAAAGGGTGAATATCAATTCAACAATTTGAATCATGCGAATATGAGTTAATGTTGATTATTCAAATCAAATTCTTGGAACAAAATGGATCTACAAATTGATTGTATTTATACTTCTCTGTGTTGCACATAGTAAGACAACGATCTTACTATATGCTTCAATAAGGCAATATCTGTCAATTATTAGTGGTAGTGCCTATAACCAATGGGTATTGAAAATCATTCTCACCATTTTAATAAATTATTCCAGGTACTAAAAATGATTCTCACTTATTTAATAAATTGTGTTTATACTTCTCTTTGTTGCATGTAGTAAGACAACATCTTATCTTACTATTTGCTTCAATAAGCCAATGTTTGTCTGTTATAAATGATAGTGCATATAACTAGCGTGTACTGAAAATCTTTCTCACTGATTTAATAAATTGTTACCGGGTACTGAAAATGAATCTCATTGATTTAATAAATTGTTCAATGTTATGAATATAAAACAACGGTATGACTCCCAAAAAATTTCAAACTCTTAATATGTGATAATAAATATTTGTGACAAGTGACAGGGTGTGTAAATGGCAGATCTACTACTAATATGATTTCATTGAGTTGATAAATTGTTTTGGTTTGCTCAACTATTTTCACTGATTTGATAAATTGTTTTAGTTTGCTCAATTTAAAAGAAAAAAAATCTTACGAAGAACTTTAGTCAGCATTCGATAAATATGTATGTTATTTAACTTCTCACATAATATACGTGTTACTAAAGTATAATATATACGAGTTACTTCTTTGGGTTATTAACCATTGCATCGAGTGGGATCAACCATCTTGAAATTTGATGTCATTGTAGTTCAAAACCCTATCTGGTCATTTAGAATTATTTCAATCTTCCATGGTGATTATACTTTGTAGTGGTTTTTAATACTACCATTACCAACAAATCCATGATCCAAGGCCTCGAGCTATTACAACAAAGCACTAACAGCAGTGGTTGAATTAGAAATGAGGATTGAAGAAACATCCACAAGGTTATGATGGACAATAACATGCAACAATTGATACAACTGTTGAGGAAAATATTTGTGTTTCTATTGGCGTTATTGTTGCTATCCACATTCAATACAAAATTATATAATCAATTTTTGTTTACAAATAGTTAACATTAATTTAGTACTCTTGGCATTTTATTTAAAAAATATCAAAAAAACAATTTCTTTCTTCATATTCTATTTAATATTAAAAAAATAAAAATATTGGTTAATTATTTTTATTATTATGAAATATGTATTTTAAATTCTTTAAATTCACATTATATAATTACCAAATTTATAATTAGTAAAATACAAATATTATATAATTTTTTTTTACAAATAATTAACATTAATTTAATACCCTTTTCTTTTATTAAAAAATAAAATGAAATCATTTCTTTCTTCCTATTTTATTAAATATTAAAAAAAACTATTGGTTAATTATTTTTTCATTTATTAAATAGCAAGCATAATAAATCTTGTTATTTCATTCTCTTTTAAACAACTAAAAAAAAATATTTGCTTTACACCATAAATCAATGAAACTTCAATTTCAATCAATTAAGTTGCTTTGAAGTTTATTTAAATAACAAAAGCTATGAGGTGGCAATGTTCTCGTGGTTACTAATAGTTATTGCTATAAAATGAAAGTTGTAGAAAGAAAAATCTAAATGAAAAACATGCATGCAAAAGAATAGGTATTCTCATTTGAAATATGACACTTCAATGGAAAATGTAATTTCTTGACTAAGGTGATACTCTTTGGATTATTTTGCCACTATACAAAGTAAATGCTATTCATTTGTCATGTGATCCATTAAATGTATACTTGACTAATTATGGGTCTATACTAATGAGATGATCAACTCCAAGTAAGTTAGCTAATGCAATAGTCGAAAATGACTAGGCTACTTTGGTTCTTGTGTGATGTGGTTATTGAAAAGTGATGTGTCAGATGTGTGTATTAAAATTATATATTGTTTTGTTTATTGTCTATAAGGAACAATTATGATGATTCTAAGGCTTATCTTGCATAGGTTCTTACTTTAGTTTTTATATGACCCTTTACCCTCTAAGATATTACACATGAGGATCTTCACAAGTGTATATACGCTCATACACTTCCGTCAAGCTAAAAATCCTTCAACTTGTTCTTATTATGCACAAAACAGAGTTAAATTGTGTACAGAGCTTGTTACGGAGAAAAATTCCTATGGCTTGGGGTACCACAAGAGACAGCTTCACTCCAGAAATCAACCCTTTCCAATATGCAAGAGAAATCAAATATCTAACACTAAAGGATCAGACCTCGTACCTTATTCCGGACAGTTGAAGTAGATCCCCGTTGAGCTTTCCAACTTCAGCTTGAATTGATGAATCACTTCCTCAACAACAAGTAAACAAGACAAGCATACTATATATATTGGTGTTAGATATACTCTAGCATATATAATCAACAATGTATAAGCATTTGAAATCATCCATCGATAAAATATTCATTCAAACATACATTATTGGACAGGAAAAGATATTTCTATTAATATAAAATCATAGATTACAATGAATACAACCTCTGTCGGCACGTCTGCGAATCGGAGAAACTGAATCCCCCACTTGGGCCTCCACCACCTCAATCCTCCATCTCTCAATAGCAAGCTCACAAGCAAAAGGCAAGCTTGGGAAGAACACCAAAGTGCTCCAAGGGACAAAGGGATGCAGACTCAAGCACAAGTTCCGGAAACAATGGACTATAGTTTCTTTGCTCTCAATTCTCTTATGCCTTTAATGTATCCAAAGGGTTCCTTATATAGCTTTTCAATGGGGTAATGAAAGGTCGAATCCGAGCGATCTCAAGGCATATGGAAGGCCAGGAGACAAGTGAGTTGGATCCATGTCAAGGGAAACTCCAAAAGGATTTGGATTTTGTACACATCCCGATGTACGCGGTTTTAGAGGTCAAACCCACCTATATACGCGATACGGGGTTTAAAAGTCGTGTATAGCAATTTTCACATGTTTATAGGGATGGTATAGGAAACATCAAAGGACAAAAAATGGTCCAAGGGGTCTAAGGAGCCTGCAGAGGGACAGGGGAAGGCCATACAAGTGTGATTCACATGGTGTGGTAAAATCAGCTATAACAGATGCCCCCTAACGTGTGAGGTCAAAGGGGACATACGATGGCCGAAATACATTATAAGTCCATCCCAGAAGTGGAGTGATGAAGAATCCCAAATGGAAGACCAGCCACCCAATCAGCATAGTACAATGATATAACTCTACAAATACATATAGCAGTCTCGGATACATAAGAGTACAATGGCCATGAATAGGCATGACACAAAATATCACATGAGTGGTCATCACCACGTACAATATACATAGATCAGAATCTCCATGATGAAGACATACAAAGGATCATGATCTCCATAATGGCTAAAGATATACAATGGATCAAGATCTCCATAATAGCTGAAAATGTTTGACATATACTAGAATAAAGTTACGAGAGCTGAAATCTCATGAACACTGGCATGATCAAGGAGGTAGCATATAAGAGATGCCACCAATCTGAAAGGTCTTCTACACAAACTGCTATGAGTACAAGTCCTACTATGTGAATAGAGGTGTCGAGGTCGAACATAGTAGTCCATCGTCTAATTACCGGTCATTGATGTATACCGTTAACAAACACGAGATCACCCACCGATAATGATAATGGGAATCATTAATTGCTTGAGAAATTACATTTACCTATGATTCTTCCATTCTTGAATCTTCCACAAACTTCTTGTTAGTCATCATCAGCAATTGGTAACTTCCTTCCTCTTGCTTACCTCAGAATGGATGAAGACTATGCTTCTAACCATTCATTTCAAAGCAATATATATTCCTCTTACCTTCATGTATTGCATCTCTGTCAAATTTCCAAGGCCTTCCTAATAAAATATGACAAGCATCCATCTCAATTATGTCACATCTTACCTCATCTTTATAATTCCCATCTGGGATTCTACTTGGCATTATTCATTCACTAGAACTTGATGACCCTTCTGCAGCCATGCGACTCTGTATGGTTCTGGATGTACTGTCCTCTTCAACTTCAGTTTTTCCACCATTTCTGTAGACACCAAATTATCAGTACTACCACTATCAATTATCAACTTGCAGCACTTACCTTTAACCTTGCAAACTGTCCTGAATAGGCTTCTCCTTTAGTCTGATTCATCAATTACCTTCCTTAACAACAAGGCTTCACCTTCTTAAGGGTAATTCTCGGCCATCTCTAATTCCTTTGGAGCTTAAGGTTCAGCTTGCACTACTTGTGCTCCTCTTTTCCTTACAACATTCTCTGGACATCCCATGACATATGGCCAAGCTTCCCACATGTGTAACATCTCACTTGTCCACCTCTTCCTTTGCCTCTTCCTCTTGAAGCAACTCTTCCACCTCTGTTATCATTGGTTCTGTCAAGATGCACTTGTTGGTTTGAATTATTAGCTTCACCTTTATGTTGTTGTTCCTTTCCTCTAGAGCTTCTCACCTTTGCTTTCTGACTCTGCTTTCTCATCAACTTCTCCTCATCCTTCAAAGCAACCTAATATGCTTCCTCGACAGATCTCAATGACAACAAGCTTAGTTCATCTTGTATATCAAACCTTAGTCTATTAAAATACCTAGCCACCCTTTCAGGTGCGTCCTCTATATGTACAGATGTGATATTTACCTTATAGAACTCCTCAGTAAACTCTCTAACTGTCATTTGTAACACCCTGGTTTTGACCCCATAATATTTTATTGTACATGATGTATATATTGTATGAATCATGGCAATGAGCTCAAGGCCAAGTCCCTGCCATTGATGGATATTTTGTATATAGGTGATCAAAGTTGATGCTTATGGTTGTGGTGTTGGTTATGTATCGCATGTTTTGTTATATCATGTAAATGCAAATTAATGACAAAACTACAGCTAGCTATGCACTTGAAACGTGAAAGAGATGGGGGCATGATTTCACAAGGGATAGAGTGGGGAGTCAATCAACCTCCGAGCCTTAGGGAAAGGCCAAATGTCAATAGGAGAACCTATGAACCCTCGTCTATCTTCTCTCCTCTGTACTAAATCATTTACTCTTTCCAAAAGGTGGTTGAGATAGCTAATGCCTTGGGAAGTACAAGGCATGGCAGACTGGAATCTGCGCAGGCTTGCATCCTGGGGGAAGCCGCACTTTTGCTTCTACAGGAAGCAAGAATGTGATGTGTTCCCAGTCCATTAGAGGAGGTTGCATTTGGGTTTTACTCACTCCTCCTCATTCACTCAAACTATTCTGCCTTTGTTATGGAATTCTACGATTCGAGATCTCTAGACTCCTCATGCGCATTGTGCGTTCACCTGTGTTGTGGAACCGTGGTTTTTGTCTGTGATTTTCCATCCCTGATCCCGTCGTCGCGTTGGTTCATTTCCTGGAGCCATGGAACCAGTTATTTGCAAGTACTTTCCTTTGTCGAGCAAGGGAGCAGGGGTTCATGGTTCCGACGGTTCGTTTTCACTCTTCTGAGTCGCGGAAGGTGTTTCCGCAGTGGGTTTCTTTGTTATAGAGTGAGAAAGCTTGTTTCGTTGGTTTACAGTGTGGTTGTTGTGTTGTGCACCCTAGTTTTGAGTCTGATTGGTATACAATACTGAGGAGTGGAAGAGAAGAGGAATGGACTTGTTTACCTATAGCATATAGGAACCTTAGGAAAAGATAAGAGTGGCTGGTAGATCCTTACTGCATGCCCTGAAGAGAACTATAAGGGAGGCATAGCCTAAAGGACTGTTGAGTAGAGAAAGGGATGCTACCTTGTGGTGGGATGCAGGTAATGTGGATGCCAGGACAGATAGATCTTGTGGAGGTGTCCTTAGCTCTTTAGTGAGCCACTAGTCTAGTCACTTTGCCTTTCCACTACCTTAGCAGCCTGTAAACCCAAGGGAGATTGGCTTGGCCTTAGGGCCTGTTAACCCAATTGGATCTTGGTTTGGCTGAGACTTGTTTTGCATTGGCCTTGTGTGTAACCCTTGGTTGGACAGTCTGGTAACCCAACTGTGATAGTTGGTTTGGCCTTGGGGCCTGTGAACCCATCTGTTGGCTTCATTGGTCCTTAATGCAAGTCTTGGCTTGATAAACCTGTAGCCTATTAACCCAATTAGGTGTTGGTTTGGCTGGACATTCTGATAAGTCCAACTAGGTGTTTTCTTGACTGTGTGTTCACCATATCTGGTTGTGTGTGAGTCTATTGTTCCCTATTTCCTTGTGTAATCATTCCCAGCTCAGGGGTGGCAATGGTGTTGAGATATTAAAGAACATATTGTCCTATGGTTGGGTGGAACGTTGCAGGACAACTTCATCCTTCAAGATAAGTATTTTTGTTATGTTAGTTATGTAATGTACTTTCCCATGAATTGTTCTATTCGTGATTGAATGCTTAATGATGATGAAGTAGTTGGTTATTTGTGTATATTTCCTGCATTTTATCCCTGTGTTTGCCTTAGATGTGTTTATGCATTTTTTCCTAAGTTCATGGAGGATGAAATCTTGTTACAAAGGCCAGAATGCTTATGACTCGGTGTTCTCGCCCTTTGAGATCAGCCTAGGAGAGGTGGAAGGCGAAAGTCGGAAAGGAGTAGTTGAACTGGGTAGAAAGGTTGTGTTTCCACATCCCAAGATCCGCAGTGGAAGGCGAAATGCGGAATGCGGGAGAAAGAAGTTCCATCGATGCAGAATGTGGGATTTTCGACTTCCTGGATCCTCCTGCGGAAGGCAGAAGCGTAAAAGGATTCTAAGACAGAAGGGTGACTTTATGATTCCTAGGATCCGCCTGCAGAAGGTGGGAAGTGGAGAGCGGAAAAACGCAAAAAAATTCTAAGGAAAGTTATTGTTCTGATATCTGTAGTCTAAGGGAGGAGGGCAGAAGTCGGAAGGACAGAGGAAAGTTAAGTCAAAAGTGTAAGTTCCCGGTTACTGAGTTCCGCAGCAGAAGTGCAGAAGGCGGGAGAATGAAATTTTATCAAGGTCAAGTATTGGTTTTCCGCGATCTGAGTTCCGCAACGGAAAGGCGGAAAGTGAACAAGTTCAGATATCATTTTGTTGGTTCCAATTTCCGAGTTCCGCAGCGGAAAGGCGGAAGCCAGAAGGTGGAAAGTGAACAAGTTCAGTTATCATTTCGATGGTTCTCTGATTTTCGACTTCGGAGGCCGGCAAGTGGAAAGAGGAAGTGCGAAAGGTCAAAAGGCCGTTGAAATTTCCTTCGCACATTTGATTTTCCGATTTCCGACTTCAGAGGTCGCAGTGCGGAAGCGAAAGTACGGAAGGTGGAAGGAGGAAAGGTCGTTAAATATTTCTTCGCACATTATGTTTCTAATTTCCTACTTCCAAGGCCAGAAGGCAAAAAGCAGAAGTGCGCAGGCAGAAGGTTGGCGGAACGCTTCAGTGAAATGTTGAAGTTCTGATTTTCGACTTTCGAGGTCGCAGTGTGGAAGCAGAGGCGCAGAAAGGGCAAGGTTAGTTCGGAAATGACCATTTTGAACGCGGAATGGCTAATTGAAGGGAGGAATGACTAGAATAGTGGTTCTAAGCCTGAGATGAAGGTTGGAGAATAGGTTAACGTCCATACCTGATGTTTATCAGAAGAACAAAGAGGTTTTTTAAGCAATTTTTTTTAATAATCCGCATTATGTGGTATGAGGACGTTACATTGTGGTATCATAGTTGCGGGTTGCAACATTAGGCTTGGATGGGCCAGAAAGAGATAAGAGTACCCTCTGATACCAACATTGTAGTACACTACAGTGTGGTATCAGAGCCAATGGTTGCAATATTGGGCCTAGATGGGCCATGTGAATAGTTTCCAGAACTATGGGTTGTAGCATTGCAGCTACTTGTGTTTTTAATTTTTGAAAATTATTATGTATATAACAAACACTTATGTTAACATATTTTTGCAGAGTCATAGTGGATATTAGAAAGGTGGGTTTTTAGCTCAAGCCATTAGAACCTACAACGGGTAAGATGTACGATATCCCCATGGGTATGAGGAAGATGTTATGGGTGGGAACGTTAGAGTCGAAAAAGATGAAATCGAGTCTAATGGAAGGAGATATCAGGATAGCCCGCCAGATTTTGCAGCCACCAAGAGAAGCCTAAGGGTGGAAATTAAGAGTTACAGAGCAGACAATGAGAAATTGGTCAAGGCTCAAGAATATCAGAATCAACTGAATGCATCCATGTTGCAGAGTTTGTGAGATTTACAAATAAATTTGGACGCTGGGCATGGGACGGTAAAGCTAGAAGGAAGTAAGAGCAGCACTAGAAGAAGGAAAACGAATTCTAGTGGGTCATCTGACTCAGAAGAATCCAGTGGGGGTTCAAGCTCTTCTTCTGACAAGAGTAAGATAAAGAGGCACCATAGGAATAGCTCTTGAGATGAATTTAAGAAGGTTAAACCTCCTACCTTTAATGGTGAGATAAAGACTCGTCAAGAATCTGAAGTTTGGATTCTTGGAATGAGGAAGTATTGCCAAGTCCATGACTATTCAGGAAACATGAAGGCAAAGGTTTCCATTTTCAATCTGAACGGAAGAGCATCCATTTGGTGGGAGCACCTCAGACAAGTAAAGAGGATCAATGAAAGAAGACTTAAGTGAAAACAGTTCAAGAAGTATTTCAAGCAGAAATACCTCTCTAACAAGTATTAAGATGACAACTAATAATACCTAAGCTGAGATTGCGACAACTAATAATGGAAGAATATGCCAATAAGTTCTTGGAGCTGTTAAGATATGTCAGGTACATCAAAGATGAGAAGGTGAAGATCCAACATTTTTTGAGTGGATTGCCTTAGTCTTACAAAGACTGAATTGAGTTTGATGAGCCTAGAATGCTGGAAGAGGCTATCAGAAAGGCCAAGTACTGTTATGACCAGAACAAAGGCAAGCCTGATCATCATAAGGCTTGGAAGGAAAAGAAGAATGAGAAGTTTGAACAGAGAAAGAAAAGATTCAAACCTTCCAACTACAGGAACCAACAACAAAGGAAACCATCATAGACTGTAAATCAACCAGCCATAGTGACGGGGGAAAAGCCAAGAGATCCACAATATAATAGAGAACCCCTCCAATGCTAGAGGTGTGGAGGACCCCACTGGCGCAGGAACTGTCCTCATGAGGAAGGGTATGTAAGGCCAGCTTACAACATCCAGGAAGCTGAAACCGTTGATCAGGTGGCAAGGACAACCCCTAGGATTTATGCAGCGTTAGAGGACCGATAAGCAAATCATCATTCAACGGTGGTTGAGGTTGCAGGTAAGATTGTTGAGCAATCTATTTCTGTTTTGATTGACCTTGGTTCTACTCACAAAAATATTACTCCCAGAGTAGTTGAGATTTGTGTTTTTAAGAAATTAAAGCATAATAAGTCATGGCTAGTTCAACTAGCCACTCGGACAAAGAGGAAGGTCAGTGAGATTGTAGAAAAATGTCCATTAAAGATTAATGGGTTAGCGACTTATGCAGATTTGAATGTTCTGCCACTTGGTTCCTATGACATTCTCATTGGAATGGATTGGTTAGAAGCTCACAAGGTAAAGCTTGACTGTTACAATAAGAATTTTGAATGCATGGATGAAGAAGGACACCCGAGAGTGGTAAGAGGCATCCCAAAAGTGGTTTCTATTAGGCATATTTCATACATGCAGTTGAAGAAGTTATGTAGGAAAGGTTTCCAGTTATATGAAACCCATGTTTTGGAGGCAGCAAAGAATGAAACTCCTAGGTTGGAGGATTTTCATGTGTTACAGGAATTCAGGGATGTTTTTCCTGGTGATGTTCCAGTGCTTCCTCCAAAGAGGGATATTGATTTTACCATTGACCTTGTGCCAAGAGCAACACCAGTGTCTAAGGCACCCTACAGGATAAAGCTTGACTGTTACAATAAGAATTTTGAATGCATGGATGAAGAAGGACACCCAAGAGTGGTAAGAGGCATCCCAAAAGTGGTTTCTATTAGGCATATTTTAGGCATGCAGCTAAAGAAGTTATGTAGGAAAGGTTTCCAGTTATATGCAACCCATGTTTTGGAGGCAGCAAAGAATGAAACTCCTAGGTTGGAGAATTTTCATGTGTTACAGGAATTCAAGGATGTTTTTCTTGATGATGTTCCAGTGCTTCCTCCAAAGAGGGATATGGATTTTACCATTGACCTTATGCCAAGAGCAACACCAATGTCTAAGGCACCCTACAGGATGAGCACACCAGAGTTGTTGGAGCTGAAGATGTAGCTCCAGGAATTGTTGGAGAAAAAGTATATTAGGCTGAGTGTGTATCCTTGGGGAGCACGAGTTATGCTTGTAAAGAAGGAAGATGGTACAATCAGATTGTGTATTGATTATAGACAACTGAGCAAAGTCACAGTGAAGAACAAGTATCATTTTCCTCGAATTGATGATCGTTTCGATCAAATGAGAGGGGTAAAGGTATTCCCCAAGATTGACTTAAGGTCTTGTTATCATCAGGTAAGAGTCAAGGATGAAGACATTCATAAGACAACCTTTAGAACAAGGTATGGACAATATGAGTTTGTAGTGGTTCCATTTGGTCTCACAAATGCACCAGCTACATTTATATGCCTTATGAATAATGTTTTCAGCAGGTATTTGGACAAGTTTGTCCTTGTCTTCCTTCATGACATTCTCATCTATTCTAAGAATGAGGAAGAGCATGAAGAGCACCTAAGGATTGTTTTGCAATTGTTGAGTGAGCATAAGTTGTATGCTGAGTTGAGTAAGTGTGACTTCTATAAAGATAGAATTCATTACTTGGGCCACATCATATCAAATGAAGGCATATCTGTGGACCCTGAAAAGATTGAGGCCATCATGAATTGGCCAACTCCAAGGAATGTGTCAGATGTAAGGTCTTTTATGGGACTTGCAAGATATTATAGGAGATTCATTGAAGGAATCTCCAAAAGATAACATCTTTCCTTGTCCGGCTTTTTGGTTTTTTCATTTTTTTGGGAATTTTTCAAATATTTAAAAAGCTTGAAAAAGAATAAAATGGCTTTATAGTTACAGACTAGGAGGAGATGAGTGTCATATGGGAAAACAAACTAGTTTCAAGTAGTGGAACATACCTATGCTCAATGCAAGGATACATGTGTAGGATAGCGACACTTAGGGGAATGTCCCCTCCCGGTAAAAATAGGGAATCAAGATGCAAAGGATATATGAAATGGCTTTGCATGGATAGACATGAGACAAGCTCGGGCTATATGGCTGAAACTCAATGTCATGGAAGCCAGCGTAAGGCTCAATAAGGCAGGCAAATCTCATGATAATGCAATTACAACTTGACATAAGGGATTCCTAAGGGAAATAGGCCAATAAAAGATAAAGAGGAGTATGAGGCTCTTGCGAAATGTCATGGCAATACTATACAACGAACTCCCACACCCTAAGAGACAAAATGTCAGCATGGGCACCAAATGCAAATAAGGCGCTAACTAGGGTACCCATGTAAGGTCAAGCTCTACCACTCATATCATGCCACTTCTAAAATAGTAAGAAGGTTCTGTGACATAATAGAGTGGGTTCGTACCTAAGGCTATAATGAAACAGTCATAAGGTCATGCAAAATGCAAACGGTGATAAAACCTAACCTATATGCCAGTTTAGACATGATACCCTAAATCGACACGAATGGGTCAATCCAATGGCTGAAACGACGCTCAAAAAGGTCTCCTACATCATAAATTAGTCCAAAAACGGTCCAAAAGGATTAGAAACGGTCCAAACTATAGAAAAGGGGGTAAAAATTTGAAAAAAATTGAAAAAATTATATAAATAGTAAAAAATTCAAAACATTATAAAACATTTGAAATTTTTACCCATTTGAGCTCAGAACTTCAACAGTGAATTCCAGGAGATCCAGCCGGCGAAATCCACTACCGTTTTTTCCAGGTACTTACCCATGCTCTACTCTTTCATTTTGATGCAAATTTTGTCAAATTCCATGGTGTATTTAGGATTCTAGGCCAGTCTAAGATGCGCGCGACGGCCCATGCGAAAATCGATGGTTTTTTCACGTATAGGGCTAGATATACGTGGAAAACGCCCTAAAAGTCGCGTATACGACCGTGCTCAATGATTTTTAAGTGTTCTAATGGATCAAACTCAAATTTTATGTGCAGGATGGTCCTAAAATGGAGAGAACGTGAACATGGTGATGTAGAAGAGGTAGTAAGGGTAGATCTAATGGCTCAACAAGCGTTACGTGCATGCGGGCTTTACAAATTTTAGTGTCTTGGTGGCTTAAGAGCCAAACCAAGACTGTTGTAGATGTTGGTGTACTACTGGGATCCAGACTCAGAGTCGTTCCAGATGGATGGGATGTCCCTCACCATAGAAGTGGAGGACACATATTTTATTATTGGACTTTCCTGACGGGGGGAAGTGGTGAACCTACGCTCTCGCGGGCCCGTAGGTGGCCTGACTATAGATGAGTACATTGTAGTGTACTGTTATCCGTACACGGAGAAGGTGGGGAGTCAGATCCCAACTAACTCCATACAGGTGTTGGGCCTAAAGGCCATCCTACTGACACTGGGAAGGATAGCAGGATTAGCTTCACTCCACCAGGCCTCGCAGCCTCTGATGTTCTATGCAGTGGAGTGCATGAGACCCACTATGTACGATTGGAGCATTGCGCTACTGGGCAACATGAAACACCAGCTCAATGAGTGGAAGATGGGCAGAGTGCGAAACTTCGGTTCCAGCAACATACTGAGCACGTTTTTTTTTTAGTGTGTTCCGGGATTGAGCCCTAGAGTTGACGTTCCTCTACATGGGGTTTGATATCTGGCCCAACGGTGTTGGGTAGATGTAATGCGCAGACTGGGTGGAGGTAGGGTGTCCAATCCCTATCCAGCTGATTTCTTTCCATGGTGGCGACGACAGATAGTTGCCATCGATGACTACCCCTATGCGGGGATAGATTTCCGGGGAGACCCGGACATGCCGCTACCACCAGGATCGGCATACGGTGACATTGGTAACAAATCTCGACCCTCTTTTTAAAATTTTTGAGTTATTAAATTTTTTGTGTTTTCTGATTATGTGGAATCAAAAGACATGTTTTTGGATGATAATACATAGTGACATCTACCATATGCATGCAGATGTGGGACCATGGCGGCCTGAAGGCTTTCCTCGTCATAGACGGAGGGGAAGAGGGGACGATATCATGGGTGTGGATGCGGAGCGAACGCTCCAAAGCATTCATACCAACTTCGTGAGACTAACACACAGAGTACCCATGGCGCAATTCGAGGACTTGCCTGAGGCCATGCAACGCCAGGTGGTGGGTGTGCCACAAGCATGGGTGCGGCTATTTCAACGGCTAGCTAGAGCCGTAGTGAGATTCCACGATCACACCCCCCCCTCCTCCTCCACAGGCTTAGATACCTGGGAGTGATACATTTTGTACTACCGTGTATTTATATTTTGGTGGCTCGAGAGCCCCATTTTTGTATTATGACACTATGTATTACCACATTTTGGATGTTTATAAAAACTTTTATGATGATCGATTTATTTATTTACATGTGTAAAAATTTTATGTTTGTGATGAGCTTACTGTCTATGAAACAAATGCCAATCTAACACGTAGTTAGCATATGAGTCAGCAACTTGATTATTAATTCTTGGAACATGTATGTATGTTATATTGTCAAATTGTCGTTCTAGCAATCTCACACGTAAGAATCTTCTTAATAATGTCGTATCTCTAACATGGTACAAACCATTAAGTTGTGACACTACTAACTCCGAATCAAGACGTACCTCAAGAGAGAGAATGTCATGTAAAATGGCATCCCGTAGAAGCTCAATAATGGCACTATATTCAGCAACATTGTTTGAAGATGGTCGTAAACATACGCCTCATGAAGACAATACCTGACCCATAGGAGTATAAATCACCCAAGCAGCAGAGGCTGAGTGTTGAGTGTGACGGATCGCACCATCCATGAATCCTATGAAGGTGGAAGATTCCATTGACATCTGCCAAAAGAAATGGAAACTAATCACAAACCCGATCACCATAAGAAAAATACCTACCTATGCAAAACTATACAATAATATACAGCAACCAGCCTTGGCTGAAAATCATGCATAGTACTTTTTGAGATAGAGCCCATTTCTAGGCTCCGCCAAGGTCGTTCCCTCATAATCCACTAACTCATAAGCGCCCTTCTCTAACACACGTTTAACGATGTAAGGACCATGCCACATGGGGTTAAACTTTCCTGCCACCAAGGGTTCTTTCGGTTGATCCCACAAAAGGACCAAGTCTCCCTCACTAAACCTCCTTGGACAGACAGACTTATCGTACTGGACCTTAACGCGACGCTTATTTAATTCTAGAGCCACCAAGGCATCTCGGCACTGCTCATCAAGTTGCTCAAGGTGGACCAAACACTCCTCCAATGGTGAAGTGTCTGGTAAGATTTCTATGGCTAGCTTCATAGAAGGAATCTCGCACTAAACCTGCAATACCGACTCCACTCCATGTACAAGTTGATAAGGAGAAAAACCCGTGGCAGTCTTAACAGCGGTTCTATAAGCCCACAAAGCAGGATATAACATAATGTGCCAATTCATCTTGCTTTGTGCGATGGTTCGTTGGAGAATCGATTTGAGTGATTTGTTCACTGCTTCTACCTGTCCATTCGCTTGAGGGTAGTAAGAGGAGGAATGCTCTTTCTTATACCATAACTTTGATGCCAACTCTTCCATCATACGATTCTGAAAGTGCGAGCCATGATCAGTGACAAGCTCTTTCAGAATACCGAATCGAGTAATAATTTGGTTGAATACAAAGTGTGCGGCTGTCTCACCGTCGGATTTAACTATAGGCATAGCCTCAGCCCATTTCATGAAGTAGTCAACAGCCACTATGATATGATGATGCCCCCCAGCTAAAGTTGGGTTGCAATCCATAAAATCAAGCCCCCACTTAGTGAAGGGACCAACGGTGATGATGGGATGTAACGGGGCAGGTTTCAAGTGCATATTACATGCAAACACCTGGCAAGGATGGCACCTCTTGACCACATCTACACAATCTTTAAAGATCGACGGCCAGAAATAACCCGCTCTTAAGATTTTTTGGGCTGTAGAAAGCCCAGATAAATGACCACCACACGCACCTCCGTGGCAATCATTCAACACTACCTCAGCCTCTTCATGAGTTAAACAACGATGTAAAATGGAATCTACCCCACGGCGGTACAAAGTGTTATCCACTATGAGGTAATTTTTAGACACGTGACGTAACCGTCGTCGTTCTCCCATGAGAGGTGAGTACGGACCTTCAATGTTTGTAAATATATAATAATATCCCCATACCATGGGTCCAAAGTTGAGATTAAGAAGATATGTTCATCGATAAACGTATCTTCACAAACCAACTCCTCGGCCTGGCTTGGGAAATTCGATATAAGCTCCACAAAAATTAACGATTTCTTTGATTTTGCCGAAACAAACTCGAGATCGAATTCTTGCAAGATGACAATCCATTTATTATATTTTCCCCCAATCATTCTTCGAGTGAGAATGAATTGAAATGGATTGACATGGGCTACAACCAAGGTCTGGCGAAGGAGAATATAATGTCTCAACCGTTGAACCGCATGTACGGTAGCTAAGGCAAGCTTCTCAACATGGGAATAACGGATCTCTGTGTCAATAAGATTCTGGCTCAGAGAGTATATGACATGCTCTTGGAGCTCCTCATCCTCTTGAACCAAAACCATACCAATCGTATCCATGGACGCGGCCACATAAAGTAGAAAATCATGGCTATAGTCTGGGGGACTAATCATCGGGGCCGATGCTAGGGCTCGCTTAAGCGCATCGAAGGACTCCTGGGCTCGCTCATCCCAACAAAAGGTGGTGTCCTTTTTCAAAAGATGCATAAAGCCTCTAGTCAAATTGGCAAAATTGACAACGAATCTCTATAAGAATTTTGCATGCCTTGCAAACATTGAAGATGTCTAATGTTTTTCGGGGGAGACAACTGAAGTATTGCCTCAACCTTCAAAGGGTCGACTCTTATACCCTCTTTAGAAACAATGAATCCTAATAAGTGACCATACTTCACACAAAAGATGCACTTGTGAGGATTTAACCTGACCAAATAATGGCAGCACCTTTCGAATACTAATCTCAAATGATAGGAATGATGCATTCTCATACGAGAATGAGCAGCAAGGTCATCCAAAAACACTTCGATAATCGATTTAAGATCATGGAAGATCAAGGTCATAGCCCGCTGAAAAGTAGCTCCGGCGTTCTTAAGGCCAAAAGGCATTTTTTGATATGTAAAAGTTCCCCAAGGACAAATAAATGTGGTCTTATGTTGGTCCTCAGGTTTAATTTGTATTTGATTGTATCCGGAAAAGCCATCCATAAAGGAAAAAACCTCGCTACCCACACACTCATCCAAAATCTAATCAATAAATGGTGTGGGGAAATTGTCCTTAGGACAGGCACGATTCAAATCATGGAAATCAGTACATATGCGGATCGCTCACTGCTTCTTATCAACCGGAACGGGATTTGAAACCCACTCCGTCAAGGGAACAGGATAGATAAAACCGGCTTTCAATAGTTTCTCTATCTCTGCCTTAATCGTAGGTGCTTTCCTAGGATTCACTGCACGTAAGCGTTGTCGAACAGGCTTAGTGTTGGGATATGTCGTAATCTCGTGTTCAACAATGCGAGGGTCGATACCTGGCATTTCGTCGTAATACCAAGCAAAGATATCACGAAATTCTTTAAACAGCTCGGTGTATTCTTGAATCTCAGCATGGGAACATTCTGCCCCAATATAGACATTCTCTATCCTGCCAGTATCGCGAGAGATATTGATAGGAACTGTTGGAGATATATTTTCCATGTTCCCATCAGCCATCGGACCAGGAGAGCTTAATGGAACCATGGGACTACCAATTCTCTCACTAACACCCTCCCTAAATTCCTCACACTCCAAGCGGTCAAGCTCAGGAAGAAAGTAAGATCTATGATGCAACTCTTCCCATGGTGGCTCAACTCCCAACATGGCCTCAATAATCGCTTCGTCTCAAGGAAAAACACTATCAAGGCAGTCGTGCGCGTGAGAAGACTGAACTGCCGATGCATGCAGCACATATGGGTCCTCCTCCTCCATCTGTGAAGAGGAAGGACTAGGCTCTGCAACACATCCAAGATTAGCTTGAAAATCTACCATAGTTGCAGGCAACGACACGTCTGTCACGATGGGCTCACTCGAAGTATTCGGTGTAGGAAGAATCCAAGGATATTTCATATGACTCGTGCGAAAAGACACTGATCTCATAGATGTCGAAGCCTCACCGGACCTAGACCCTATCATAAGGACAGGTGCAGGACAACTAAAGCTTCCCATAAGGGATGGATACATGCCCACACCCACACTCCCAGTTACCGACTGAGAGTGCTCTATAATCGAGATCGAAGCTCCCAAAGATGCGGTAACCAACGAATTCTTGAATGACATTTGATCAATCATAACTATCTTCCCATTAAATGGAAAGCATAGAACGCGAAATAGTGAAGAAGCTATGGCTCGCATATTGTACATCCAATTCCTACCCAGCAAGAGATTGTAGTCAAGGGGCGCATCAACGACCTCGACCTCTATCGCAATGGTCTTCCCTCCCAAATGGACTTTAAGGGAAGGAAGGATCCCGTGCGGCCTAAACGATCTCCCATCAAACACAGTCAACATGGTACCGGATTTAAACAACTCATGGGAACCTAAACCCTTCCAACACAATAAAGACATCACAGAAGCAACAGCACCTTCGTCAATCACAGTGTGCTTGACGGTCATGTTAAGACATTCTACATGAATCAAAAGAGACACATCGTAAGGCAAGCGAGGCTAAAGTCCTGCGGTTTCAAATTTAATCACGGAGGAAGAATTATCATCATTCACACCAAGGGCAGAAAGCAAAGCCTTCCTTTGCGAAGGATAACTCTGAAGTACTTCTAGTGCAGACATCGCACAAGGAGTGTGGCCCAAATCCTTGACAACAGAATAGTTCTAGGCGGCTTGGGCATTAGGATTGTGCCTCGAACGCTTAAGGACTCCCCTAGGAATGCGAGGTGTAACTTCAGGTTTATCCACAGGTTTTTCAATACGCAAAGGAGTCCTTGGTGGATCAGGTTCCTTTCCTAGGTTGGGTTGCGATGAACCATAGTCCTTCGCATGGGTCACAACCTTCGTAGCATGCACCATGTTAATACAACCATGACCACTACCCTCCGATAGATCTTGATCCCCACCAGACTGATCATGGGTACTCGAGTTCATGTTTTGATTGTGAGGTAAAGGGTTAGTCAGCACAGCTGGGCCCTGCGCTAAGAATCTCGAGGCTTCATCGATACGAGGGCACAAGTAAGTGAGGTGATCATCCTTACATAACTTGCAAGGAAAATTAACCTTACATTTAGGTTGCTTGTCCCCCCCAGCATTACGAGCATTCTTGTCATTAGTGTTAGCATTTTCATTCCTATTCCCACCCTTACGATTATTCTTACCCTTCTTTCTATTCCTTCCGGGTTGTTGGTTACCCTTCTGGTCCGACGATTGTACTGAAAGCACACTCACCGTTTGGGTGGGTTGAGACGAAGCCATGGCTTATCCAGAAGTAGATTGGTTGATTGACAATTGACTGACCTGTTTCACAACCGAATCCGCAGGTTTAGCACTCGCACAACCAACAATGCCATCGACATGTGGTCCAGGTTTAACTTTGGGGTTGAAACTAGAACGCGGAGCATTGGGAATGATCTCATATAACAAACTGGATTGAGCATAAATCAAATCTAGTTCCTGCGCCCTAAAAATGGCTTGTTCCTCATTTTGCACTCTGGATGTAGAAACATCATTCGCTATATAAGGCAATAACGACTTAAGGAACCATTCGAGGAGAAATTTTGGCGGTATAAAGGCTTTAATCAACCTCTTTCGTCTATGCCACTCTTGGATATGGTCTGAGATATGTGTGGATTTATCTTGCCGAAATGTCGACAAGAGTTCCGTACCAATGTCGTAACGCACTGGTAACTGGAAGTGGTTAAGAAAAGTCATCGCTAGGTCATCGAACAAAGCGAATGCCCCCCTAGGTAACTCTATATACCATTTCGCGGCAGGCCCTATAAGGGTGCGTTGAAACAGCCTTAAACAGATCGAATCTTGGTGTAAGGAATTTGAAGAGCACCATAGGTGAAAGGTAGTAACATATTCACTCGAATCCTCTCTCGGTTTGCCCTCAAATTTGGGTATGTCCGAGGGAAGCTTGGTAGGGACAGCCGGCCAAGCCGGGTCATGAGATACAGGATCGTTCGTCAATCTTGACAAGTCAGGAAGATTTAGTGTTGCGAGGAAAGGGAGCCTAGGATGAGCAGGTACGTGCACCGCTCCCTGATAGTTTTGATTCATATAGGTCTAATTACCATAACCACCATGTCCTTGACCATAGTGCCCTCCTCACGTTTGACCCGTGTAGGGTGGCATGGAAGCACCATAGTGTGGAGTACCTTGACTATTTGGGGCTACAAAGCCATAATTTGGAGAGTAAGTGGGTTGTTGATACCCATACCCATAAGGTGAAGAACCCTGTCCATACTGCATCCCATAATAAGGTCCATAAGTCATCACATGAGATGTCCCATGAGATACTCCGTAAGTAGGAATATACGCTCTGAAAGTAGGAATATACATTCCATAAGTAGGAATATACACTCCGGAAGTAGTAACATGACCTCTAGAAGTATGAACACGGCCTCCCGAAACAACGGGCGGTACTTGAACCTGAGACACAACTGGTCGAGAAGCAGTAGTACGGACATGAATCATAGCAACATTTCGACCCAAAGGACCATGTGAATGAGGTGGAGGGTGAACATTCAAAGAACTAGGGACAGAGGATGAAGGGACCTGTGAAATTATGTACGTGTTGTTCCCTATGGTCACTCGTCTTGGATCTAGTATCTTAATTGGATCACTAACCCTAGGCCTAGGAGGAATATGTGATGTAGCTTCCACCGTCGAGATGGAAGGTGCAATGTGACTTGTGCTCCTAAACCTCTCCACATGGTAAGGAATGGGAGCGCCCCCAGGCGTAGTGTTAGGCTCAAACTCAGACTCGACATGAAATGCCAAATAATGTGTGGGAAAACCAGACATACCATAACTACCATAACTAGTGCTTACGGGTTCAAAATGAGTCTCATCATATTCCAACATTCCATACCGGCGATGCGTCAATGGGGGATCAACGCTAGAGTAAGTAGGTCTATCATGAAAAGTACCTATCTCAGAAATTACAGGACCTAACTCAGTCAGATCAAGTGAAGGATCATAAGTAGGAGTAAACTCCCCATTTTCCACTTGAATGGGAGAGGGTGGTTCAGGAATACCTTCAACATGGTCTCCCATCGTGTGTGAATCAATGTACGAAGTAGTCCACCTGGACTGTCTATCTCTCTCTCCCAAAGGAGGAGGAGATGTAGAAGGCAGAAGTCTTGCTAAACGATGAGAATGGCTAGGAGCCACACTCGAATCCACAATGACTCAAAAAATATAAAAAACTCTCTGATTACGCAAACCCTAGGCAAGCTAACGTGCACAGAGCATACACCAATAAAATCTAAAGCCAAACACAAGCAATCAAGGGTAGGATAAGTGAGTCCCTGAATGAAGCAGGTATGTCTCGCCTAGGAGAGGCTTGAGACTCCCATACACAACAAGCGGAGGTACGTAACCAATTATTGTGGCCCTCAGCTTCAACGCATAAAGCGACTATGATGTCCGACCCCAACCTGGCCGGGACACCCGCAGAATAACCCCTGCAGAGTACCCCTTCGATATCCTATGTAAGGCCACTAAGGTCACCTCAATATAATCAATGCTCAAGCGGACAGTCGTAGGCGGGATTGACCGTATGGGCAGGGTAGAAAAGCCCGAAACTCTCGAAAGAGCCCCCAGATACGAATACAATCCTGGAAATATCTCCGGTGCTACTCAATTATGACTAGGGGTCATCCCAATCAATAACCACTCACACTGCCTCGTGCTTAACTCCCTTTTGAGAGGAGGATTCTGAGAAACACTGGTTATACCAAGGAATTTCACACACTCACCTGGACAGACACATACATGTTGTTGTTTAGTGGTCTTGGAAAATTTAATCACGATGAACTATTCCAAGACCCTAAAACCTAATCTTGTTGGTGAACCCTATCAAATAAAATAGTGTAGTTCATTTTAATTAAGCGTTGATTTTAATTGGCTTTATTACTCAAAATAGGTATATGGTAATGCAACTAATGGCGTTATGACACAACATGAAGCAAAATGCACACCTAACAATCAATGCAAATGCATTGTGTCCATGAAAAACAGGGTATGCTACTACCTTAAATGCACAATTTTCTTCAAATGATAAATGCAAGCTTTCCTATATGAAATCCTGACTAATACTTCAAAGCAAATCTAGTGCAAGTACTATGCAAAATGCAAGATTCAATGCATAATGATATTCAAATATTTTTGGATTTTTTGAAATAAAAATGAGATATTAAAGCAAAAGAATGATTCTACAACCCCCAGACTCTGCAAGCACACTCAAGCAGCACTCAAGCAAAGTACTAAGGTAAAAAAAAACTAATACACAAATCCCAAAACAAAAAATCGAAAATGCAATGACAAGAACATTCTTCAAAAAAGAAAATTTACCCTAAAAAAAACGTCTCTGGTTAGAAACAGAGGTGTATACAAACTCTAGCAGTATCAAAGGAGACTCAGCAATCATCCAAATTCACTCAGCAACAATCAATCTTCCTCTAGAAGGCATAATTAAGGGCATACGCGATTGTTCGCAGTAAACCCATGTGTGTACGCGAAAATAGCAGTGAAACCCGCTTATATACGCAACTGTGAGTTAAAAACTCGCGTACAGGAAGAAAGGTGCATAAAAATAAAGGCAAACAGATAAGCTGAGACAAACTTCACACCAATCAGACACTACTAGGCAAACATGCCCCCAGACCCGACACAGAAACAGAGAAAAAAGAGCAATTTAAAGTCATTGAATGCCGATATAAAACCCCCAAAGGACAACTACTAGGAACTCCCCAGCAGAGTCGCCAATTCTGTTATGGAGAAAAATTCCTATGGCTTGGGGTACCACAATAGACAGCTTGACTCCATAAATCAATCCTTTCCAATATGCAAGAGAAATCAAATATCTAACACTAAAGGATCAGACCTCGTACCTTATTCTGGACAGTTGAAGTAGATCCTCGTTGAGCTTTCCAACTTCAGCTTGAATTGATGAATCACTTCCTCAACAACAAGTAAACAAGACAAGCATACTATGTATATTGGTGTTAGATCTACTATAGCATATATAATCAACAATGTATAAGCATTTGAAATCATCCATGGATAAAATATTCATTCAAACATACATTATTGGACAGGAAGAGATATTTCTATTAATATAAAATCAGAGATTACAATGAATACAACCTCTGTTGGCACGTCTGCGAATCGGAGAAACTGAATCCCCCACTTGGGCCTCCACCACCTCAATCCTCCATCTCTTGATAGCAAGCTCACAAGCAAAAGGAAATCTTGGGAAGAACACCAAAGTGCTCCAAGGGACAAAGGGATGCAGACTCAAGCACAAGTTCCACCAACAATGGACTATAGTTTCTTTGCTCTCAATTCTCTTATGCCTTCAATGTATCCAAAGGGTTCCTTATATAGCTTTTCAATGGGGTAATGAAAGGTCGAATCCGAGCGATCTCAAGGCATATGGAAGGCCAGAAGACAAGTGAGTCGAATCCATGTCAAGGAAAACTCCAAAAGGATTTGGATTTTGTACACATCCCGATGTACGCGGTTTTAGAGGTCAAACCCGCGTATATACGCGATAAGGGGTTTAAAAGTCGCGTATAGCAATTTTCACATGTTTATAGGGATGGTCTAGGAAACATCAAAGGACAAAAAATGGTCCAAGGGGTCTAAGGAGTCTACAGAGGGACAGGGGAAGGCCATACAAGTGTGATTCACCCGGTGTGGTAAAATCAACTATAACAGATGCCCCCTAATGTGTGAGGTCAAAGGGCACATACAATGGCTGAAATACATTATAAGTCCATCCCAGAAGTGGAGTGATGAAGAATCCCAAATGGAAGACCAGCCACCCAATCAGTATAGTACAATGATACAACTCTGCAAATACATATAGCAGTCCCAGATACATACGAGTACAATGGCCATGAATAGGCATGATACAAAATATCACATGAGTGGTCATCGCCACGTACAATATACATAGATCAGAATATCCATGATGAAGATATAGAAAGGATCATGATCTCCATAATGGCTAAAGATATATAATGGATCAAGATCTTCATAATAGCTAAAAATGTTTGACAGATACTAGAATCAAGTCACGAGAGCTGAAATCTCATGAACACTGGCATGATCAAGGAGGTAGCATATAAGAGATGCCACCAATCTGGAAGGTCTTCTACACAAACTGCTATGAGTACAAGTCCTACTATGTGATTAGAGGTGTCGAGGTCAAACATAGTAGTCCATCATCTAATTACCGGTCATTGATGTATACCATTAACATACGAGAGATCACCCATCGATAATGATAATGGGAATCATTAATTGCTTGAGAAATTACATTTACCTATGATTCTTCCATTCTTGAATCTTCCACGAACTTCTTGTCAGTCATCATCAGCAACTGCTAACTTCCTTCCTCTTGCTTACCTCGGAATGGATGAAGACTATGCTTCTAACCATCCATTTCAAAGCAATATATATTCCTCTTACCTTCATGTATTGTATCTCTGTCAAATTGAGAAGGCCTTCCTAATAAAATATGACAAGCATCCATCTCAATTATGCCACATCTTACCTCATCTTTATAATTCCCAATATGGGATTCTACTTGGCATTATTCATTCACTAGAACTTGATGACCTTTCTGCAGCCATGCGACTCTGTATGGTTCTGAATGTACTGTCCTCTTCAACTTTAGTTTTTCCACCATTTCTGTAGAAACCAAATTATCAGTACTACCACTATCAATTATCAACTTGTAGCACTTACCTTTAACCTTGCAAACTGTCCTGAATAGGCTCCTCCTTTAGTCTGATTCATCAATTACCTTCCTTAACAACAAGGCTTCACCTTCTTCAGGGTAATGCTCAGCCATCTCTAATTCCTTTGGAGCTTTAGGTTCAACTTGCACTACTTGTGCTCCTCTTTTCCTTACAACATTCTCTAGACAATCCCATGACATTTGGCCAAGTTGCCCACATGTGTAACATCTCACTTGTCGACCTCTTCCTTTGCCTCTTCCTCTTGAAGCAACTCTTCCACCTCTGTTATCATTGGTTCTGTCAAGATGTACTTGTTGGTTTGAATTATTATCTTCACCTTTATGTTGTTGTTCCTTTCCTCCAGAGCTTCTCACCTTTGCTTTCTGACTATGCTTTCTCATCAACTTCTCCTCATCCTTCAAAGCAACCTGATATGCTTCCTTGACAGATCTCAATGACAACAAGCTTAGTTCATCTTGTATATCAAACCTTAGTCCATTAAAATACCTAGCTACCCTTTCAGGTGCATCCTCTATATATATAGATGTGATATTTACCTTATAGAACTCCTGAGTAAACTCTCTAACTGTCATTTGTAACACCCTGGTTTTGACCCCATAATATTTCGATTGTACATTATGTATATATTGTATGAATCATGGCAAGGAGCTCAAGGCCAAGGCCCTGCCATTAATGGATATTTTGTATATAGGTGATCAAAGTTGATGCTTATGGTTGTGGTGTTGGTTATGTACTGCATGTTTTGGTATATCATGTAAATGCAAATTAATGACAAAACTACAGCTAGCTATGCACTTGAAACGTGAAAGAGATGGGGGCATGATTTCACAAGGGATAGGGTGGGGAGTCAGTCAACCTCCGAGCCTTAGGGAGAGGCCAAATGTCAATAGGAGAACCTATGAACCCTCGTTTATCTTTTCTCCTCTGTACTAAATCATTTATTCTTTCCAGAAGGTGGTTGAGATAGTTAATGCCTGGGGAAGTACAGGGCATGGCAGACCAGAGTCTGCGCAGGCCTGCATCCTGGGGGAAGCCGCACTTTTGCTTCTGCAGGAAGCAAGCATGTGATGTGTTCTCAGTCTGTTAGAGGAGGCTACGTTTGGGTTTTTCTCACTCCTCCTCATTCACTCAAACTATTCCTCCTTTGTTATGGAATTCTACGATTCAAGATCTCTAGACTCCTCATGCACATTGTGCATTCACCTGTGTTGCGGAACCGTGGTTTTTGTCTGTGATTTTCTATCCCTGATCCCGTCGTCGCTTTGGTTGATTTTCTAGAGCCGTGGAACCAGTTATCTGCGAGTAATTTCCATTGTCGAGCAAGGGAGCAGGGGTTCATGGTTCCGATGGTTCATTTTCATTCTTCTGAGTCGCAGAAGGTTTTTCTGCAGTGGGTTTCTTTGTTACAGAGTGAGAAAGCTTGTTTTGCTAGTTTACAATGTGGTTGTTGTGTTGTGAACACTAGTTTTGGGTCTGATTGGTATACATTACTAAGGAGTGGAAGAGAAGAGAAATGGACTTGTTAACCTATGGCATATAGGACCCTTAGGAAAAGATAAGAGTGGCTGGTAGATCCTTACCGCATGCCCTGAAGAAAACTATAAGGGAGGCATAGCTTGAAGGACTGTTGAGCAGAGAAAGGGATGCTACCTTGTGGTGGGATGCAGGTAATGTGGATGCCTGGCCAGATAGATCTTGTGGAGGTGTCCTTAGCTCTTTAGTGAGCCACTAGTCTAGTCACTTTACCTTTCCACTACCTTAGCAGCTTGTAAACCCAAGGGAGATTAGCTTGGCCTTAGGGCCTATTAACCCAATTGGATCTTGGTTTGGCTAAGTCTTGTTTTGCATTGGCCTTGTGTGTAACCCTTGGTTGGACAGTCTAGTAACCCAACTGTGATAGATGGTTTGGTATTGGGGCCTGTGATCCCATCTGTTGGCTTCGTTGGTCCTTAATGCAAGTGTTGGCTTGATAAGCCTGTAGCCTATTAACCCAATTAGGTGTTGGCTTGGCTGGACATTCTGATAAGTCCAACTGGGTGTTAATAATATCTAGTTGTGTGTGAGTCTATGGTTCCCTAGTTCCTTTTGTAATCATTCCCGGCTCAGGGGTGGCAATGGTGTTGAGAGATTAAAGAACACATTGGCCTATGGTTGGGTGGAATGTTGCAGCTACATAGCTAGTTGCAGGACAACTTCATCCTTCAAGATAAGTATTTTTGTTATGTTAGTTATGCAATGTACTTTCCTATGAATTGTTCTATTCGTGATTGAATGCTTAATGATGATGAAGTAGTTGGTTATTTGTGTATATTTCTTGCATTTTATCTCTATTGTTGCCTTAGATGTGTTTATGCATTTTTGCCTAAGTTCATGGAGGATGAAATCTTGTTACAAAGGCCGGAATGCTTATGAATCAGTGTTCCTGCCCTTTGAGATTGGCCTAGGGGAGGTGGAAGGAAAAAGCCGAAAAGGAGTAGTTGAATTGGGTAGAAAGGTTGTGTTTCCGCATCCCAAGATCTGCAGTGGAAGGCGGAATGCAGAATGCGAGAGAAAGAAGTTCCATCGATGCAGAATGTGGGATTTTCGACTTCTTGGATCCGCCTGCGGAAGGCGGAAGCGTAAAAGGATTCTAAGACAGAAGGGTGACTTTCTAATTCCTGGGATCCACCTGCAGAAAGTGGGAAGCGGAGAGCGAAAAAATGCAAAAAAGTTCTAAGGAAATTTATTGTTCCGATTTCCGCAGTCTAAGGGAGGAGGGCAGAAGTTGGAAGGACAGAGGAAAGTTAAGTCGAAAGTGTAAGTTCCCGGTTACCGAGTTCCGCAACGAAAGTGTAGAAGGCAAGAGAATGAAATTTTATCAAGGTCGAGTATTGGTTTTCCGCAATCTGAGTTCCGCAGTGGAAAGTGAACAAGTTCAGATATCGTTTTGTTGGTTCCAATTTCTGAGTTCTGCAGCGGAAAGGCGGAAGGCAGAAGGTGGAAAGTGAACAAGTTCAGTTATCATTTCAATGGTTCTCTGATTTTCGACTTTCGAGGTCGGCAAGTGGAAAGAGGAAGTGCGGAAGGTCGAAAGGCCGTTGAAATTTCCTTCGCACATTTGATTTTCCGATTTCTGACTTCAGAGGTCGCAGTGTGGAAGCGAAAGTACGGAAGGTGGAAGGAGGAAAGGTCGTTAAATGTTTCTTCGCACATTATGTTTCAGATTTCTGATTTCCAAGGCCGGAAGGCAGAATGCGGAAGTGCGGAGGCAGAAGGTTGGCAGAACGCTTCATCGAAATGTTGAAGTTTCGATTTTCGACTTTCGAGGTCGCAGTGTGGAAGCAGAGGCGCATAAAAGGCAAGGTTAGTTCGGAAATGGCCATTCTGAATGTAGAATGGCTAATTGAAGGGAGGAATGACTAGAATAGTGGTTCTAAGCCTGAGATGAAGGTTGGCAAATAGGTTAACGTCCATACTCGGTGTTTATCAGAAGAACAAAGAGGTTTTTTAAGCATTTTTTTGTAATAATCCGCATTATGTGGTATGAGGACGTTACATTGTGGTATCAGAGCTGCGGGTCGCAACATTGGGCCTGGATGGGCCAGAAAGAGATAAGAGTACCCTCTGATACCAACATTGTAGTACACTACAATGTGGTATCAGAGCCAATGGTTGCAGTATTGGGCCTAGATGGGCCATGTGAATAGTTTCCAGAACTATGGGTTGTAGCATTGCAACTAACTGTGTTTTTAATTTTTGAAAATTATTATGTATATAACAAACACTTATGTTAACATATTTTTGCAGAGTCATAGTGGAGATTAGAAAGGTGGGTTTTCAGCTTAGGCCATGAGAACCTACAATGGGTAAGATGTACGATATCCCCATGGGTATGAGGAAGATGTTATGGGTGGGAATGTTAGAGTCGAAAAAGATGAAATCAAGTCTAATGGAAGGAGATATCAGGATAGCCCACCAGATTTTGGAGCCACCAAGAGAAGCCTAAGGGTGGAAATTAAGAGTTACAGAGCACACAATGAAAATTTGGTCAAGGCTGAAGAATATCATAATCAATTGAATGCATCCATGTTGCAGAGTTTGTGAGATTTACAAATAAATTTGGACGCTGGGCATGGGACAGTAAAGCCAAAAGGAAGTAAGAGCAGCACTAGAAGAAGGAAAAGGAATTCTAGTGGGTCATCTAACTCAGAAGAATCTAGTGGGGGTTCAAGCTCTTCTTCTCACAAGGGCAAGATAAAGAGGCACCATAGGAATAACTCTGTAGATGAATTTAAGAAGGTTAAACCTCCTACCTTTAATGGTGAGATAAAGACTGGTCAAGAATCTGAAGCTTGGCTTCTTGGGATGAGGAAGTATTTCCAAGTCCAGGACTATTCAGGAAACATGAAGGCAAGGGTTTCCATTTTCAATCTGAATGGAAGAGCATCCATTTGGTGGGAGCACCTCAGACAGGTAAAGAGGATCAATGAAAGAAGACTTAAGTGGAAACAGTTCAAGAAGTATTTCAAGTAGAAATACCTCTCTAACAGGTATTATGATGACAACTAATAATACCTGAGCTGAGATTGGGACAACTAATAATGGAAGAATATGCCAATAAGTTCTTGGAGCTGTTAAGATATGTCAAGTACATCAAAGATGAGAAGGTGAAGATCCAACGTCTTTTGAGTGGATTGCCTTAGTCTTACAAAGACCGAATTGAGTTTGATGAGCCTAGAACACTGGAAGAGGCTATCAAAAAGGCCAAGTACTATTATGACCAGAACAAAGGCAAGCCTGGTCATCATAAGGCTTGGAAGGAAAAGAAGAATGAGAAGTTTGGACATAGAAAGAAAAGTTTCAAACCTTCCAACTACAGGAACCAACAACAAAGGAAACCATCATAGACTGTAAATCAACCAGCCATAGTGACGGGGGAAAAGCCAAGATATCCACAATATAATAGAGAACCCCTCCAATGCTGGAGGTGTGGAGGACCCCACTGGCGCAGGAACTGTCCTCATGAGGAAGGGTATGTAAGGCCAGCTTACAACGTCCAGGAAGCTGAAACCATTGATCAGGTGGTAAGGACAACCCCTAGGATTTATGCAGCGTTAGAGGACCGATAGGCAGATCATCAATCAACGGTGGTTGAGGTTGCAGGTAAGATTGCTGAGCAATCTATTTCTGTTTTGATTGACCTTGGTTCTACTCACAAAAATATTACTCCTAGAGTAGTTGAGATTTGTGTTTTTAAGAAATAAAAGCATGATAAGGCATGGCTAGTTCAACTAGCCACTGGGACCAAGAGGAAGGTCAGTGAGATTGTGGAAAAATGTCCATTAGAGCTTAATGGGTTAGCGACTTATGCAGATCTAAATGTTATGCCACTTGGTTCCTATGACATTCTCATTGGAATGGATTAGTTAGAAGCTGACAAGGTAAAGCTTGACTGTTACAATAAGATTTTTGAATGCATGGATGAAGAAGGACACCCAAGAGTGGTAAGAGGCATCCCAAAAGTGGTTTCTGTTAGGCATATTTCAGACATGGAGTTGAAGAAGTTATGTAGGAAAGGTTTCCAGTTATATGCAACCCATGTTTTGGAGGCAGCAAAGAATGAAACTCCTAGGTTGGAGGATTTTCATGTGTTACAGGAATTCAGGGATGTTTTTCCTGGTGATGTTCCAGTGCTTCCTCCAAAGAGGGATATTGATTTTACCATTAACCTTGTGACAGGAGCAACACCAGTGTCTAAGGCACCCTACAGGATAAAGCTTGACTGTTACAATAAGAATTTTGAATGCATGGATGAAGAAGGACACTCGAGAGTAGTAAGAGGCATCCCAAAAGTGGTTTCTGTTAGGCATATTTCAGGCATGTAGCTGAAGAAGTTATGTAGGAAAGGTTTCCAGCTATATGCAACCCCTGTTTTGGAGGCAGCAAAGAATGAAACTCCTAGGTTGGAGGATTTTCATGTGTTACATGAATTTAAGGATGTTTTTCCTGATGATGTTCCAATGCTTCCTCCAAAGAGGGATATGGATTTTACCATTGACCTTGTTCCAAGAGCAACACCAGTGTCTAAGGCACTCTACAGGATGAGCACACCAGAGTTGTTGGAGCTGAAGATGCAGCTTCAGGAATTGTTGGAGAAAAAGTATATCAGGCTGAGTGTGTATCCTTGGGGAGCACGAGTTATGCTTGTAAAGAAGGAAGATGGTACAATCAGATTGTGTATTGATTATAGACAACTGAGCAAAGTCACAGTGAAGAACAAGTATCATTTTCCTCGAATTGATGATCTTTTTGATCAAATGAGAGGGGTAAAGGTATTCCCCAAGATTGAATTGAGGTCTGGTTATCATCAGATAAGAGTCAAGGATGAAGACATTCGTAAGACAACCTTTAGAACAAGGTATGGACAATATGAGTTTGTAGTGGTTCCATTTGGTCTCACAAATGCACCAGCTACATTTATATGCCTTATGAATAGTGTTTTCAGCAGGTATTTGGACAAGTTTGTCCTTGTCTTCCTTGATGACATTCTTATCTATTCTAAGAATGAGGAAGAGCATGAAGAGCACCTAAGGATTGTTTTACAATTGTTGAGGGAGTATAAGTTGTATGTCGAGTTGAGTAAGTGTGACTTCTATAAAGATAGAATTCATTACTTGGGCCACATCGTATCAGATGAAGGCATATCTGTGGACCTTGAAAATATTGAGGCCATCATTAATTCTCCAACTCCAAGGAATGTTTCATGGGACTTGCGAGATATTTGAGGAGATTCATTGAAGGAATCTCCAGGTTACACATCCTATCACCTCCTTGCAAAGGAAGGGGATGATATTTAAATGGACACCTAAATGTGAGGGAAGCTTCCAGCAGTTGAAGAATCTTCTCGCGAGGGAACCCATTCTGAAAATTGCAGACCCAGAAAAGGACTTTGTGGTGTGCACTAATGCATGCGGTCAAGGCCTTGGAGGAGTCCTTATGCAAGACATCCATGTGTTATGTTATGAGTCTAGGAAGTTAAAAGAGCGTGAGAAAAATTATGCCACTCATGAATTAGAACTTGCATCCATAGTACATACTCTCAAGATGTGGAGGCATCACTTAATGGGCATAAAATTTGAGTTAAGGACATACCATTATGGTCTGAAATATTTGTTTGATCAACCAACACTAAATGCTAGACAAGCTAGATGCCTGGAATTTTTTATGTGAGTTTGATTTTAAAATCAAGCACATAAAAGCGAAGGAGAATAAAGTGGATGATGCACTCTGCAGGAAAGTGCATGAAATGCATGTGGCATCTCTTAGCATTTTCCAATCAAATCTAAGACAGCTGATTGTGAATCATACTACTGAAGATGAGTTGTATGTGTAGGTCAAGGATAAATTGCAGCAACATAATTTTGAGAAGAAATATGAGGGATATAAATTGGAAGAAAATGGGATTCTTATCTACAAGAACGGAATTTATATTCCACATGTAGCAGATTTGAAGAGAGTTGTTATGGATCAGATCCATCAAGCTCCATATTCTGGTCATCCAGGTTATCAGAAGACAATTGCTACAGTTAGAAAGCAGTACTTCTGGCCAATAATGAAAAGGGATATTGCTTAATACATTTCAAGGTGCATGAAATGTCAGCATGTGAAGGTTGAGCATCAACACCTAACATGTTTGCTGCAACCTTTTCCAGTTCCGGAATGGAAATGGGAAGTTATTTCCATGGACTTCATTACAAGTTTTCCAATGACATGGAGACAACATGATTCTATCATGGTTGTGGTGGATAAGTTGACAAAGGAAACACATTTTATACCTATTAAGTCCACTCAGAAGACTAATGACATTGCAAAAATATTCATGAAGGAGATTTTCAAGTTGCATGGATTGCCTAAGGCAATAGTTTCTGACAGGGATTCCAAGTTCACTTCCAATTTTTGGAAGGGGTTGTTTGCAGATTTGGGTACAAAGCTCAATTTCATCACTGCTTACCATCCTTAGACTGATGGTCAAACCGAGAGGGTGAATCAAGTGCTAGAAGACATGCTTCACATGTATGTGATGGACAAACCAACCAAGTGGGAATATTACTTACACTTGGTAGAATTTGCATACAACAATGGACAACAAGCATCCTTGGGGATGAGCCCATATGAAGCTTTGTATGGCAGGAGGTGTAGGACACCTGTGACTTGGGATAATCCTATGAACAGGATTGTGCTTGGGCCAGAATTGCTCAAGGAGATGGAGTATGAGGTTGCAAAGATTAGGCAGAATCTAAAGGCAACCCAGGATAGACAGAAGAGCTATGTTGATAAGCATAGAGTGCACAAAGAATTATGTGTTGGGGATCATGTTTATCTGAGAGTGAGGGAAAAGAAGAGTTCTTTGAAGCTTGGAAGTTGTGCCAAGTTGTCCCTAGATACTGTGGGCCTTTTAAAGTGCTTGAAAGAATAGGGCTAGTTGCATATAGACTTGCATTGCCTACTAGCACTAGAGCTCATGATGTTTTTCATGTTTTTTGCTTAAGAAATATGTACTTGACCCTAACCATGTGATTAATTGGGATGTGATTCAGATGGAACCCGAGGGAGAGTTCCAAATCGATCCAATCTGCATCCTCGACAGGAAGGTCACCATGCTCTGGAACTGAGCCATAGGGCAGGTAAAGGTGCAATGGGAGCACTATGGTCCTGAAGAGGCTACATGGGAGCTGGACGATGCCATGCGATTGGCACATCCATTTTTGTTTAATTCTACAGAGCAGTGAGGATAATGCTAGTGTAGCATTTTTGTTCAATTTTGTAAGCACCGAGGACAGTGCTAATTGAAGGAGGAGGGGAATGTAACACCCCGATTTTGACCCAATGATATTTTGATTGTACATGATTTGATGAAGATCTTAATCTAATACCATCTAATCAAAATAAATGTTTATTGTTTTAATGACATGGGTACTTTATGAAACACCCAGTGCAATAAATATGCTTGATGGGGTATTTTATTTGAATGGGTATAAAGTGGCGACCAAACGCACACCAATGCCATCCATTTGAACCCGTCCTTTAAATTGAACTAAAATGGTTGGTTAAAAGGAAGGCCACCTTCATGATGGACAATTTACCATCCAGGTAAGGACACCTTTATAGAGGACAATTTACCATCTGAGTAAGGCCAGGTTAACATAGGATAATCTCCCATCGACAAGGAGGGAGGGCTCATCTGACATAAGGAAGGTAAGGCCACCTTAATGCTGGAGGATTTACCATAACCCATAGGCTAGGTTCTTAGAAGAGACCTGCATATCTATGACCCGAAGGGCCTTTTCTTAGGTACGAGGGAATGAATGGTTGAACTTGTTTTGTGTTTTGGTTAAAGCTCCATCTTTATGAGTATAATTTTACAGTGCTAAGCCCCTCAACATTGTTGCATTGTTACATTTCCATATACATGAAAAGGAAAGGATATTACAATGAGACAAATACCTTACCAAACACTTTGGTTTGGTGTTATTCACTTTAATAAAACATCAACCTTATGGTGTTTGGTTATATATCATATAGTACAATGATGGTAACATTACATGGGTCATAGAGTAGTTCAGGTAGGGAAAGCGATCTAGCATGAGGAGCACGCGAGGGTTTGGAGCGACCAGGAGCACAGCAAGACGGCCATGGCCGCCCCTGGGGGTGGGGATATGGACCCTCCCCCTCTGATCTCTGATGAGGACGCATTTATGAGGCTGATTACCAATGGAGGAAAACACAAAGCCCCCCTCTCTGTCCCAAAATTCATAAAAAAGCTTGAAGAAATCCCATAAATTGCTTTGTCGGAGACACAGTCGGTAAAAATAGCCCTAGCTCTCTCCGAGAGAGGACTGGTTGGCCAGTTCATGGGGCTCTGGCCCTCAGCAAAAACAACAGATGATTGGATCCAAAGAAACTGGAAGCCCCATCTCAAAAAAGGAGTCACCTGTTACCCATTAAGTTGCGGCTTATTTCTCTTTGAGTTTATAAATAAGGAAGATAAAGATCTCATATTCAGAAATGGGCCATATTTTATGGGTACCCAGGGGCTGTATCTGAATCGATGGACCCCAGATTTCGACCCCACGGTGGAACTGCCCAAGGAGGTACCTGTATGGGTCAGGTTGCCCAATCTGCCGGTTCACTGCTGGAACTACGAAGCGCTTCAGAAGATAGGGAATGGAATAGGTAAATTCGTTGATAAAGTTGACAATAAGTCCATATACAACTGTGCTAGAATATGTGTTGAAGTAGACCTGGAGGCAGGCCTCCCGGAGGCTATGAAGATATCTCTTGGATCCTGGTCCCACTACCAGAAAGTTGACTATGAACACCTCCCCTTCAAATGCAGAACCTGTAAAGAGCATGGACATTTCCAGAGAAACTGCCCAAAGAATCAATTATATGAAAAGGATGATGCTGAAGGTTGGCAAAGGGTTAAGAAAGCCAAAGCAGGCCCAAAAAGGAATGGGCAGGTGAATCATCTATCAACTCCAAATCCAAGCCCACCGAAGGAGTCAATGAAAGAAACTGTAGGACATTAAAAGGAACTTGGTAAAGACCCCATCGATATAACCTCTCAGTCCCCGACCCCCTCAGGAAGTCTAAGGCCTGTCAATGGAATGCATCATGCAGAAGACCCTACGAAATCGGACGAGGAACATATCTCTCTGGGCACCGAAACTGGAGCGGATTCAGATGGGGGGGCTACAGAGACCAGCAACTCAGTTGGAACCCCTGAGAAGGTCCCAAGAGGAAGGAAGCTAGAGAGAAAAAAAGGGAGGAGAAATCATATAGGGACGTAACAACAGGGCTTCAGCAAACCATTCTGGATATGATGGAGACCAGATTTACAAAAAAAGGTAGGGCTTCAAAAGGAGACACTCCCCCCCCCACCGGTTCCTAAATGCAATACGTCTCCTGGAATTGCAGAGGGATGGGAAGTAAGTTCAAAGAAGAAGTAGCCAAAGATCTAGTAAGAATGACTTCCCCAGATGTATTTCTGATCTAGGAGACGAAAATGGAGGAGCCTGAGACCATCCAGGCTAGCAAAAACTTTTGGAAAAAAGGAGAAGGTAGAGCCGTAAGCGCTAGGGGAGCTTCGGGAGGGATAGCCACCTTTTGGAACTCCTCATCGCTCGCTCTCCTTGATGAATACAGCACCACCCACTAGCTGTTTATGAAACTGTTGCATAAAGATTTGGGACATAAGGTAAGCCTTGTTAATATCTATGCCCCGGCTCTTCTAGGGGAAAAAAAAGAATACTGGGAAACGCTGAACTCTTTCCTAGCATCTAATAATCATGAGAATCTTGTCCTCACCGGTGACATGAATGTCACTCTCGCCCTCTGGGAAAAGAAGGGAGGCTCTCCTGTAAGAGACCCAGCAAGGGAATGGGTAGAAGATATCATGATGGACTCGGACCTGGAGGATATCAAACCCAGTAAAGGAAAATTTACCTGGTCCAATAAAAGAGTGGGACCGGGGCACATTTCAGTGCGTCTGAATTGGTTCCTAGTTCACTCCTCTTTCCTGACGCTGGGCCTCTTTACTTCCTTCGAAATTCTTTAAGCATGCACATCAGACCACAAGCCCATCTCGCTCACTCTGTCCACAGGAGATAAGTTGGGCCCGATCCCATTCCGGTTCAGCCCCCTATGGGTCTCAATGGAGGGATTCGATGATTTGGTTTCAGTGTCTTGGCAGAAGAATGTTTCGGGCTCTCCTTTCTTCATTTGGGAAGAAAAGCTGAGAAGACTCAAAGCTGATCTCAAACATTGGGCAAAGAATTTGTCTTCCCCCATCCTAGAAAGGAAAAAAACTCAAAGGGCACTTGGAAATCATCAGTTACAAATGGAGTCTGCACCGGTCATGCTGGATCTGCTGAACGTTGAGATAGAATTGCAAAAGGAGCTTCACAAAGCCCTGAGAAGAGAGGAAGAATACTGGAGAGTAAAATCACAAGTATCTGGCTCCAAGCCGGTGATAAAAACACGTATTTCTTTCATAAACAAGCAGAATGCCGTAAGAATCACAATACTATCAGAGAGATCCATTCCCAAGGGAAAACCTTCAATAAATTTGATGAGATAAAACAGGCAGCTCACTTGTTCTATAAAAATCTATACACTGAAGAGATGGAGGTCCCTCCAAGGCTGGATCACTATCTGCTCTCTGTTGTCCCCATGCTCGTAAATGAAGAAGACAATAGAATGATGACGGCCCCTATAACCTTTGAGGAGATCAGCAATGCACTCCATGGGATGAACCCTGACAAAGCTCCCGGGCCTAATGGATTCTCAGCCAGATTCTTCATAGCCTGCTGGGATATTATCCAAAAAGATCTGGTCAAAATGGTGATAAAATCCCAGAAATGCAAGAAAATAGGAGGGAGCACCAACTCCTCTTTTCTAGCATTAATTCCCAAAGAGAAAGGGGCCCAAAACTTCTCCATATTTCGCCCAATCTCGCTCTGCAATACTGGGTACAAAATCATCACCAAAGTCATAGCAAACAGAATCAAAAAAATTCTTCCCAGGATGATTCCGGAGAACCAGGGTGGCTTCATTCAGGGCAGACAAATTCAAGACAACATTATACTGGTGCAAGAAGCAATCCACTCGAGCTGCCAAAGAAAGGAGAAAGGTATGATAGTCAAACTAGATCTTGCTAACGCCTTTGATAGAGTCCGGTTAAACTTCCTTTTTGCTGTAATGCACAAGATGGGGTTTCACCCCTAGTTGATCAGCTGGATCAAAGCTTGTATTTCGGGGCCTTGGATCGCCCCACTGGTTAATGGAAGGCCTGGAGACTTCTTCCAAGCCTCTAGGGGGATTAGACAGGGCTGCTCTCTGTCCCCTTTGCTCTACGCCCTTCAAGCTTCGGTGCTCAATTTCCAGCTAGACAAGAGTCTTCACCAGCGTTCGCTGATAGGTCTTTCGATTTCTCCAAGAACTAAGAGAATTAATCACGCTCAATTCGCTGATGATACTCTTCTCTTGGGCCATGCCTTTCTCTCCACTACTAGATCTTTCAAGAGAGAGCTGGATGCCTATACTGAAATTTCAGGCAGCGAAATCAGCCTGAGGAAAAGCAAAATTTACGGTTGGAACTGTCCTCCTAATGAAATGATTGACATATCCAGGGTGCTGGAAGGATGGAACCACCATGTGGGACTCCATCAAATATCTTGGAATTCCGCTAGTCAAAACTGCCTCAAGAAATAGCCTTTGGACGCCACTGATTGACAAGCTTAAGGCTAGGATCATGGGCTGGGGAACCAACTAGCTAAACAAAGCGGGGAAGCTTATCCTAATAAACTCTGTTCTTACTTCCATGCCTATATACCAAGCATCTATCCTGCTAGCCCCGAAAGGAATTGTGAAAGACATTGATAAACTCTTGAGAAAATTTCTTTGGGAAGGGGGAAGAAGCGAAGGGAGGAAAATGCACCTAATCAGTTGGGATAAGGTCAAAACCCCAAAGATGGAAGGAGGGCTGCAAATCAGAGATGTGGCCACCCAAAATGTGGCCATGGGAGGAAATATTCTCTGGAAAATGATAAGTGGCAAAACCACTTGGAGCTCCAAAGCTCTTCGGACCAAATACTTCTACGGACATAAAGAAAGATGCCTGGAACGCCCCCTCCGTACCAAGAAAGGCTCCCCCATCCTCTCTCTTTGCCTGAAAGCCATTAATCTGATATCCTCCAATCTCACCTGGATTTTGGGGAATGGTAAAAAAATCAAGTTCTGGGACGACTCTTTGTTAGGACAGCCCCCTTTACAGCACCGGGAGGGGATGGACAACATAAAAAACTGGCTTCACTCCGAAAGTAAAACCACCCTTTGGGACCTTTCAGTTTGGAATCCTGATGATACCTGGAATAATTGGGACCTGGGGGACTTCCCCCAAAACTTGGAAAATGAAGCGCAGTCCCTTTTGGATGCTCTTCAAGGTTCCACCCCCCTCTCGGCCAAAAAGAAGGATCATCTAGGTTGGGGCTCTTCGATTGGTCACTATTCAGCGGCTGCTGGTTATTCATCCTTGCTGGCTATCCCTTGGGCAGCCCCCGACCCCACTGTCTGGAGAAACCTCTGGAACCATCCCTCCCTCCCCAAAATTGATATTTTATGCTGGTCTCTTCTGCATGATAGCATCCTCTCCTGGGACAATTTAAAAAAAAGAGGATGGGAAGGGCCTTCAAGATGCCCGCTATGTGCCAGCCATGAGGAATCCTCTGACCATCTTTTTCTTAAGTGCACCTTTGCTTTGGAGCTCTGGAATGTCATCCTTGGTCCACTGAACTTGGCCCTCCCTCCTTCTCTTTCATCACTGTTTACCTATTGGCCTGAGATAGCCCCTTTCTCCTTCTCCAAGTTGAAGCTCTTGAAACAGTGCTGGATTTGTGTTCCAAAAATCCTTTGCTGGAAGCTGTGGCTAGAACGAAACAACAGGATCTTTAGGGACACTGCGAGGACTCCGTACCAAGTAGCTCTTAAGGTGAAAGCACTTCTGGGAGATCTAGTAGCCTCAAACTCCAATATCAACAATGAGGTAATTGCAGACAAAGATGAATATAGTTGGTTTCATAACCTTGACTCTTCCCTCCTTACCAGAATCAAGAAAACTCTCAAGCATTATTCTCCCTGGGAAATAAGGCTGGAAGAACAAGAGTTCATAAAGTGGAGATCCTCGTTGGAGAAGCATGTCTTGCATGTAGATGGGGCCTCGAAAGGGAATCCCGGGTATTCGGGAAGTGGAGGTGTCTTACTTGACAGCTCAGGGAAAACTGTCCTCAAATTTTCCTCGGGGCTGGGCCAGAATACCAACAACATAGCAGAAATCTTAGCCCTCTGGCAAGGACTGTCTCAGGCTAGAAGGCTCTCTATCAATAATTTGGCTGTCATTGGTGATTCCAACATCATTATCCAAGCAATAAACCTGAAAAAGGCCCCTAAAAATATGGTTATGGCCCACTACTACCGGAAGGTCTTAAACCACCTCAAAGATTTTGAAGAAATTAAGTTTTATCACGTCCTCAGAATCCTCAATCAAGCGGTGGATCATGAAGCAAATATAGGCACCTCCCTTAACAAGGGAGTTCTCCTCATCAACGATATTGAGAACCATGACCCAATTCCTTAGCGTGATGAATGATTGGATTGAAAGAATCCCCTTGTATCCAACAAATATTGAAAGGAAGGACGCCATAATGATCCCAGGCAGATTCGAGACTTTGGATATTGGTCGACCTCATGGAAAAGCCAAAAATCGGACTGAAAATCCAGCTAGCAAGAGGACAAATCCTACAGGTAGTCACATGGCTCTATTCCTCAGTACCGGAGTTGCAAATTGGCACCAATCGCAGTCCACCAGGGAGAAAAGAATTCAACGCAAGCATGATGAAGAAATCGGCGAGTATCTTAACTGTAGCAAGAGGAGAAGGCAGCCCGATCCTTTATTAGGATGGTCAAGTCTGCATTGTGCCCATAGATCCTCTATTGGCCGAGAAGGAAGCGCCCGCAAAGCTCTCAGAGAATCCCATTGTTCAAGGCTTAAGCCTGAAAGAAGATCGTGGTGTGCAAAATGGAGGCAAGCCCGTCCTCCCTTCAAATCGAGACTAGATTGGGACTGATCCAGCATGATCTGGATGAGATAAAGGAGGCTCTGAATCGGTTGGAGGTAAAGCAGACCAGAATGCAAAAGACTGAAATGACTCGCTGGGAGGCCATGACCCAGGAACTCAAGGAAATCCGTGAAGAAATCTTTGATGATAATATGACTAACATGAAGGATATTGCCAATATCACTGGAGGGTTAAAGAATCGTATGGCAGATCTGGAAAAGAATGTTCAGGACCTGCTCAAGGAACAAGGCAAGTAGATGAAGATAGATCGCTGAGACAGGCCCATAGTCAAAGGCAGCTGAATCTTTCCTCTTGTATCAGCTTATATTTTGTTTGCGGCATTATGGAAATCTCTGTCTATGTTTAGTTAAAACTAGGAATTTTGCAAAGGGAGCTACTATTTTCTCGCTTATTGTAGTAGTTGGACTAGAAAATGTTGTTGTAAGGCCGCTGGCAGCCGTTTAGCTAGAAGATAATACTAAAAGTCTCATAACCGTTCTTGTAAAAAAAACATTACATGGGTCATTGGATGTACAATGTTCATAGTACATTGAAGTTAATGATGTATTGGTAAATGGATGTACAATCAATGCTATATTACAATGTACAACATGTGGCATCATCTGCTATTAATGTCAAAGAGTTGTACAATAAAACTCAAAGTGATTTACTCACATTATGACATGGGCATCTGTGGGGTTGAGGGTTATTGGAGGAGGAGAGGTGGAAGTGGGGATCAAGGAGAGAGGAGGGTGAAGTGAGTGGGGTAAGAAAAACGACAAAGGAGGAGATGGGCCACATGAGGGGGACACCCATGTGTTGTCCTTTAGCAACGAGGGGGAGGATGAGACATTAATCGTTTAAGGAGGGCGGGAATTGGGGTCGGAGGTGCCCCCATTAACCTTAAACTATGATGCTTTACCTTGTTTGTCAATGGATTATTGCTTGAGGGATTCAAAATGGAGATGAATTAATGGTATTTGGATTGTATAGGTGTAGGAGCTTTATGAGTTTTTAATGATGATCTTGCTAATGCTTAGAGAACCTCCTAAGTTAGCCATTACGTATGCTTCTATATTTTGGTGCCTTTTGAGATGGAAGAGCCTAACTTCATTCAACTTGAGAAGGAGTGGGTTGAGTTGTTTCCAAAGGGCATAGTTGATTATTTGGAAGTCTCCTAGAATTATGATAGATCGAAAGGTTATATTGCTTAGAAGTTTGATGTCATGTTGCCAATAATTTCACTTCATTCTTGGTAGTTTTCTCAGTGTCCGAAGTAAAGGATGATGTTTGTTTTCCTTCGGGGTCATAAATGATCCCCTTGAGCTTGTCACCTCTTTAATTATTAATATTACCAAATAAACTTCATAATAATTGGAAACCAATTATTAAAGTTATGAAATAAATTGTATTGATGTAATACTTTAATCTTTCAAATAAACTTAATTATCCTAATTATCACACAAGAGTTGCACATGGCTTTCACCCACTTGGTTGATTATGAACCCAAGGCTTGACATTAATACATGTTTATTCACATTACAACTTCCCATTAAACTAGACACTAGACACCCATGGGGCTCATAATGATAACATATTTATTAAAAAACCTTATAAATTGTTCATTATTCAAATACAATGATTCAATGAAGATCTTAATCAATACCATTCAAGTTTTCGATGAAGATCTTAATCCAATACCATCAAAGTTTTCAATGAAAATCTTAATCCAATACCATCCAAGTTTAAAATAAATGTTTTTAATGAAGATCTTAATCCAATACCATCAAAGTTTTCAATGAAAATCTTAATCCAATACCGTCAAAGTTTGTTGCTTTAATGACATGGGTACCTTGTGAAACACTCTAGTTTCATGTTTTGGTTAAAGCTCCATCTTTATGAGTAAAAGTTCCTATTGCTAAGGTGCTTAATGTTGTTGCATTATTACATTTCCATATTGCTAAGGTCCTTAATGTTGTTGCAATATTACATTTCTATATACAAGAAAAAGAAATAGAATATTCTAATGAAATAAGCACCTTATTAATATTTTGGTTTGGTGTTTTACATTTTAATAATATTTTGGTTTGGTGTTTTACACTTTAATAAAATATTAATCTTATGGTGTTTGGTTAAATATCATTCATATTACGATGACGATAACACTAAGCAAGTCATTTGGGGTATAATGTCCATACTACACTAAGGTTAATGCTTCATAAGTTAATGGATGTACCATCAATGCTTCAATACTGTACAACAATGTACAAAATGTGACATGCCATGGTATTAATGTTAAAGAGTTGCATTGCTAAACTCAATGTGATTTATCAACATCAACATTTTTTTCAAGGGAAACTGATCGGGAAATCCACCAATATACTTCTCCATATTTCATGGATGGCAAGGGTGGTAAACCGTCGACCATCCTAGCAGAAGGCTTGACCCTGAAAGATTCAAGGCTCGAACTTGTGACCTCCCCGCATTGAGAGAGTGTGCACACGTCTTACCAATTGAGTTAATCCTTAAAGCTATTTATCAACATGAACATACTCTTAACTCTAAAACTTACGAATTAAAATTAAAAAACTAAAATATCTCATTAACCTCTACTTAAATTACTTTCATTTTTCAAATTAAAAAAATCAATCTAAGAAACACATTTTCTTCAACTTTAATTTTAAACCCAATCAAGCTATGCGCCTTTCCTCGCTCAAACAAATAGACACTGCAACCTACAAATATATAAAATGCTACAAGGAATACATGATATGAAATATCCTTCTTACAACAAAATGTACAATGGATAAAACGGCATAAATTATTTTAGGAAACATAACAAAATTAAATAAAAATAAAATACTAGTAATGTTCTAATAGACCATCAAAAATCCTGCAACAACCTCAAATAATATAACCAGGAAGAAACAACGAAAACTCCTCGGCCTTGTTCAACGTGACAATGGGGTTTAGGGCTTTTAGGGTTCTCAGAAATTATTCGCAGCTCGGTTATTCAAGATTTCTTCAACCAAGCCGTGGTGTTTCATGCGTGGGGTCTTCACCGTTCCTTTCAACTTCTTTGGAGCATGGAGAATCGTCCATTTACGGCCAAGGATTCTGCTCTTCGAAATCCGCCGCGATAACCAGGGTAAGTTGCATTTTGAGCTCTTTCAAAATCTTCTGATAACGGGGGTTCACCTTAACTCAAAATAAATATAATGTGTTTGGGGAAATACGAGACATATATTTTCTCTATAGACTTTTGTCTAGAGATCATGATTAAGAAGAGAAGATCACTCAATGCAATTTTGGAAGAAACTAAAAAATCGTGGTTTGTGTAGAGATATATTTTTTGGCCCTTCCAGATTTTCACAGAGAGGTTTAGTGTAATATCTCAGGTTTGTCTCTTTGGGTGATACTAAGTCAAGCAGCGCTTCCGGTAGCTTATCACAGTTAGAAATTTAACAAAGCAAGAAAAAAATATTGCATTTATACAATTCTATAATCTTTACATCATTGGAGGGATTATCCAGTGCCTAGCGAGTGCATATTGTACAGAGATAATCAAACTTTGAAGTATATGCAAAAGTTGCAAACGAAAGACAAGTTAAATGCGGATTGTGCCAAATTGCTAAATTGCTTGCAAAACTTCACCTTTTCTACTCAAGCACAAGGCAGGAAAGGGTAATGTTTTGGAGGATGCATTGAGTGGATGAAGGATGTTGTTGGCTTTAAGCATGGTGTTTATGATGATGATCCAAGCTTTGGGGATTGTTCAAAGGCAGCAGAAACCTACGTAGACTAGATGGTACATGAAAATACCATTTGTTTGAAGACAAGAAATACCTACCTTTGATTATATGGCACATGAAACAGTTTTATTTTATGGAAAGCAATTATGCATTCTTTAGGGTTCCGTCAGGGATGGCCATAATATCCAACTTTTGGAAGAGCTTTGTCAATTACCAAGCACAGCTAAAGAGGTTGATAAATATGTTGATAGCTGTCATTTGCTAAGTTGTCAAGTGGAAACAGTAAAATATACCGATCCTTTTCAGTCACAACTAACCAATGGCAAATTGCAACACATAAGAATGGATTTTGTGTTGGTGCCACCTAGAACTCAAAGAGGTAATGACACTATACCTGTTTTGGATTGTTTCTCCAAGATGGTGCAATTTATTGCCTGTAACAAACATGAAGATGCATCTGATATTGCAAGATTTTTTTCAAAGAAGTGGCTTAGTAGCAGGGATTACCTCTCTCTATCACCTCTAACAGAGATACAAAATCTTGGGCTATTTTTAGTGGATGTCATGGAATATTAGGAGGTTTGTTGACATGTCTAGTCCAAGCTTGACCAAAACAATGGGACTTGATGCTTCCTTGGATGGAGTTTGTTCTTATTAATTTTTCCAACTATAGCACATGATATTCACCATTCAAGATAGTTGTTTGATGAGAGGTCTTAGATTGCTTATATGGTTAGACATAGTGACTTGGGTAGACATCTTGAATTTGAACAATTGAAGCATAAGAGAAAACTTTTCATTCATTGCTTTTGCTCCAAACAACATATTCAAAATATCCCAGATTTCCTTGGATGACTTTTCCAGATCAATATGATGTGTTACCGGTTGAAATGGCAGTCTAAACCACTGGTAAGCATGTGAGGATAAAGTGACCATTGTCACCTTAGTCAACTTCTCTCAATTGCTTTAGAAGCCTAAGCCTCCTAGGGGAGAGCCCTATTAAGACCCTGAAAAGACACTAAAAGATACCTCTTTCGAGGATGTTAGCTACCAGTGCCAAATGGAGTCTAGAGAATGAGTAAAGGAGTTGTACATTCTGTGTAGTTATTATTGCCACAGTATATTGTAGTTATTATTGCAGCAGTATATCCACCCAAAGGTTAGCCTTATTCCAAGATGTAAACAACAAGATACATGTGCAAATATCATTCAAGTGCAAGCATTTATCACTGCCCAAAACATATTAGTATAGCAGCAAATGCGACAAGTATTGATTAGTAAAGTAGATATTTATGGCAGCAGTAGTCTCAGTACAACATGTATGCATCAGTCATTCACAACACTATAAGAGATAATAACAGTCATTAATGTAAAACTATGATATGAAGTTAAATGACAAAAACATGGCAGTAGCAATCATCCTCTTACAACAAGAGACAAATACTATTGTTATGTAACACAAAGTCTGAGATAAATGTGCATATGTGTAATTAATTGCAGACTATGTGTATGTAATGAGTACAACAATATAGTGATGTTTCAGTGCTTTACGTTAAGTCAAAACGTGCTCACACAGTACCCTAGCAAAGTATTCGTGCTTTCTTCAAGATATAATCCAAACTTGCTATATGTAACTAGTTAACCATTTGTCAGTTTGTTGTATGTAGGGACAAGGATTGAAGCAAGAGCAAAATATGGGAGGGCTGACACTGTAAAGGGCAACCCTGTAGGGTGATAAAGGACTGCCACAAGAAGGATAACCTAGGGTGAAGAAGGCTATGAGGTAGAGAAGAGGAAGGAGGGCTGCTGCTATAGCAGCAGACCCGAATTAATGAGCAGCCCAAAAAGGGAGACCGCGGATTGAGGGAGAGGCAAGGAAGAGGGTAGCCGCGGGTAGAGGAGACCTTAGCAGGGTTTCTAGGAAAGTTTTAGAGAGGGCTCGAGGGTAGGTAAGGGTAGATTTAGGACTGTAAGGTGTAGCGAGGTCTGATTAGGGAGCAACAAAGGGGATGAGAGGCCTTAGAGAGGGCAGTGAGGGGTATTGGATAGCAGCAAAGGGAGGTTGTAAAGGCTGCTGTCACCCCAATAGCAGGCCTGAGGGTAAGAGGGCTGCCCCAAAGGGAAGACCGAGGTCTGTTGAGACTATGTGAGAGTCATCTAAGAGAGAGGGAAGGGCTTTAGGGCAGTAATGAAGGTAGTTTAGGGATAGGGTCAAGGGTGAGCAAATGGGAAAGGAAGGAAGCAACGAAGGTTAGAAGAAGGAAAGTGAAGCCTAGACTAGCTTGTGAGGAGGGTTGCGAGGGTCAAAAGGAGATCTTGCAGCAGGTAGCGAGGGCTAGGGCAGCAGAAGGTTAACCCTAATCCAAGGTCTGCACTAACCAAAAAGCTAAACTAACCTAAACTAACCTAAAAACTGCCTTAAAAACTAACTCTAGACTTGTTTAAACCTAAGTTTTGGAGGAGAAAAGATGTGAAAACCAAGGGAAATCTACCCTAGCACAAGCCCTACCCAACCTAGGGCATCTAGGGAGGATGGCTAACCTAGAGAGGAAGAGTTCCTAGGTCAAACAACTAGCTTAGAGAAACTAAGGTAAAAACCCTAGAGCACCCTCACAAGGAGAGGTGCCTCAGCTTGCTAAGGTTACAAGAAGGATGGTAATGGCCTATCCATTTAGACTTGAACATGCATCATCAACCACCATTCAAACAAAGAGATAAGAAGCTTGATCTCCTTCTGCTCGTGTTTAGCCAACAAATCAAAACATCACCTAGCAAAGAATTTCATCAAAGAATTGCCATAAAAAGCTTGCATTAATCCAGAAAGACCTCCTCAAGAGGGGCACATCTCTCCAAAGGGCCCTAGCAAGGGTAAAACAAATGCATAGTGTATTATCCCATAAGTCTTGTTTTTAAAATGAAAGTGAGGAGATCTATTTATATGATCTCACACTCATGTTTTACAAATATCCAGGCCTACATGCCTTAAAACATGTCAATTTGAAATTATAAAATGTCAACTTAAAATTAAAACAAAATAACAATACAATATGGCCTAAGGTAGGCTCAAGGTAGGCTACCTGGGGTATTTTTACCCCCAGGTGCCAAAACATGCTCAGATAAGCGAATTACTCTCAACAAAAGGTTGGAGTGAATTGGAGGGAGGGCGTTATACCCCATCTAACCCCTAGAATGTTGTAAAATCCCTCAACGCTCTCCTCAAAACATGAAAAAGGCCTGGCATGGAGGATGGCTTCCTCTAAGGAGATAAGGCTAGGGAGAGCAGGTGCCCACTGACTGAAGGGCCAAGAGGGTGTCCAAAGTGGTTGCGAAAGGAGACAGATGTCTCATAGCTGAAGTAGAGGCCACCAGAGCACATAAACATGATATGGAGCTATGTGACCCTGTGGTCAACCCTTAGGAGTTTCGAACACCAACCCCAAGGTTAAAAACCCCATCAAAGCGCAGTCAACAGTTCCATTAAGCCATAGTACTCCTAAAGGATGAACCAAAGGGCCCAACCATGACCACCATTGCTCGATAACACCCCTCCTGGTCGAAAAAATGGCCCTCTCTCCTTGGGGTACACTTGAAGGTGCGCTGGGTATAGGTGTAGCGTAACATTGGCTCCAACTGCGGGACGAGTGCTCTTCCTGGGAGTGCTTGAGAACCTATGAATCTGTTGGTACCTGTAGACCTACACACATATCAAATGTCCGAGAGGATTAAAAGCATATAAGGGCAGACACTTACGTCCTGCCTTGTTCGCAAAATGAGGGAAACAAACTAAGAACAATGAAGACTAACTAGATGATGAAAGACATCAAATGCAATGCACATAAATATGCCTAATGCATCTAACCTTACCTAAACATGTCAATCAAAGTAGGTTAGGTGAAATCATACCACCAATGTAACCATCTGAGTAAGCAATTCATACCTAATGTTTGTCCTAGGTCTGTTAGCTATCCTCCCTAGGCTTATTATTTACCTTAGACTTTTTATCCTTGGATTTATTTTTCCTTTTTCCTAAAATTTTAGACTGTTTTGATTTCATTTCTGAATATTCTATGCATTTACCAATATTTTAGTTTTTAACCTAAGCTCTTATAGATTATTTAAAGTCTGTTCATAAATTTATGCAAAATATAAGAGGTGATAAAGGCATTGCTTATGTTTTAACATAGGCTGTCAGTGCATGTCAATTACTCAAATGCATGTATGCTCCCAGCTTGCCGAAATTAGGTTTGTGTGCAGGTATAATCATCAAGCAAACAGGTTTCGAAGTTTGTTCCTGTTTGAGGACCGACATTTGGTTCTGATTTGTATTGAAGCAAAACACCTATACTATTCCATAATTTTTTATTATTTTGAACCTAACAACATTTACTCTGTCAAGCTCGGGATAATATGGTGTTGAAACTGCAAGAAGGGTTTCGTATGCATTCTTCTCAAGCCTCTATTTCAAGTGCTACGTCTACAGTCTCTGTTTCGGCCATGGAGTTGGACAGGAAGCCTCGTCGTAGTGGTCACTTGCTCAAGATCGAACCTCAGAACATCGAATGGATGCAGAAATCCCCTAGTCATTGAAAAAGTGAAAGAAGCTGGTTGGTTTGCCATGTTTGAAAGAATCAGGGAATATCATACAGGGGTTACAAGGTCTTTTTGTCAAAGTTTTGATGGATCAGTAGTGAAGATTGGGGGTCTTGAGTTTGCAGTGACAAAAGAATCTATTTCACAGGCCATTGGTGTTATCCTTGAAGGTGAAAAATGGTATAAGAGACAGTCCATAAATGAAGATTATAGTTAGTTTTTGTTACCAGAACATAAAGACCCTAATTGGAGCCAGGGTATTCAAAGGGTTTTTTTGGTTTGAAGAGTGGTCAGATGCATAGTTACATATATCGGCAATATCGTGATATATCGCGAGTCATTCCCCTTGGCGATATATCGCCACTAAAAAGTCGCGATATTTTCGATATTTTGAATATATCGCGATATATTCAATATGTCGCGATATATTGGGAATATATCGGGACATTTTGGAAAATATCGCCCTGCTAAAAAAAATTGCAAGAAATTTGAAAAAAATATTTTGAATATATCACGATATATTCAATATGTCGCGATATATTGGGAATATATCGGGAGATTTTGGAAAATATCGCCCTGCTAAAAATTTTACAAGAAATTTGAAAAAAAATTCATGGGTTAAGTTTTTGGCAGTGTTATTAAAACTAAATATATTAAATTCTTAAAGTAATAAATGGTAATATTAAATTCTTAAAGTAAAAGTGACATTCTCCTTTACTTTCATTTTCTATCCTTTTACAGTCGAACTTGATATTTGATCATGATCCACCATTTGACATATTATGCATCTTATATATGAGTTGTATTTTAATATTTATGTGGAAATGTGTTTATTTGATGTTGTTGTTGCTTTAGATGTCAAAAAAATTGAAAAAAAATGTTTATTTTTGTATTTTTTAATGCAAAACGACATTTGCCGATATTTTCCGATATTTTCGCCGTTGCTGCCGATAAGTTTCATTCCGGACCCCCGGCGATATATTCGCTGACACGATATATGTAACTTTGGTCAGATGTTTTATACATCATTCAGAGATATGTCACCTGCAAAGGAAGATTTGCAACTGTCTATCGATACCACATGAGGTTCTTCCAGCATATTTCAGGTACAAGGAAATTAAACCTACCTTTCTACTTTAAGAGTCTGGGCAAAATGGCTATTAGGGTTTGTAATCACCCCAACTCTTCTAGCAATAACATCTTTCATCATGGTTTAATCAAACTGTTAATTACTCAAGAATTAAGAAAGAGGAAAGATCTTGGTCTCATTTCCTATTCTGGTTGGGTTTCAAGGTTAAATTTAAAGAAGTGAAAAAGGGTAAGAGAAAATAAAACCCTTCTAAAAATACCATGGAGATACCTGATAATCCAGAAGTAGAAGCCCTGTCTAAAAATGAAGCTGAAAACCACCATAGGGAGGAGTTTCTTGAAAGCAGAGTGAATATTCAAACCTCTACACAAGTAAAACAAAAGAAGCCTGAGAAGTTTAAGAATGGCAGTTCAGTCTTAAGTCCTGTTGATGAAATAGAGATAGTTAAAAAAGGACCAGACTTTGTTTCTTCTTCTTATAAACTTTCAAAACCTACAGAACATTCATCTAAACCACTCAAAGTATATTTCAGGCCTAAAACTCGGCCTAGAAGTAAACTTAGGATGAATATGAAAGCAGTATTAGACCCTAAGTTTAAAAAAGATCAGGTTATAAGTCTACAGGACTCTTCCAGTGATGATGAAGAATCAAAGGAATTCGAATCAGTGTTGCATCAAGTTTTGAATAATATTGAATAGAGTTTATGAAAGGTCCCAGATCTAATTCCCAAGGACTGTCTTCATAATTTTGGAGATAAGGATATGGAAGAGAATACCACATCATTGTTTTCTGAAGTAGAAGTTGGGGAATCATAAAAAAAGCAAGTAGATTGTAATGAAGAAATTATTATAGATATAAATGATGAAGATATTGTAGAGCTGAATGAGGAAAAGATTGCAGATGAAGATTCAGAGGATGAGATGTAAGAATTTGAACAGGGAAAAGACAGAAGAGAAATTGATCATTTCAGGATTCAAAATGATCATATTAACCAGATCAATGATGGTTTAATGAAAGCAAATAGCATGTTAAAGCAAGATTTACAGGAAGTAAACAAGAACTATTTAGAATTAATATTGGTTGCAGAGGAAGCAATTAAAAGAAGAAAAGTGATGCAAGAGCAGAATGTCCAGCTGGTGAAAGATAAGGAGGAGCTTGAAAAGAAACTGAAGCATATGCAAAAGGAGTTAAACAGGTTACAAAGAAAAGCACATGCGCTAGATGGCTTCGCTGTTCTGGCTTAGGTAGCTAGAAGAATTTGATAAGAGTTCTAATTCAATTCAGATGTGACACTTGTTATATTTAGTTAGACTAAATCTTTTTTCAGTTATATACTTTTCTATATTTAGAAGTTGAGACTTTAAAAGGTGGATCTACATAAACAAACTTTGATTTCATCTTTTCCTATATATATTGTAATATTTTGATAAACAAGAGGAGACACACATGGGAGTCGATATGCTTGGAGCTTGTGCAGTCCTGCAATGTTTATTTGTGTAAGAACTTTTTTGTTTTATGGATGACTTAATATATCTATTTGGAGCTAGGCTTTGAACTTATATTGTGTGAATATTCTTTGGTTTTGTTTGAACCCTTGTTTACATTGTTGTTTATATAGATGTTTTCTATGTAGATATTGTGTTTACAAGTGGATATTGATGCTTACATGATGTTTGAAATGTTATTTCAAGTACCTGTACCTTTACATATGTTGCAATGATAAACTGTTTGTTTATTCCTTGTGTATATATGTGTTGAAACCTATCTCCTGGACTGAAAGTTGTATTGTCATTCATTCTGCAAAATCTTGTCTTTATACATTTATTTATATGATTTTTTTAGATTATTGTGTCTCTGTACCTTGCCTTTACCTTATCTGATTTTTTACATTGTTATCCAAAAAACCACAAAATACAGTCTTTAATTGTTGAGGTGCCTGAACACCGCTTTCCCGTTATATAGTTAGCAGACTTTAGGATAAACACTTGACATCTTACCTCTCTCCTTTAGTGCAATCCAGGATAATTCCTCATCGATGATATGTTGAGTATGTACCATGATCTTCATCCGGATGAGGAAAGAAAAATGGACCCTCTGAAGAACCTGAAAGATTTGAAACTGGTGCCATGGAGAAACATCACTTTGACAAGCTTTATTAATCCATGCTTCTAGTGGACTTATGTATGGGTCCCCTCCATCATATCTTGGTGTTGATTTTTTTTTTTGCCTGCCATTGATTACCAGATTCTGATCTAGAAAGGCAATTGATAAACCGGGTCTTTGCATGTCAACCACATCCTGTCCCTACATCCACCTAAGTATTTCTTTGGATATACATGTATATTACTTGTCCTTTTTACAAACACATTAGTATTCCAGATAATCCTTGAAATTGTCAGCAAAATAAGTCATACCTTCATGCTTCAAATGAAAAGATCGACAATAAATACCATGAAATTGAGGAATGAAAATAATACCTGTCCACCTACCTGCTCCGATCTTGTTGAAATGGATCCTTAATGACTTACCGAGCTAGGATAGAAAAGGCTAAACAATTTCTTTAATACTAACCGCAAGATGATGCTGGATGGTAGTGGGAACTTAATTGATGATAGGAAAAACTTCTTTTCCCACACCTATATCAGAGGATGGATCCATTATGGCACTGCAAGGCCTTGAAGAGTCATATATCGGCGGACCGAGGAATTCCCAATAATTGTTGTTCTCTACATTCTCGTAATTAGCTTCTAAGAGAGCCAAAACATCATAAGAGACTGTCAATGGAGGACAAGGAAATTTTACCAATTTTTTGTATTCCTTTTCTTCAATTATGGCTTCTTGATCTTCCTTTTCGTCGTCAAGGAGTGCTTTAGGCTCTTCTAAGGTTTGTTTATCGCTCATAACCTCCAAGATTTCCTTCTTAACGCTAGGATCCCACTGATCGCAGAATTCATCGATTAGTTGTTGAAAACAGGATATCCCCCAGGGGGGAGTGCATCATACCAAGCATCCATGTACTGGTTTCCTCCCAGACTGAGGGGCATCACAAATAATTGTATCATGGTATCTTGGTCCGTAATGTCCCATGCCATAAGGACTTTGTTAAACTTAGTAACATGTGTTGCAACTACATCTTCATCCTTGTGAAATGTCGGGATGGATTTGAGATAACGATGTTTGTTGAATTTGTTTGGGTAACCTGGGATGTCTGAGAAATAAAACGGATCAAGCATCTCCATATCGCTTGTTCAAAAATGTTTGTTTCGATCTTCTTTAGTTTTTCTTCAGTGGAGTCGCCAAGAGAAACTTGCCAAGTTAGCTTAACAAATCTCACCAAAGTATCAAAAGCAAAGACATACCTGATTGATGGGGTAGCCTGAGTTCTTTGTGGAGTTGCCAGATAAGCCTGTAGGTTAGTCCTAAAAACGTATGCAATCATATACAACAAGGACTCAAGACTTTACAAAAAATGTCGTTCTTTCCCGGATAAGTCACCTCAATGAATTTGAGGTCCTTGACAACAACGCCAAAATGTTACCGGTTGAAATGGCAGTCCAAACCATCGGTAAGCATCTGAGGATGAAGTGACCACTGTCACCTTAGTCAACTTCTCCCAACTGCTTCGGAAGCCTAAGCCTCCTAGGGGAGAGCCCTATTAAGACCCTGAAAAGACACTAAAAGATACGTCTTTCGAGGATGTTAGCTACCAGTGCCAAATGGATGAGTAAAGGAGTTGTACGTTCTGTGTAGTTATTATTGCAACAACATATCCACCCAAAGGTTAGCCTTATTCCAAGATGTAAACAACAAGATACATGTGCAAATATCATTCAAGTGCAAGCATTTATCACTGCCCAAAACATATTAGTTTAGCAACACATGCGACAAGCATTGATTAGTAAAGTAGATATTTATGATAGCAATAGTCTCAGTACAGCATGTATGCATCAGTCATTCACAGAACTATAAGAGATAATAACAGTCATTAATGTAAAACTATCGTATGAAGTTAAATGACAAAAACATGGTAACAACAATCATCCCCTTACAGCAAGAGACAAGTACTATCGTTAACAACAAGATACATGTGCAAATATATTCAAGTGCAAGCATTTATCACTGCCCAAAACATATTAGTCTAGCAGCACATGCGACAAGCATTGATTAGTAAAGTAGATATTTATGATAGCAGTAGTCTCAGTACAGCATGTATGCATCAGTCATTCACAGAACTATAAGAGATAATAACAGTCATTAATGTAAAACTATCATATGAAGTTAAATGACAAAAACATGGTAACAACAATCATCCTCTTACAGCAAGAGACAAGTACTATTGTTATGTAACACAAAGTCTGAGATAAATGTGCATATGTGTAATTAATTGCAGACTGTGTGTATGTAATGAGTACAACAATATAGTGACGTTTCAGTGCTTACGTTAAAGTCAAATTGCTAACACAGTACCCTAGCAAAGTATTCGTGCTTTCTTCAAGATGTAATCCAAACTTGCTATATGTAACTAGTTAACCAATACCATTTGTTATTTTGTTGTGTGTAGGGACAAGGATTGAAGCAATAGTAAAGTATGGGAGGGCTGCCACTGTAAAGGGCATCCCTATAGGGTGATAAAGGATTGCCACAAGAAGGATAACCTAGGGTGAAGAAGGCTATGAGGTAGAGAAGAGGAAGGAGGGTTGCTGCTATAGCAGCATACCCAAATTAATGAGCAACCCAAAAAGGGAGACCGTGGATTGAGGGAGAGGCAAGGAAGAGGGTAGCCGCGGGTAGAGGAGACCCTTGCAGGGTTTCTAGGAAAGTTTTAGAGAGGGCCCGAGGGTAGGTAAGGGTAGATTTAGGACTGTAAGGTGTAGCGAGGTCTGATTAGGGAGCAACGAAGGGGATGAGAGGCCTTAGAGAGGGCAACGAGGGGTATGGGATAGTAGCAAAGGGAGGTTGTAAGGGCTGCTGTCACCCCAATAGCAGGCCCGAGGGTAAGAGGGCTAGCCCAAAGGGCAGATCGAGGTCTGTTGGGACTATGTGAGGGGCATCCGAGAGAGAGGGAAGGGCTTTAGGGCAACAACGAAGGTAGTTTAGGGATAGGCCGAGGGTGAGCAAATGGGAATGGAAGGAAGCAACGCAGGTTAGAAGAAGGAAAGCGAAGCCTAGACTAGCTTGTGAGGAGGGCTGCGAGGGTCAAAAGGAGAGCTTGCAGCAGGCAACTAAGAGGTAGCGAGGGCTAGAGAAACAAAATATTTACCCTAATATAAGGTCTGCACTAACCAAAAAGCTAAACTAAGTTAAAAACTAACCTAAACTGACTTATAAACTGCCCTAAAAACTAACCCTAGACTAGTTTAAACCTAAGTTTTGGAGGAGAAAAGATGTGAAAACCAAGGGAAATCTAAGCTAGCACAAGCCCTACCCAACCTAGGGCATCTAGGGAGGATGGCTAACCTAGAGAGGAAGAGTTCCTAGGTCAAACAACTAGCCTAGAAAAACTTTTTGAATTATAGCATTCGCATGAATACTTTAAAATTTTGTAGACTAACTTAAACAAATGATAAGTGCAGTAAACAACATCAATCACATCAACACATTAAACACAAGATTTTTCACTAGGGAAACCTTTAAAGGACAAAAACCCCAAAAGCATTAGTGATTCATCTCGTAAATGAGATGACTGAGATTTTCCAAAATTCACAAACTCTAACTGAATTTGAACCACAAATCCACAATTATATCAGATAATTTAATTTTGGAGAGAAATACCCAATTAGGGCTGGTTGCCCTAATTCTCTCTCCTGCCCAGAAATTGCAGGATGCTTGGATCTGACCATACTGTTGCTCTGTGCCAATTTTGTTGCCTGTTCGTACCTGGCTTCTCGTTCGTACTGTTTCCCTATCTTTTGTTGCCCGTAGGGCAAATCTGTCTGCCTGAGATCCTAATGGGCCTGCCCGAAGGGTATGCTGGGTTGCCTGAGAGGGCTGCTGCACAGTTCGACAGCCTTAAGAAGCTGCTCGACAGTTTGCTAGCGTTTCCCGGCAGCCTGCTAGGGCTATTCGGGATTCTTGCTAGTGCCCAACAGTAGGCTACTGTTGCCTGACAACCTGTAGCTGTTGCTCGTGCCTGTTGGCAGCCCACCGGGGTAGCCCGAGGGAGGAGGATCCGGGTCAGCCTTAGGCTGCTCGTGAAGGATTTGAGGCTTCCCGAAGTCCTGAGACGCTGCCTGAGAACAACAGCAGAAGGGCCGAGCCCAAAAGATGGCTGCTCGGATTTCTAACAGGTGCCCGTGAAGGAGAGAATGGCTGCTCGAGAAATTTTGTGGCTGCTTGTGAAAAAGGTGAAGTGGCTGTGAAGAAGGTAGGGTAAAACCCTAACACCCAAAACTGATAAAACCTTGTTGTGATTGAAATCCTAGCTTAGGGTTTAGGAAAACAAATGTGAATGCCCTAGCTAGGCTCATCCATGCTAGGGCATCACATCAACGTTCTTTTCTTCAGTCACTTGTGAAATCTTCAGTTGGAGCAGCTGTACCTGTGAGAGCAAGTGTGTGATAATGAAGTGGATTGATCTTCTTTTATATCCTTTGAGTCACCTGTAAGTGGACCAAAATTAGAAAGATCAAAATAATAACATTTATTCTTTTCTAATTTTGACTTTTGCCTTTAGTGGTATTAAAGGTCTTTTTCACTTTCACTTTGACCCCTTAGTGGTACTAAGGGTCCTTATGTATTTTTGACTTTTGCTTTAGCCTTCTTCAAGTGCTCTGTGGTCAATACAAGTGGTCAAGGTGGTCTTTCATCACCACTCAAGGTACATCATCATAAACAAAGAGAATTACTAATGCTTTTATCTCACACTTTGTGTGACACCAAGATCGGGTACTAAGGTGTCTTAACCAAGGGTAGCTAAGCCTTGGAGATGATCACAAAGCCCATTGATCGAGGGTCAAAGTGTCACACATGCCTAGACCCGGTCTAGGGCATATAGTGTCTTCCTGGGAACAGACTAGGTGCCTCAGCCATAGGATGCATAATTTGACACTAGATCAAATACTTGGTAACAGACCAAGCACCTCCATTCTCTTCGCGAATGGCCCTCAGCCCCAGGCTGAGTCCCTAGTCCCGGACTAGGTGAATTCTTGGTATCTGACCAGGTGCCTCCATTCAAAAGAATGGCCACCCAGATCTAGCCCGAGTCTACCAGTGTTACACTGGTTCCACATCTTGGTCTCGGACCAGATGTCACCATTCAACAGAATGGTCACTCAACTCAAGGTTGAGTCCCCCTAGTGCTGGACTCGGTCCATATCGTGGTCCCGAACCAGATATCATCTTTCAATAGAATGATCACTCAACTCTAGGTTGAGTCCACACCGTGG